>OZ018317.1:217278004-217378950 GCA_963969495.1 Ceratothoa steindachneri
GGGTCTCCAAAGAGAAAAGCACCAATCCTTGAAGCCTACCCTGATAGCCTTTGTGCCTAAGTGAGGTAATTAGCTTGGTGGCCCTACCCTGGACACGTTCCAGTCTATCTATGTCCTTACGCAGTGTAGATGACCAGAATTAAACGGCGTATTCCAGGTAAGGTATGACTAGAGAGTTGTACAATTTGAGGACAATCTCCTTATTCCGGAAGGGAAATTGCCTCTTTATGTAACGCAATAGTCTTTGTGCCTTTTCTTCTACATCGGCACAGTGTCTGGAAAACCTTAGGTCGCTGCTGATTTGCACACCCAACTCGTTTTCCAGGTCCGTCACTATCCTCTTCTCGAGGATTGGCATAACCAATGTGCATCACCTTGCACTTATCAAGGTTAAATGGCATCTGCCAAGTCTCCGACCACTCACCTAACTTCTGAAGGCTGCTTTGTAGATTTTCCACTCCTTCGCGTGAGCTCACGCTGACTCCTAATTTTGTATCGTCCGCGAACTTGGATATCGAGCAAAGCAACCCATCGTCTATATCATTGATATAGATGATGAACAAGAGTGGACGGAGCACGAAGCCCTGAGGTACCCCACTATTCGCAGGGGTCCATCTCGAGGCTACGCCCGTTACTCTCACTCTTTGTCGCCTGCTTGACAACCAGTTCTCGATGCAGCTGACCACCCTACCTGTAATGCCAGCCGCGCGGACTTTGCACATCAACTTGCGATGTGGCACCTTATCAAAGGCCTTTTGAAAATCCAGGTATAAGATGTCCACAGCCCGACTACGATCGTTCTCACCCAAAATGCCGTGAAAGAATTCTAGTAGATTTGTGAGACACGATCGTCTCCTGCGAAATCCGTGTTGGGAATCCAGGATCAAGTTGTTTGTTTCTTGGTGTTTAACTATTTTATGTGTGTGAAGTATTAATTTGAACGTGCCTTGTGGCTTAATTCTTATCAGGCCTAGACTGGCGCCAGCTATGTTTGTTTTCATTTATAACCACCGTCCCCTACTCTGATAGCGTTGACCGCCCGTCTGGCCGCTGGTGTCTCCCTCGTCAAAACGGCGCTTATCAAACTCCGTTGTTTGCATTGTCTGACGCCATGTTATCTCTTAAGACTTCGCTCGTCTCGCCCCCTCCCCCCCCTTGCCTCTAGACGAACTCCCCTATTTAAGACGAGGTGCAAAGTTCTCATCAGAGAGTGCGAGTTAGCAAGTCTTGTAGCTCAGATCAAGTGTATCTGTATCCCAGTCGAACCGAGCTTCGTCGTCGTAATCTCTTGAGCAGTTCCTCTCCTTAATCAGCTCTGTTCAAAGGAAGATTACCACTACTTTATTACGTCCCGGAAGATTGTCCTGGGCTCGCCTCTTCTCATCCGTCTTCGTGGAGATTCTACGCCGTCCGTTGACGGGTCTCTACTATGGTCGCCCCCTTCCCCCCGAAGTCAGAGTAATCACAAACCCGTTGGAGTTCCCTGAACGCTCACACCCCGAGTTCGTTCTACGAAGACCTGGCCACTGGTCTTTCGCTCCCATCAATTATCCGAGGTAATCCAGAATCCTACCCTCGTAAGTCACTTCATTCTCTCAAGTACTAAGAAGACCCCATAATCACATAACGAAAAGATTGAGTAATCTTACTCCTCTTATTTAAACCGTCGAATTAATTAATAATTCCAGGGCCCAGCTTCCATTAATTCCTGCCCGCTATAAATTTCATTGTCAAGCTAATCTTTGTACTAATTATCATTATTATTCTTGTTTCCATATTTAATCATTTATCTTGTATTAAAGTATATTTTTGTAGATGTGTTTCCTTAAATAATTCCTGAGTTGAATCTGGCAAACGAGTTCCCCTTTCGAATAGCCAACCTGTAATTAAGTCGCACTCTTAATTTGGGAAGCCATTGCCTTTCCTTCGCTGCATACCTGCCTGAGTATAGGGCCGAGATTTGCCGGTCTGACTCAATTACGTATGTACCAATATTAGTCCATAGGACATACTGTGTCGTTCCTGGACAATCTGCTATCATGATGCTCTCTAACATTTTGTCCACAACGGAGGTCAAACTTATAGGCCGGTAGTTACCCGGGTTTTCGTACTATCCCTTCTTAAATATAAGGATCACGTCCGCAGTCCTCCAGTCCTCTGGTATTTCTCCAGTTTCCAATGATTCGTTAAAGATCGCAGTAAGTTGTGGAGCAGCCTCACCGCTCACTTCACGAGGGAGTCTAGGGAGAAATACATTTGGACCTGGAGACTTGTACAGGTCAAGGTTCTTTATTCTAGCCTCCACTTCATCCTCGTTTAATATTATCTTGCTTAGGTTTTCCCTTTCATTGAGAAACGCACCCGGCCTCAGGGTGGAACCATTTTCTTCCATTGTAAACACAGAGGTGAAGTAGTCGTTCAACACGCTAACGATAGCCAGATTCGACTCTTGCAACGCGCAAACGTTATCTCCTAGAGAGCCTATGCGCTGGCGAACTGGTATGTACCTATTTACATGCAGGAAGAATTTATTTGGGTTTTTCGTTTGTAAATAGACGCGACCCGAAGTTCCTCGTTGTGTTTAGCTTGACGTACCAGTGTTTTAACAGTTCTAATATTTTGTCTATATTCATGAGACTCTCGTTGCTACCACAACTCTATTTAGCGTAGCTCTTTTTTCTCTTGCGTATTGCCGAGGCAATGTTGCGATTGAACCATTTAGGTTGAACAGATTCTTCATTCACTTCTTGTTGGGGAACGAACCTGGACTGCTGGTTCATGAAGCGGTCTTTGAATCTCAGCCAGTTGGCTTATCTACTTTCACCACTCGCAAATTTCGGTCGACCTATCGCATCTCGTAGACCGTTGAAATTTGCACGGTGGTAATCGGGTTTGTAGGCAGCTGTGCTAGAGGAACTGCCGCACATGGCGTGTATGGTGAATTAGATTTTTTGGTTATCGCTACCGCCCAGACACTCACCCGCGCTCCGCAGAAAGACTATGTCATCATCGGTAGTAATATACAAGCCCAAGTTCTCACCTCTCATCAGCTCTTCGACCCACTGCGTCAAAAGATTATTGTAAGCGAAGTCGATGAGTAGTCTCCCCTCCCCGTGGCACTACATATCACCTCACACCTCAGTCAATTCTCCGACAGTTAAAGTCGCCCATAATCAGGTTCGGGCGATTTTCCACTAAGTCAGGAAGTTTAGCGTACAGTTCGAGTCCGCTTCCTCAGACTGCCTTTATGGACTGTATACCATCACAAATCGATATAGGGAACTGCAAAGACTTACGTCTACTCCGAGTATCTCGTAGTACTTCTAACATTGCAATCAACTGCGGGAAAGCAGTTACAGACGTATAACAATACTCCACCACTTTCTCGATTGGGTATATCGTGTTGGAACATCGTGTATCCTGGAATCATATACTCACCCTTGAAATTTGAGGGTCAGTGCAAAGCCAGGTCTCTACGATGGCAACAACATATATTCGTGTGTCACCGAACAATACGACCACGCGGTCATCCCATTTGTTTCTTAATGGTCTATCGTTGAAGAGTAGGCATTTATGGGAACGCGAGCAATTCCACACGTCCCTTACCCTTGCGCGTTTCCCTGCGGTTCGATTGAGTTGTTGTACCATGAGGCGGGCGCAATACCTCGAGCGACACCTGAGTTGCAGAGACCTGTTCTGTTGGAACCCGGATTTTCTTCGTCGTTAGAAGGCTCCATACTCTCATTGGTTTGAGATAAAGCATGTTGGCCAGAAACGGGCGCACTGACGTTTATTTCCCTAAGCTCCAGACCTGCCCTACTCTCATGGGAGCCCGGTTCCTCCTCGGCGGCGGAGTTTTATCTACTCCTCTCAACTTGAGGTGCAGAGGGTTCACCAGTGACGGAGGCCTCCACGCTTTCCTTTGTCGATCCCAACCCTGTTTGATTACCCATGCATTCGACCGATAATGCCCGTGCCGCCCTCATCAGCCAGAAGGCGTTCTGGTCGATGAGATCGGCCAGAGCTCATTAACCCGGCTGTTGAGGTGGACACCATCCTCCGCATACAAGTCGTCACACCCAAAGAAACGATCAAACAAATCCAGGAATTTCCCACCTATCATTGCATATAGGCGTCCTAGTTTCCCATTGTTACCCAGAGGTTTTCTAGTTGTATTCACATATGCGCAAACTTTCGGGGTACAATCCCTACTAAAACTTCCTGGCTGGTCTTAGCGCGATGATCATCCGCAATTATCATTGCATTCATCAGGATGTCTTCAGTGTTACCTACCCTTCCTCCTGTTAGGAAGAGAACGTTCTCACTCACCATTGAGACGAGTACTGAGTTCCTGGAGGGAAACCTCACCTTCTCGAACTCCACCCCAGGTCCCTCGTTGCCCCGATCCGGGAAGCATCGAAACTCCAATCGGTATCCATGACCTTCGCCGAGGTGGTTCTACCTGCTTGAGATTCTCCAACCAGTACGCATTGCAATTCCTTATTTAACCGCAGTGCAAATCGATTTATGTGTGTTGCTTTTTTTTGGTGGTACGGGAGCCCGTCTTAATTTTCATCTCTTTGTTCCCCAAGGGTGTCATCAATTCACCCGTGGCTGTCGCAGCAACTCTCCTTTCCTCCCCTTTCTTTTTCTTTTTCCTTAAATTAGTTCTATAAGAAGTTGCGATCCGGTTTCTAATACCTATACCCTCAGTCAAGGTGAGGGAGAGATAGAGAGGCATGCAGACAGAAATAGAGACAAAGAGAGATAGAGAAAGACAGAAAGATAGAGACTATGAGAAGGAGAGAGATACGGGCCGAAAGAGAGAGACATACAGACAAAGCGAGAAACAGAGAGGGAAAGACAGAGATATAGAGAGAGAAATAGAGGGACAGATAAGGAGTTACAAGGAAAGTTAGTACTTCAAGAGACCATTCGGTCTATTACAACGGAAGTACCTATGTTTAGAAAAGTGAAATATATACCTGGTAATGTTAAAAAATAGAGACGACCAGGAAATTTGAATAGGAAATCAGGAACACATTAGTATAGTGAACGGAAGTAGGGCCGGAGAATCCTTGCTTCTGTAATTATTCCTCAAAATGGTCATGAGAGAAGAGGCCAGGAGAGTTCAAAACCACTCCGGCTCCTCAGTTTGTGGTGTTTGAATGCGCGTAGATGTGGAGAGAATGTAAAGAGAATTGAAATTGGTTGTCTGTTTGAAAAAGGAAAACTGGATGCTCTGTCCCTGAGTGAAACCAGGTTGAAAGGAAAAGATGTTGAATGGTTTTGCCAGAGATCACAGAGAGAGAGAGAGAGAGAGAGAGAGAGAGAGAGAGAGAGAGAAAGAGAGAGATAGGAAGATACGCATCACCCAGCCCTTCAATAGAGAGAGAGAGAGAGAGAGAGAGAGAGAGAGAGAGAGAGAGAGAGAGAGAGAGAGAACAGACACCTGGGCGACCATTTTCGTCTGCGCTAATGGAGGTGCGAAATTATGAGACGCCGTGAGACGCCGCGATGACCTAAAATGCGGCAATCACAGAAAACTGCGACAAGTGTGAGAGCCCAGAAGGTCCCATCTGAAGTCGGACAAAGTTCGCCTCCCTGGCTTAAGAACCTTTAGTGGGGTGCCCAGCCACACAGTCATTTCAAATTGATGCAACAGTTTCGTTTTCAGTACCAATTTGAAAGTTAGGGTCTATAGAACAATTTTGGTCCAAGTGTCAAGCAGTCAGATAAAACGTTTCAAAATGGCCGCGAAAATCCAAGATGGCTGCTAATTTCCAGCTTTTTATCGAATTACGCCTCATAACTTTTGTACTAATGAACCTAGAATGGTGATTTTGGTCTCTATACCTAGGTTTGCATGTGTGAGTAATTGAACAAAAATAAAATAAACATGATCAGAGCATATCTTCTCTAATATTAAGGCTTACTTCCAAATGAATACTTACACAATTGGTTGATAAAACTCCTTGAAAAATACATTCAAAAAGAAAATGGCTAACAAATTAACCAAGACCCCTATATACATTTTCAGAGGAAAGCTATCGAGCCGCCTTCTTCGCGGAGAGTTGTGGGGCCATCTTATCTTCACCGCTAGTTCAAGATTCCCGTTCTTTCGAGACTAAAACTCCCTGCAGATTTTCAGAATCGTCTCGAGTTAAGATTAAGTCTCTCTGGAGCAGAGAAAACCTCATTCTTCATCACGAAGTAATCAAACCCCATCTTTGAGTCCTCCTCATCAGGACTTCCCAAAGTATCTTCTTGAAGACCTGCGCCGTTGTCTTCCATCCCACCTCCAATTCGCGTTAGACATTAAATTAGAGTACTCTCTTTTACCACCAAATATGTCCGGGGTTCACGCGCAATTGTATTTATTTCTATAAAATCATGCAACGTACTAACCTCATACTATCGCAATATGAATATAAATGTTCTTGCTAACTCACATGGCAGACGGGATCAAGGGTTGCCTGATGACGCTAGAGGGCTTATCTCGCGCTTTGGAGGGTTGCTGTGGCTGATGATTGAATTTCGTAGAGATGGGAAGGTCGACTTTTTATTGCAAATTTGCCTCCGGTTACGTTAAGAAGACGGAGAAGTTACGGTGCTCTTCGCTTCAAGAGTCCTCTTCTGGATAATCTTAAAGCCTATTGGTGTCTTATTCTTCAACGTAGAGTGCCTAACTAGATTTTGGTGTATTAGGTGAGATTTTTACCGTAGTTAAAGAACGGAACCTCGTTGGGGCTGGGTCCTTCTCCTCTCACGCTTACGGAGCTTGAGATGTGAGTCACTCGAGTGTGAGCGGGTTTACTTTTCTCCAGTCAGACTTCTTCTAAGTCTGACAAGGATTCTTCGGTATGGCACCGATACAAAACTTGACGATTTATGTTAATTTGGCCCGGGAGGGGGGATCGATTTTCTCAATCTGATCCTATCGTTTCTCATGAAAATCGTCTTGTCGGGCTGAAGATCGATCTTCACGAACTGAACCTTCTTCTTTCTTATCGAATTCTAATCCCTTCTCTTTCTTTCCGGGGCTTATTTATAGGCGGACCACCGCCCCATCTAAGCAAGAAGGGTCGAGGTGACAGAGGGGAGCGCGAATGGTGAGTTCACATCTGGTGAGAGCGAGAAGTGCAGAGGTTGGCACTGAGGTGCCCAAGTCGGCTTGCTAATTAGAGAGACTCTCAACCGCCACACTCCTTATCGTGCCTTTTGACTAGCACCGCTTTTTTTCGTGACATAACCACGGGTTTATGGGTCTCGTAGGTAATTGGATCGTTAGAGCGTCGTTTAAGTGCCTTATGTGGTCGCCTTAACATAGATGGTTGCTCCAACTACCTAAGCGGCGGGGAGATTAAACAGGGTATGTAGTTACTGTTATTCGCCGGCTACAGTTCCCACGATTATTCTCATGGGGCTCGCTTCCCCTGCTTTCTCGACAAGAGGGTAAGGGGCACTTTAAGGTATATGTCCTCCTGGCCATCCGGGATGCTTAATGTAGCCATTTCTCTACATTTACCTCACTCCTAAAGAAATTAACGGTGGGGGGGTAATCCTGTCCGACACTTACAATAATATACATAGGTAACTTACTGAACCCTATATTATACAATAACTTCTAGTTCACTCGGGAATGCCTCGATAACATTTCACCTGACCTTACATTAATTCCTATATTACTGTGCCAACTTAGGAGCTTGTTACCTACAACTAGGGGGGTCACTCGCCCCTACTCAATTACAATTCTCCCGATTTACACTTAACTTTACACTTACTATAATACAATAGTTGGGATGCTCCTTAATCGTTGACAGGATTCCGACTTAACGAGTCGGCCAAACAATTGCTGGACCCTTTTATATAGTGAATGGAGTACTGGTACTCCATCAAGAGTAAACTCCATCTCAGGATCCTTCTATTCTTACCCTTATTCTTACTTAAGTATGACAACGGTTTATGGTCGCATTCCAACTTAAACTCGCGCCCTATTAGATAATATTTGAATTTACCTATGGACCATATTATGGCCAAAGCTTCGATTTCGATTGTGGCGTAGGCTCTTTCTATACTCGAAGGCTTCATACTGACATAAGCTATGGGATAGGCTGTTTCGTCATCTTCGTATTGAAGCAATACTCCGCCTAAACCGTTTTGACTAGCGTCAGTGCGAATGCCGAAGATTTTGTTGGGATTTGGTAAGCGAAGAATGGGCACAGTTACGAATTTTCCTTTAAGAACCTCCAACTGAGTTATTGCATGGGGGTTCCCCGTGACAGGGTTTGACGCGGTCTTTTTTAACAAATCATTCAGTGGGGCCGCGATGGAAGCGAAATGCGGCACAAAACGCCTGTAAAACGAGGCGGATCCCATGAAAGATCGGAGTTGTTTCTTTGTTTTCTGCCGGGGCATTTTGACTATGGCGTGCACTTTTCTTGCTGTGTAGTCAAGTGTTTTTGCCCTATTTTGAATCCCAGGTAGTCAATGGATTCGTAGGCGAAATAACACTTGGTAGGCCCGGTGGTTAGTCCTTGCTCCTTCAATTTCTCCAGCAACGAGCGTAAGGCGTGTAAGTGTGAGAACCATGTACGGGTAGCTACGTAAACTTTGTCGAAGTAAACCGACACCTCACTTAGGCCAGCGATAATTCGCCTCATCATCCTATTGTAATTGCTACCGGCTGTAAGTAGTCCGAAGGGTAACCTGGTAAACTGTAACAGACCTCTCTTGGTCGCAAAAGCCGTCAGTTTTTTTAACTGGTAGTACGCCTTACATAAATCCAATTCGGTGATGAATTTAGCGTCTTCAAATAAATGGAGATTTTGATCTATTAGCGGGATGGGCTCGGCGTCGAAAACGGTCACTGAATTCAATTTTCGGAAGTACACGCGCATCCGATATGATTGATCAGGTTTCTTAACCATTACGATGGGGGAGCAATAATCGGACTCCGATGGCTCAAAAATTCCCAATTTTAATAAATTCCGGACTTCATTTTTGAAGGCTTCTCGTAGGTAGATCAGTAAAGGATATGGTTTGCTTTGCATCACTGAATTAGTGTTTAGTTTTATTTCATGGATGAATTCCTTGGCACATCCGGGGTACAGAATTGACTTCTGGGAATTCCATGAGCAAGTTCAACATTTCCGCTTTCTGTTGAATCTCTAAGTGGGGATTTATCTTTAAATCCGCCCGAGGGTCTTCCGGGGTAAGTGAGAGCGATGGAAGTTCGTATTCCTCGTCTCGTTCCACACACACGGTGTGTAACTTACAGGGGCGCACCCGGGTGAACGGCCTCCATCGGTTCTTCTTAGTCTAAAAGGGTAATATTATTTATGCACGCGCGGCGGTGATATTTTTTTTTGCATGTTTATGTGATAGGTTCTTCGCCCTGTTGGGGTATCAATCAAGTAATCGACTGGTCCCCGTGCCTCAATTACTTCAAACGGTCTCTTCCATGGGCCCATAACTTATCATTTTCGGTCGGGAGTAATAATAAGACTTCATCTCCTGCCTTTAATTTTCGCGCCTTCGCTTTCATATCGAAGTAGTCCCGGTATTTGGCTAAATTTTTCTCGGCAATGTCTCGAGCTAAGCCAGATCAGTATTCTAGTCGCTCGTGCATTTCCATTACGTAGGCGTAAGACTATTTAATTTCTTGGTCGAGATGCGTGTTTGTAAAGAATTCTTTAAGAATACTCATAGGACCTCGCACATTTCTCCCGTATAATAGCTCAAAGGGCGAGAATCCCAGCGTCCAATGAGGTATTTCTCGGCATGCGAACAGGGCTACAGGCATGTATCTGTGCCACTGAGTAGGGCTGTTTTGACACAACTTCTTCAATATATTTTTGAGAGTCCCGTTTAATTTATCGCAGATTCCCTTAGTGGATGGATGAAATGGACTCGTAAAAATTGGCCTGACTAGCAGTAGTTTATTAAAATACTCCATCAATTCTGAGGTGAACTGGTGCCCTCTATCCGATAAAATTTCTTTAGGCAGGCCTACTCATGCAAATATTGAAATTAATGCTTCCGCGCAGGAAATAGTGTCAATCTTCCGTAGTGCCACGGCATCTGGGAACCGGGTGGCACACTCCACTAGGGTGAGGATGTAGGAGTGTCCTCCGCTTGAAGGGGGGTGAATTGGTCCCACCAAATCAATAGCCACTCGAAAGAGTGGTTCGGTTATAACGGGCACTTTTTGTAATGGCGCGGGAGGTACCCGTCCTCTGGATGGATCTTTCTGACACACGTCGCATGATCGGCCATAGGCCACAATTTTCTTGGCAGCCTGGGGCCAATAAAAGTGTCTGAATATCCGCTGCGCCGTTTTGTTGTGCCCAAAGTGTCCGGCTAATATTCCGTCATGCGTGGTATTCAAGATTCTTTGCGTGTATTCTTGGGGTACAGACAGTGCTTTGTTGCTCTCCTTATCCTCCTCGCTGATAGTACGGTAGAGAAGTGATTCTTCTACGATATATTGGATAGGCTTCTTTCCTTTCACTTGGAGAGTTTCACCCTTAATCGCTTTCCCCATATAGGGGTTTAAGAGTGGGGCATTCATTCTGAGCAATAGCGAAGGAAGTCAGTTTTAACCTATTGTCTTCGAGGATAATCCTCGGGGTCAACTCAGCAGGTTGCTCTTTCCTCTGGGATTCTTGTGCCCGGGTGACTACTTGTTGGGCCACTTCTCGCTGGGAAATTTAGGGGGGTTGTCCGATTAGCACTGCGCAGAACTTAATCGGAGCTACTACCACGTCTGTCCAACTGGGGACATATCTGCATTGTATATGACATCTCACGACGGGGAATCGATTGTCGCGTCCTAAAAAGTCGTGGACGATTACGAATTTCTTATGGTTAGGGTTTACTGGGGGCAACAACTTTTCGTATACCACTATGCACGTACATCCGGTGTCTCTGACTTAATGGATACTCGGCACCCATTAACAGTGCCCTCTTCAAATTGTGGGCCACCTGGTGAACTTTTGTTGAATTGAAAGTTTACCTGTTGCTGGGGCCCTTCGGATGTTGGCGCGGGGAAGGAGGACGCATCAGCTTGTCCTGCTGGGAGCGTGGCAGTCAGGTTTTGCACCTGTTGTCTCGAAGTCTCCCTCAGTCGGGAGTTCTGTGGGCACTAAAAACTCAGGTGACCTATTATCCCGCAGGTATAACAAGTGACGGGTTTCCTGGGATACGTGCCGGTATTAGGATATGATCCTTGTGGAACCCTAACCTCTTTTTGACTTTTTGCTCCTCCAAAATTTGGTTTCTAAGTTCCTTTTTTCTACTGAGAACTTAAAGGGATTCTTCTGCAAATGCTTTGGTGGCGGCCCATTTTGCTTTGGGGAGGGAGCCTTCTCTTTCTTGTACTCCGTCGGATATAAACGATAATTTACCGCGTGGAGGTCAGCCTCGTACAGACACTCGTTGAAGGTAGAAGCTTTTCGGTCCTTAACGAATGCACGGATTTCCTGGGTTAGTGTGCTTAATAACTGATCTCTAAGCATGAAGTCGACGACCGAAGCGACTTTGTTCTCTACCCCTTCTAACTTCATCCAAAACTGTAGGCTTCGACGAAGCTCAAAGCCAAAATGTTTGTATGTTTGTCTAGGTCTTATACGGGCCTGCCTGAATTTCATCCTATATTCTTCCGGGTTAAGGTTTGTTGCTGAGAGAAGTTCGGCTTTGAGAGTGTAATAGTCCAGAGTCGCTTCTGAGGGTAAAGATACAAATATCTCTCTCATCCTACGATTGAGTAGAGGTAACACTCTGGCGACCCCATCTTCTTCTAGGTCCCAATTATTGACTTCGAATATTTTCTCAAAATGGGACAGATATGATCATAAATCTTTTTCGTCCTTGTACTCCGGGAGTTTCATGCTGGCCGCTAGTGACACTCCTGTTCTGGACGACACTGACTGCACCTCAAACTGGTCTTTGCTAAGAGCTCTTTCGTGGGCCCTTATCTTCTCTCTTTCATCAGCTTCCATTTTCGTCTTTTCTCTTCTTTCATCAGCTTTTATTTTCGCCTTTTCTTTTTTTCATCAGCTTCCATTTTCGCCTTTTCTCTTCTTTCATCAGCTTCCATTTTCATTTTACGTTCCTCTCTTCTTTCTTCTCTTTCGTTTCTCTCTTTCTCCTGAATATACTAGCTCAGCTCGCTTCCTTCCAGTCCGAGGCTTTGACCTTGCTTCCGAAAAAGGTCAAATGATGCCATCGCGCTAATGTCAGTCATCTACCTTGTTGTAAATCAAGCCTGACCTACTCCACCACCGAAACTTACCACTTGGCCTAACAATTACCTTTAGATTGCTTCCACCCCTAACTTTACCAATTTTCCTCTCGTCAAATATTCTATTATTCCTGGTATTCATTTTACGTGTTGGGTCTCCCTTAATTGGACGCTGCTGGGTTCTTTCTAATATAAAACCTACAGACCTGACACCACTTTTTGTCGTATAATGCCCCTTTTGATCACCCCACACCTGAGACCACTTTTGTAGTAGTATACCTTGTGGTCGTGATGTACTTCTTTGATGAAGTAGGGTTTGATCTAAGAGTGCGAATTCTGTTGTTTTTAAGAAAGAGCCGCTTCATCGCGTAGGGATAAGAGGAAACACACAGGAATTATCCCAAAAATTAACATAGATTTTAAATTTAACACTTAACTATGAAAAACAAACAGTAATCACATTTATATCTTCGTCCTAAGCTAAACTAGACTATCCCGGATGGCAACTAGGCCTACTACAATATCTTCAATCACAAAAAATAAACAAATAGGCTCCAGGTAAACACACCAATTGCCGATTATTATTTTTATCGTGACCCTTTTTGATTAGCGTTAAACATTAAATTAGAGTACTCTCTTTTACCAACAAATATGTCCGGAGTTCATGCGCAATTGTCTTTACTGCTATAAAATCGTGCAACGTACTAACCTCATACTATCGCAATATGAATATAAATGTTCTTGCTAACTCACATGACAAACGGGATCAGGGATTGCCCGATGACGCTGGAGGGCTTATCTCGCGCTTTGGAGGGTTGCTATGGCCGATGATTGAATTTCGTAGAGATGGGAAGGCGGAAGAGAGGTGAGGAGGGGAAGTCGACTTCTTATTGCCTATTTGCCTCCGGTTACGTTAAAAAGACGAAGAGAGTTACGAGGCTCTTCACTCCAAGAGTCCTCTTCTGGATAATCTTGAAGCCTCTTGGTGTCTTATTCTTCAACGTAGCGTGCCCAACTAGATTTTGGGGTATTAGGTGAGATTTTTACCGTAGTTAAAGAACGGAACTCGATAGGGCTGGGTTCTTCTCCTCTCACTCTTACAATCTTGAGATGTGAGAGTCACTCGATTGTAAGCGGGTTTACTTTTCTCCAGTCAGACTTCTTCTAAGTCTGTAAAGGATTCTTCGGTATAGCAACGATACAAAACTTAACGATTTATGTTAATTCGGCCCGAGGAGGGATGATCGATTTTCTCAATCTGATCCTATCGTTTCTCATGAAAATCGTCTTGTCGGGCTGAAGGATCGATCTTCACGAACTGAACCTTCTTCTTTCTTATCGAATTCTAATCCCTTCTCTTTCTTTTCGGGGCTTATTTATAGGCGGACCACCGCCCCATCTAAGGGAAAAGGGTCGAGGCGACAGAGGGGAGCGCGAATGGTGAGTTCGCATTTGATGAGAGCGAGAAGTGCAGAGGTTGACATTGAGGTGCCCAAGTCGGCTTGCTAATTAGAGAGACTCTCAACCGCCACACTCCTTGGCGTGCCTTTTGACTAGCACTGCTTTTTTCGTAACATAACCACGGGTTTATGGGTTTCGTAGGTAATTGGATCGTTAGGGCGTCGTTTAAGGGCCTTATGTGGTCGCCTTATCACAGATAGTTGCTCCAACTACCTAAGTAGCGGGGAGATCAAACAGGGTAGGCAGTTACTGTTATTCACCAGCTACCGTTCCCACGATTGTCCTCATGAGGCTCGCTTCTCCGGCTTTCTCCACAAGGGGAGATAGACTTTAAGGTATATGTCCTCCTGGCCCTCCGGGATGCTTTATGTAGCCATTTCTCTACAATATATATATATATATATATATATATATATATATATATATATATATATATATATATATATATATATATAAAAATATATATATATATATATATATACACAAAGAAAGCAACTACAGGATCGATCTGCGGGTGATAATACAACCACCACAGGGCTATGCCACTTTTATTTTCTGTCTTTCAAATAAAATTTGAAGACAGAAAGAAAGATGCAGAAACCTGGTGTAGCTGACTATAAATACATATAGTACAAGAGAAAATAAGAATTGGACGCGAATGAGCAAATGAGACAAGAAACAGGAGTTTTTTTAAAGGCAAGAGAGAGGGACATTAGAAGAATCCAGAATCAAAGGGAGCAGAGGGCGGCACAGTGAAGGCGATCCTTTATCGAAAAGACAGAAATAACGCCAGGGAAAAAAGTTTTGAATTCCTGGCGGGGACTTGAACCTAGGTCTGCTGATTGCCATTCAGATGCTTTACCGCTAAGCTACCAGGCACAGTAACTATATTTCGCCCAAAGCGTTACCCCATTAAACCCAGTATCTTCCTAAGCTAGAAACTTCCAAGGAATTTTTATACCACATGCTCTTACCCGCTCACATTTTAAAGGCTCACTGTCCATGTCACATACAAAGAAAGCAACTACAGGATCTGTGGGTGATAATACAACCACCACAGGGCTATGCCACTTTTATTTTCTGTCTTTCAAATAAAATTTGAAGACAGAAAGAAAGATGCAGAAACCTGGTGTAGCTGACTATAAATACATATAGTACAAGAGAAAATAATAATTGGACGCGAATGAGCAAATGAGACAAGAAATCGGAGTTATTTAAAGGCAAGAGAGAGGGACATTAGAAGAATCCAGAATCAAAGGGAGCAGGGGGCGGCACAGTTAAGGCGATCCTATACCGAGAAGACAGAAGTAACGCCAGGGAAAAAAAGTTTTGAATTCCTGGCTGGGCCTCGAATCCAGGTCTGATGATTGCCGGTCAGATGATTTACCGCTAAGCTAACAGGCACAGTAACTATTGTTGACTTTGCAACGAGATTTCCCGACGCAGTCCCCCCCCCCAAAAAAAAAATAGATAGCGTGACCTGTGTGGAGGCCCTGATTTCTATCTTTTCCCCTGTCGGCATCCCGAAGGAGATCTTGTCCAATAGAGGTAGACAGTTCACCTCTGAGCTAATGGAACACGTCGGCAAGCTCCTTATGATCAAGCCCTTGTTTTCCTCCCCTTTTCGCCCTGCCGCTAACGGCGTCTGTGAAAGGTTGAATGGCACTCTGAAGACCATCCTAAAAAAGTTATGCCTTGCTCACCCCCAAGAATGCAATCGATACCTGCCGGTTGCCCTAGTGGCCTGCAAAGAAATCTCCCAGAGAACTTTGGGATTTGCCTGCTTCGAGCTCTTCTATGGCCGAAATGTACGTAGACCAATAAGCATATTGAATGAACTTTTTTTCCAATCCCCGCCTGGATGAGGAGATCAATTCCTCGCATTCTTACGTACTAAATCTTAGGAACCGCTTGGAAGAATGCGCCGATATAGCGTACAAAAATTTGGACCTAAATTTAGAAAAATATAGGACCTATTTTGACATTAGGTCCAAAGAAAGGCGATTCAAGCTCGGTGAAGAGGTGCTGCTCCTCCTGCCCACGGAGACATGCACGCTATTGTCCCAATGGAGAGGCCCTTTCCTAACCCTAGAAGCCCGCGGTCCCGTAGATTACGGAATACAGACCCCCCTCAGGGAACAAATTGTTTCATGTAAATATGCTTAAGCGCTATCACCGCCGCGCCTGCATTAATAATATAATTGCCCTTGACGAAGAGGCAGTAATGGAAGCCTCTTATCCATCTGAGCCTCTTAATTTAGTCCAAACCGTATGTGTCGAAGCGGACGAAAACTACCCTCTTCCTTCGCTCCCTGGTTTCCGTGTAAATTGCACCTTGAAATTCGATTTAAACCTCCAGTTGGAACCCCCTCAGAAGACGCAATTGGCGCTTTTGTTAACTGAATTCTCCGATGTAATTTCCGAGAAGCTTGGTTGTTCTTTGTATTTTGAGCATGATATAGCCCTAACCACCCAGGAGCCTATTACATCTAAGCCCTACCCTGTACCCGTTCACTTGCGCCCTACTTTTAACGCCGAAGTGGAAAACTTGCTAAAATTAGGAATAATTGAACCTTCCACGTGGAATTATTGCTCTCCCATTGTTATGGTCAGAAAGCCGGATCAGTCTTTTTGCTTTCGTATGTGAGTAGACTTTAGAAAGCTGAATGCCGTAACAGTTTTCGATGCTGGGCTTATCCTTTTGATAGAACAGAGCCTACATGTATTTGAAGAGGCCAAGTTTATTTCAGAGATAGACTTGTGTAAGGCCTACTATCAAATCCCCCTTAAGGATAGGGCTCGGAAATACACCACATTTCCCACAGAAAAATGCCTTATGCAGTTTAAGCGCCTACCTTTGGGTTTAATTACTGCCTGTAGTAACTATAATAGAATGATGCGCAGGATACTTGATGGGCTGAGTAACATTTCCTTTTACTTCGATAACGTTTACGTGGCCACCTGTACATAGGACCAGCATCTTATCTCCCTACACTCGCTCCTCAATAGGCTTCGTTATCACGCCTCACTCTAGGCCCTATCAATTTCCCTTTCGCCTATAGCACTATTAAATACCTCGGTTTCCACCTTGGTGAAAATCAAATGGACCCTCAGAAAGAAAAAGTAAAGTCCATCGCCGACATGCCCCTCCTGCGTACTAAAAAGCAATTACGCTCTTTTCTCGGGTCGACATCCTTTTACCGACGTTTTACCCGAATTTCGCCGCTTTAGCGTCCCCCCTTTGAACCCTACTAAAGAAACGTTCCCCGGCCCCACTCGCATAGAGCTCCAAAGCGACCGCCCACTTCCATCAGCTGAAGGGCAAAAAATAACATTAGTTCCCATAAGGAGACTCCCGAACACGAACAAACCTTTTGGGATACGAACGGATGCTTGTAGTGAAGGCATCAGGTGGGTCTTGATCCAGTATAAAGAAGACGGCAAGAAGACCATTTCATACGCTAGCCAGAAGCTCTCGTCACACGAAAGGAACTACGCGGTCACACAACTTGAAGCTCTAGCGATCGTATAGAGTGTACAGAAATTCCAAACATATTTGTTAGGTATGGAGTTCGTGATCAAAACCGATCATCGCCCATTGGCTTACTTAAAGAATTAAAAAAGCCAGAACAGAAGGCTTATGCGTTGGAGTTTACTTCTAATGGAATACCAACTCCGAATAATGTACATTAAATGGGACTGAAAACTATGTTGCAGACTGTCTAAGTAGGAATCCGGTTGAGGATCCTTCCCCTGCGAATTAAATTGTGTTAAGCATTGTACTCCCGTGCACATAATCGACTCTGTGTACTCGTTTTTGTTATTATATAATTGTAGAACTCCGTGTTAACCGTGTATGTTTATGTTACCTTGATTCTCATGTACAATTTTGTTTTCTTTTTGTACATATTTATCCTTTGTGTGTGTTTTGTTTTGTTGTGTTTTTTATTGTATTTTTATTTATTTTTATTTATATATGGTTCCACTACCCTTTTATGAATGAATCCTTTGGATTTTTTGTAACTCGCATTTTTTTTGCGGTGGTTAACAACGATACTCTTTTTAAATATATCCTGCGCCAGGGATTAAACGGAAATCATTCATTCATTTAGTAACCGCTGTCTCGACTTAAAATTAAATGTCCGCCCTTGTTGTGCACCTGTAGACTCAGGTCAAAATTTTCCCATACACGACTTATCCCATGTTTGGGATGCCCTTTTCCCTCCTCTTCGCATCAGAAATTTTAGAAAGTTTGAGAAAGAATCAGTCCCTCGCTGGATCACCCGTCACAGCTGTGTTTGCTTTTTAGACGCCCCCACCCCCTCCCCTGCAATAACACTGTGTGCAGCCACATTAACCCTACGCACATATCACGTGGCAAGTTTCACCTTATGGAATGACTCATTATCATGAAATGTGTTTGCATAGACTGGCGCGCCAAGAATTATCTAGGGACCGCTAGACCCTGAGGCGTCAATCAGAACAGCAACCCGGCTATATAACCCGAAGCTCACCATTTGTCGAGGAGATTGAAAGCCCACCAATCACTCCGTTCAAACGGCCGTCTGTTTCCCGTGAACCCCTGTAACCCGTCGTCGTACTTCGCCGAAGATCCGCCAGCTGATCTACCTTCGTTAAGCTCTGGCCTCTGTTCAGAGGAAAGCTATCTATCTCCCTTCTTCCCGGAGAGTTGTGCGGCCCTCTCATCTTCACCACCCCTTCAAGATTACCGTTCTTTCGAGACTAAGACTACCTGCCGATATGCAGAATCGTCTCGAGTTAAGTTTACGTTTCTCTAGAACAGAGAAAATCTCATTCTTCATCACGAAGTAATCAAACTCCATCTTCGTGTCCTCCTCGTCAGGCCTCCCAGAAGTATCTTCTTGAAAACCTACGCCGTTGTCTTCCACCCCACCTTCAACTCGCCTGAGCTTGAAGTTAAAGCGATCTTGTGTGGTCATCCCCAGATTACCTCGTTGATCTTCACATAATTCATTTAACTACCTTTATTAAGTAATTTGTTTTTCCCTTATATATATATATATATATATATATATATATATATATATATATATATATATATATATATATATATATATATATATATATATATATATATATATATATATGTATATATATATATATATATATATATATATATATATATATATATATATATATATATATATATATTGCCCCCTTTTATTATATATATTAAAATGATATTTGGGGGTAATGTTCCTTATATATCCTTTGAACTGCAACTTTGCAAGCCATTAGTAAATCGCACTCTCTATTAATCCCCCCAGAACATATCTCAAGCGGCCTTTGGTTAGCTGTCTGTCCGTCCTTGTGTACGACTCTGTGCGCCAAGCTAGTCTACGCCGGCATACCTTGACAGGGCTGTTGCCCACATGCTCGCTTGTAAGACACTCCTTTTGAGATGTTGATCCAAAGCTTCACCAGTTCGGGGAATTCTCTCCACGTCCCTAGTCTTCTGTGAGGTCAACATCATTGTCCTCGTTTGATACATTTGAATAAAGCCTACAGATATTGTTTGTTGTCACTTCTTTCAACCTGGTCGATGTTTGGAATGGAGCGTCGACAATAATTGCAAATTGCCCCATCAGGGATGGCACTTCGTGCATCAACGTTCAGCAGGATCGCTTACCCTTGAACTTGAAGGAAGAAGTACTGTATGATCCAGTGAATGCGTGGAAAAGGGGCATGGCTTTGCACGTTGTCGTGCCCAGTTTTGTGGCGATAGTGTTCAGGGAGATCATTTTGGTTGTCTTTCCCGCTTTGAAACAGATCCAGATTTCTGCGGCCAGGTTCAGAGTGTAGACAGAGGAGAGTAGGAAAGGGGCAAAGAAAAAATACTAGCGTAGGCGAGTTGCGAATAGCGTCCCGCGTCGCTTGACCACTGTTAGCCAGCGGTGAATCCACTCGGCCATCCTGAGTCTCAAAAAAGACTCATTCAAACAAGGCTTTTAAGCCGCTCGCTTGCAAACCTCGTATGCTATACAACCCCCCTCCTAGAAGCGGAACGTATTTTGAAGAAATGAAGAGAGCCTCTCCATCAACCTTCTATCGTGCCAGTGCCTCGTCCAACGCTACTGGCACTGCCACAGCAAATCTGTGTCCTCGTACTCGCATCCAAACCATTGCACTGTCACACACTCCGGTCACGTCGTCAGGAGGCCTCGTCGGTACTCGGACTTGTAATCTCAAAATAGAAAAGGGGGCGTAACCTTCTGGGATGGGGAGGTGTTATAGCAATGCCCTCCGTGCACTCCTATAATAAAAACCTCCTGGGAAACTTAAATATATAATATCATTTATTATGTATAAAATTCAATTATTTTGTCATTTAAATAATTCATGCAAATTTATGTACAACTTAATAATTAATTAATTCATATCATGCAATTCTTTTACTTAACTGTGTCAATTAATTCATTCATTTATCTTACTTAACTTGTCAATTCTATTAATTTATCCATCACTTTTTACAATTCAATTATATTATGTAGCTTTGAATAATTGAAAAATATCCTGTGACGAAAAACTAAATTCATTTAACGTACTATTGATTCAAACAACATCTCTTAAAATTTCACGCACACACAAACAAACACACGCTTGCAGCTCAACCAAATTGAACAAGAGATAGCCCATTCGACTCTCGCCATTCTCCGCATAAAGGTCGGTAATCATTCCTTCGACAATTAGTCATTTACCTCCAAAAAAATCATACCTAGTTTAATTCCACATCCTCTCACAATTCTCTGCAAACGGCCATACGAGAGTAGGTACTAATTCTATTTACTTCTCATATTGCAGCCCTCAATTCACCTTCCATCGTAGTCATCTTTTATTTCATATTTATTTCACTTACTTCATTTCACTTCACATCTTGTTACTTTAAATCATATTTTACCATATCTCACATTGTATACCTAATCCAATTTATCTCATTTTGCATTCGTTGATTATGTGAATATATTCATATTTTTTTAAAGAAAAAATAGCGTAGGCAAGTTGCGAACAGGTTCCCACGTCACTGGACCACTGTTAGCCAGCGGCGAATGCACTCGGCCATCCTGAGTCTCAAAAAGACTCATTCAAACGAAGCTTTTAAGCCACTCGCCTGCACTTCTCGTACGCTATACAACCCCCTCCTAGAAGCGGAGCGTATTTTGAAGAAATGAAGAGAGCCCGTTTGGACCTGCAGCGAATCCACTCAGCCATCCTAAGTCTCAAAAAAGACTCATTCAAACGAAGCTTTTAAGCCGCTCGCCTGCACTTGTCGTACGCTATACAACCCCTCTCCTAGAAGCGGAGCGTGAATGAAGACATGCAGAGAGCCCATTTGGAAATGTTATCCAAGGGCTAACGCTCCCCCTCCCGGGTCTGGGCACCATTGTAGATAGAGAAGAGTAGGATAGGGGGCAAATAAAAAATAATAGCATAGGCGAGTTGCTAACAGCTTCCCGCATCGCTGGACCACTGTTAGCCAGCGGCGAATCCCCCAGCCATTTTGAGTCTCAAAAAAAAGACTCATTTAAACGAAGCTTTTAAGCCGCTTGCCTGCACTTCTCGTACGCTATAAGAGCCTTGATGTGATGGAAATTACTCAGAAGGATTACGACAACATATGTGTCTCCAGTATACGCTATCCCAAGTGACGAAGATTGGAGGGCGTGGATGAGATGTACTAAGAGACACGTGTCAGCTTCCTCATGGTTGCATTGATCAATTGGTGGACTGTTTCCAACATGGTGGAGTTGATCACCTGCAGTGATGTAGACATTCTTGTCATCCGGGAAATGTTTTTCTGTTATCTTTTTTGACAAGAATGAGACCAGTTACTTCTTGTTATCAACGTCCGCCAGAAAATTCTGACAATTTCCTGGGATTTGACAGTACCAGATATGTGTTGTCGGATGCCTGTTACAGGTTTTCCAGGGCTGCGACTGTGAAAATGCCCTGATGCAAATTTATAGACAGACTATATCAGCGTTGTTCCTTGCATGTTCTGCAATAGCCTGTGCAAAGCTAGATTCAATGATGGGGACTTTCTTATATGCCACGCTCAGAGCATACTTATGTAGTAGTTCTACCAGCTTCTTGCTTCTTTTGGGGGAATGCAATTTGAGGGCCAGGAACAAGGCAAGTGGAGGCTCACAATTCAAGTTCGCAGAAAGAGAAGTCATATTTAGCATGGTCAACTGACTCACAAAGAGGATCTTCCTGGAATTCTCTTGTTCTGGCGATGATTTGGGTCCTGCGAGGAGTTGACGGAAGAAATACATTATACGTTGTGGAACAGATGATTATTCGCAACCTTTCGGAAATGAACCATTAAACCTGAATGCAGTGTCGTGATCTAAAAATGCTTTACGAAGAATCGATGCTGCCATTAGTAATGCACGTGCTTCCTCAGTTGATGTTTGAGTTGCATCTGATATGACCTTTCTAGTTGTCTTCGAACAAATGATGAAAACTTGGTCTCAGATATCTTTCTCCTCTGTCAAATTCGGGAAGTGTTCCAAGACTATTTCCTTTAGGCGTGTCTGGTTCACGGTCTTCTGGATTCTATGTTGTTCTAATCTCTCGGTCATCATATCTGTCAGATCTTGCAATGCAAAAATTCTACGGCCTCCAGTGACTTCTTCCTTTATAAAATGGAGCAGTTCATTTTCTGTTGTGGCCTCGAGATTTTTGCTAGCTGTGTCTTGTTTACAAATCGCATCGTAACGGCGATTGAACCCTGTGTAGCAATTCCGATGGTACTTGGCTTCAATGGTGACCACATCGCCTTTAGCAAGAAGTGCCACGATACGCTCTTCTCCCAGCGTGACTGCCTTGTCATGTATCTGTTGGATGAGTGTAACCTTCTGGAAAGAATGGTCTAGCTCATTTGTTTCATCACCACATATGATACACAGATTACGATTAGCAGCTGCATGACTCTGCCGGGATCTTTTTCTTGCAGGAGGCAATTCCTCATTATGACTTTTTCGCATGGTCAAGTGCTGATGCCCTATAAAGCTGACGACAAGATTTTTGCCAGGATGCCTGATTCTTCTGCATGGATTCTTCATATGGAAGTTCTACGTCTGAGTGGCTGGATTTGCAAGAGAACAAACAAGCACTTCCTCAGTTTTCTTTTGGCACAAAATACACAACTGCCATATCCTTGCTTCAGCCATCTCAGAAACAACCTGGAAAGAAACAAAGAAAAACAATATTAAATAACTGCTGTCTGTACAAAGGGCGTCGCAAATAAAATTTGGTATTACCTGAAATATTATAAGAAAGCTATTATCTGGAAATACAACTGGGTATGCAAATGGAAACGTTTTTCCACCTGTGAAAAGAGTCCAATAAAATGGTAAATGAAGAACACACTTAGTGATCAGTGAGTAAGTTATGAATCATACATAAAAACATAGATTTAGAGACCAAAACACCATTCTAGGTTCAATAGTACAAAATTATGAGATGTGATACGAAAAGAAGCTGGGAATTGGCAGGCATCGTGGATTTTGGCTATGGTATTTGGTTATTAATGGGATAGATTTTAGTTAATAATTCAGCCTAAATAGCTATTTGAAAACCATTACCATAAAATTGTTGAATTTGGATGGAATAGTCGTCTGCTAATATTTAGGCCTAACGACTGACGTGAAATGAGTTTAGAAAACTCCTGAACTAGGTTTGTAAGAAGAACAGAAAATAAAAAATATATATATATTTACAAAATCAACGAATGCACAATGAAAGAATTGAATTAGGAAATATGACTAAGATATGGTAATTATGATGTGGTAATTATCATGTGGTAAAGTATGATGTGGTAAAGTAACTATGATGTAAAGTAACTGAGATATAAAGTGACCATGATGTAAAGTGACCATGATGTAAAGTGACTAAGATGTAAAGTGACTAAGATGTAAAGTGACTATGATGGACTGTTAATTGGGAACTGCAATGAGAGAAGTAACGAGAATTAGGACCTAATCTCGTATGGCAGTTTGCCGAGAATAAATATGAGAGGATTTATAACTGACCTTGATTCGAATTAAAGTCGAGCACGAATGGATGATGACGCGAACACAAATGAGAGAGAGTCAATTCGCGTTATTTCACAAGTGATGAAATGCGTGTGTTTATATGTGCGTGGAATTCTAAGAGATGTTGTTTGAACCAGTGCGTTAAATGAAATCAGTTTCTCGTCACGGGATAATTGAATTATTACAGGTTACATAAAATAAATGAATGAATTATTAAGTTGTACATAAATTGCATGAATGATTTAATTGACAAAAGTTAAGTAACATAAATGAATGATTTGAATTTTATACATAATATATATATATATATATATATATATATATATATATATATATATATATATATATATATATATATATATATATATATATATATATATATATATATATATATATATATATATATATATATATATATATATATATATATATGTTTAAGTTTCCCAGGAGGATTTTATTATAGAAATGCCTAGAGGGCATTGCTATATGGTGGCCATTTTGTTTTTATCTGACTGCTTGGCACTCGAACCAGAATTGTTCCATAGACCCTTACCTTGAAATTGGGTACTGAAAACAAACCTTTTGCATCAATTTGAAATGAAAAAAAAACTCATGCACGGCCCCCCACTACTTCTCGCGTTCGCGCTAAAAGGCCGGAGGGGAAAACCTACATTCGACCCCTATAAATCCTCCGACGTCAAAGTTGGAAGGCAGTATCCGCCGTTCTACCTGCCTTGGCAGTATCCGCCGTCCTCCCTGCCCTGTCAGTATCCGTCGTCCTCCCTGCCCCGTCAGTATCCACCGTCCTCCCTGCCCCGGCAGTATCTGCCGTCTTCCCTACCCCTTCAGTATCCGCCCTCCTCCTTGCCCCGTCCGCCCCCGTCAGTACCCGCTATTAGCGCCCTGTTGGACTCTGCACAATTCTTGTAGAATCCCTCAAGCTCTCGGTATTCTCGTTAATTCACGTGAGTCTACCTCGACCTATCCGCTTCCCCCGCTCCTTGAACGCCGCGCGCTCAATCTCGATTCGTGTTATTTGAAAGCAAGATTTAAGTTCACCTCGTAATAGTCATTATCCGGAGACTATTGTTTGAACTTTGCGCCAAGGCAAGGATTACTCCCACAATCCAAATCTTCGAGGTAACAACAACGAGCAATTCCCCTGTGTAAGTTCTCTCTCTGACGCTCCCCCCCCTCCATCCCATACAAACACACTGTAAGTCTTATCATCTGCTTAGTTACGTTCAAGGTCGTTCAAGCGTCCCTCGGTCAATATTGTCCCTTTATTTGTACGGTAACCGTCCTCACTACGTTTCTACCCACTCTTAGCTTCTGAAGACCCGTGCAAATTTTCTATGTGTATAGCTCATTTAAAAACTCCTTATAATCTTGTAAAATAATATTCATTTGCATATTAGTAAAGTTATTTTTGTTCCTGTTTTTCTGTTATCCCGGAACTCCAAGATAGTCGACTTTTGGCCAACTTATTTTAAGTTAATTTGCACTCTGATTATATTGTAAACTTCCCACGCACTCGTAAAGCAGAAAGGGTGAACTTGACCCTATTCTACGGCATTTATATTAAACTGGTGTAAGGTGTGTAGGGTTAACCTACGACATCTATATTAATCTGGTATCAAGTTTATGGGGTTAATCTTGGTCAATCAATTGATTGAAATTTGATTAAGCTATTGGTTAACCTTGGTTACAGTGTTGATTGTTGGCTAATCTTGGTTCCGCGCCTGGAGTTAAAAGATGAGAAATAACCATTCCATACCTAATTGCGAAGTGCATTTGTTCTCGTTCCCATTTTTTATGTGTGTGTATTGATTGTCGAGTGACCGTGCTTAACTATTAATTTTATTCACCAACGGAATTGAATTGTTTTCCTTCGAGGCCTCATCTCGTGCCATAATTTGAAGGAATAGAAAAATAATATTATTCTTCGAGTGCTCTTATAGATATAGGGCCATCGTGGTATGAACTTAGATAGAAACTTACAACAAACCTATATCTATAAGTTATTGAGGAGAGTTATTGAATCGTAAAAATTGGCTCGAGCGACTAATCTTATGGCGAAGTTAGGCTAATGTTGGACACGAAATCGTTAAGGAATGGATGAAATACAATGAGGATACAACAAAATATATATTATTATAGATTAACAAGAATGAAACATATTTGAAATGATATTGGTTGAATTTGAATTTAATTATGCAAAACAAACATGAGTTTAACATTGAATTTTTATCGTGACTAAACTTGGCGTAAGGTAGATAGGTAATTAATTAAAATGTAATTGTAACTAAATAAAATGTAATTAAAATAATTGCAATCACGAATTGTGGGTAAATGAAATTGATATCACGAATTGTGGGTAAATGTAATTGAAATGACGTATTGTGGGTAAATGTAATTGAAATAATTGAAAGGAAATTAAAGTAATTGAAATGCAATTGTAACTATTAAAATCACGATGGTTAAAAGGGAAAATGTATGAGAGTCTGAAAAAGGAAATATAAGGAATTAGACAAGTGTTTTTGTTTGTAAAATCTAAGGATTTTATGGAGCAAGAATTGAACTGACCTTGAGTTGGATAAGACGAAGGCACAAGTGAATATTTTAGTCTCGCATGCGGAATATTTGGAAGCGTTAGCCGTGCATGTAAATGTTGCAAATTGTTTTTGAATACTTTTTTACAATATATATATATATATATATATATATATATATATATATATATATATATATATATATATATATATATGCAGAGCTGCTACACTGCAACTCTCGTCTCAATTACATGGAAATCTCGACCGCAAAAGCTCTCTCGCGAGTGTTACGCCCCCCCCCCCCTCATTTATTGTTCGTGTTTTCTTGGTTAGCGAAACTATTCGCTCTCCCCCTCATGCCTGAAGAAACCCATAATTCCGCAATATTCGTTATCGTGCATTAATTTAATTCTTGTTTTTGTGCCTATCGTGTAAATCATCAACCATGTCGCCGTTTTAAATTTTTAAGGCCCAAGGGGAGTCACTCGGACTCAGTGGAAAAGATCTGGTGACCTATATCCAGGAAGAGAAAAGAAGAGAAAGAAGAGAAATAGAAAAGGAACAAGAAGAAAGAATATAAGAAAAGGAACGTGAAGAAAGAGAGAGAAATCGTTCTCACGAATTGGAGATGAGCAGAGCGAGGATTTAGACGCTCTCGATAAACTCCTCGAGTGTTAGGCTAGACGCACTGCAGTTCTCGACCATTTTCTTTAAAGAAAATGAAGCCTTCGGGTCTTATCTCACCCACTTCGAGAAGATCTTTGAGGTGAAGAAGTGGGACATTGAGACGGACGGCGTAGCACAATTATTGCCCCTGTTGAGCTCTTAACTTATCTCCTTTTCATCAGAGGAAACTCTTGATTACTCATCGTTAAAAGCCGAATTCCTCGCCGCTTACAACATCCCCCCCCCTCGATTTCTATCGAGCTAAATTTAGGCACTGTTGCATTCAACATATCCTGACTTTTCGACAGTTTGGCTACTCCCTACAGCGTCATTTATTTTTTGAATTGATGCGTCCAATGTGCCTCAAGAATACGACAAAGTGGTCGATTTCGTTCTCAAGGACTAATTTCTTGCATCGCTTCCTTCGGAAATGAGATCTTTCATGAAGGACCGGAGGTGCCATACTCTTAAGGAATGCATTGAGGATGCAGACGTCCACGCGGCTAGCCACAACTGCTATCCGAAAGAAGGGAAGAAATCAGAACCCCCATCTCCTAAATCCAAAAACAGCAAGACCAAATTTGTTCCTAATTATGGGAATAAGTTCGTGAAGGTGACTGGGCCTGCCAAACCCAAACTCCTCTTCTCGTCAGACTACTGTGATGTTAAGTCCTTTTCTCCCAAACCCCCTGCTTCGTCGTTCCCCAGGAGGACCATCGCGTGCTATTCCTATGGAGTTCCTGGCCACATGAGATCCAACTGCCCTCAAAACTCGCAGTTTAGAAGCACTACTCCTTCTCACCAGGTACAGAAGGTCAGTGCCACCTCTACGCCCAGAACATCTTAAAATAAAGGCCCCTCTTCTTCAAACCCACCGAATACGGCTGGCCACCAGGTGAACTTTTTGTTCGATAAAATTATCCCTGGGGCCCTCCAATTTATAACTGGAGCTGTGAATGGGTGCCGAATCTCCACCCTCGTCTGTGATACAGAGTGCACGTGCATTGTTGTATCCGATGTACTACTTCCCCCGTGGCTTCGGACGACGATAGTTTTGCTGTAGTGTATGATTACTTGGGTGCGCCAATAAATTTCCCATTTTTCCCTCCTACATTGAGTGCGCGTATTTTACTTGTTGTGCTGAAGTCGTTGCAACCCACATCAAATTTGCTCTGTCCTAATTGGTCAGTCCCCCCGGGTTTCTTCCGCCTCCATGGCTCAACTTGTTACTACCCGTTACCACGCAAAGAAGGAACTGAAAGCCCGTACACCTCTGAAACTCTCGTGTGCTCCCGAATTACTGAGTGCGATGACCCATGACTTTGCCAAAAGCCAGAGGAAATGTGAATCTCTTCCTCTTCTGTTGATCAAAGCCCAGAATAAAACAGGTGAAACCGTCAGCGGGAATAAGGTGATTTCCTTTCACGGCAAGGACGACCTCCCCTATCGAGTGTGCACGGAGTAAAACGAAACCGAGTCCTGCACACAATGTGTACCCCGTTCCCCCGTCCTTCAAATCCTGCAAACGGCTCACGATAGCCTATTTGCTGGTCATTTTAGTCACATGAAGACTGCTCAGAAGATCTTCAAATATTTTCATTGGCCTGCCGAGACCGACGAAATACTTCGTTATTGTCGTTCGTGCGACATTTGCCAACAGACATGCATAAAAGGACGAGTCAGACCTGCGCTCTTGAAGAAGGGACCACCAATCTTTGAACCCTCCTCCCGAGTAGCTACCGACCTAATAGGTCCGATCCATGCTGCGTCGAGCAAAGGCCATAGTTACGTTTTAATACTGGTTGACTTTGCCACTCGATTTCCAGAGGCCGCACCCCCCAAGAAAATAGATAGCATCTCCTGCGCCGAAGTCCTTATTTTCATCTTTTCCCGTGTGGGCCTGCCCAAAGAAATACTCTCGGATCGTGGTCGTTAATCCACCTTCGAATTAATGGATTAAGTTGGTAAAATATTGATGATAAAGCCCCTGTTTACAACTCCCTTCACCTGAGTGGGAATGGAATGTGCGAAAGGCCAAATGGAAGCCTCAAGGCCATTCTCAGGAAGTTGTGTGCAGAGCAGCCCACCGAATGGCACCGCTTCCTTCCGGTAGCTCTCTTTGCCTACCGTGAAATGTCCCATCGTACTTTAGGTTTCGCCCCCTTTGAACTTTTATGTTAGAAACGTCAGAGGCCCCCTGAGTATCCGAAAGGAACTTTATTTCAATCAGAAATTGGATCAAAATATCCAGACTTCTTATTCGTAGTTACTGGATTAAAGAAAGTTGCTAGGAAAGTGCGCCGAAATTGCGTTACAGAACGCCGACGTCAATTTTCACAAGTATAAGACATACTTCGATTGCAAGTCCAAAGAAAGGAAATTTAACTCTGGAGAAGTTTTGCTTCTCCTCCACACGGACAACAACAAATTGTTGAGCTAGTGTAAGGGCCCCATACTACATAGTTGAGAAGCGTGGCCCCGTCGATTACCTTATTGAAACCCCCTCGGAAAGAAAGCCCTTTCATATTAATATGTTTGTGGTCCCCCTCCCCACAGGGATGAGGGACCCCTCACTTTATTATTTTTAAAAATTGAGATATAAGAATTACAAATGGAAATTTCCAACTTATTTATGTATCTCATAAATGGCATACATAGATGAAGCTGCGTTTAACAAATATGTGCCTCTCTTTTTTTGAGGCCTAACGCAGAATGGAAGGCGAAGGGGAGGTGGTGGGAGTCGGTCTGGAGATGTTGCTGCTACGAAGTTTAAACGACCATGGCGTGCTCCGGGTGGAGGCGTCTCTTATATAGCTCATGAGAGGCAGCCTCCCAACCACGCTATATTGAAATTCTCGAAGAGTCGAGAGGCACCATCCGCAGCGTTTTTGGTAGTTCTTACCCAGCGAAGGTTGTTGGAGGCGAATCTGAATGTATCCGATATAGTTGTCATGGATGTAGTGGAAAGGGTTCTAATAAGATCGATGGGAAGTTTACCTCTTCTGCTGTTGAATACCACCGGAAGATTATCTCCTAGTATTGGACGGAAGGGGAAGAGGAGCCTAGTGGTCCAGTAAGCGATTGTTTCAGACATAAATATGGAGCCCGCTTGTTCGACTGGAAGCGGTTTACTGATGGAGTCTGTTCCCAGTGTGATACCTATGCCCGTTTCGGAGGCGTCTGTATATACTGGTTCCCAATGCGCCCTGGGGTCCTTCCAGGAAGTCCATTTGGTGTTAATTAGTGACGCCATGGAGAGCAGTTTTTCTGGGCTGTAGTGTGATGGCTGGTCCATCATAAGCTGTACACACATGAAAGGCAGACGTATGATTGGGCCTATGAAGTTCATCAGGCCAGCGAACCTTGTCCATCCCCTGTGTGAGACAGTGTTGTTTGCCGCAAATTGTAATGGGTCCTTGATCTTGTGGCACATGGATGGTACCAACGCTACCTTCTTTCGTTTCAAGTCCACCTTTACTCCGAGGTATGTTATCTTCTTAGTGGGGACCAGAACACTTTTCGCTTGATTAATATTAAGCGTTCCGTTGAGAAGGTCCCGTACGCAAAGGCGCACCTTTCTTCGGGGGCCGATGATGAGGATGTCATCCAGGTAGGTAAAACTTTCGCAGCCGCGTGCCTTAACTACCGCTTGTATGGCAGGGCTTATGGTAGACTGCATGATAAAGGGTGCCCTTGCGAATCCCATTGGAAGGCGTTTGAACCTAAATGTTCTGCCTTCGCATCTGATGCTGAACAGATGTCGACATTTTTCGTTCAAAGGAATGTGGAAGAAACCATCCTTGAGGTAAAGTTTAACCGCCACATCTGTTGGACCCGTGTTCCTTAGTACCTTCTGTACCGAAGGGAGTCTGAACGACGGAGGTGTATAATATTCGTCCAATCGGTGCATGTCATATACTATTCTCACAGAGCCGTTTGGCTTTTGTACCGCGAAGACCCTATGGCAACGAGTCACTTGTCGGCTTTCTTCTATTACATCAACCAGATAGTTGCAATCGACGAAGAAGCCGCCAAGGAATCTGCTACCCCCTAGACCCTTTTTGCGTAATCTAAGTCGGCTGCGTGGAGCAACGCAAGGAATACCCATTGCATGTCTTGCCCGACTTTAATAATTCCCCCCCTCCTGCGGAAATTAAGATATGCGACTGTCGTAGAATAGACTCTCGACGATATACCATATATAACTATTCGTTGAGGGAATTTCTTTAATTATCTTTAGAGTGCGTGGATTGTCTAGGCTGGCCGATATTATGTATCTTCGATATGCTTAAGAAGTGGAACTGAGCTCAAGGATAATAATATTGCTATCATTAATAAAAAGAGTTTTATTAATAATAACTATCAACAACACACTAAACGGAAAATAGTGACATAAACAGAGAATTGAAAAGGGTCGTGGGGAATCGAGCTAATCCGAGGATTAAAAGATTTAAAAAGGTAAAACAAATATAAAGTTAAAGGGAGGGGATGGTTCGCTAAACCATTTAAAGCACAGGATAGAGTTGACAAAAGGGTTAAATACTTAAAGGTAACGTTCGGCTTACGTAATTATACTTGTTGTGCAGAGGAAGGCGACGTGATGGAATTTCGGTCAGCTGGCGAGTTCCAGCCGAAGGAAGGGGGGGGATAAATTAAATGATCCTGCCGTGGCGTCTTGGGAATGAGAACCGTTTCTTGACGAACGGCTTGAAGAACAATGGCTGTTCTACGTTGTTCTCTTCTGAACAACAAGGGGGGGGGGGTGAGAACCGTCTCTTGTCTACGGGCTCGAGAAAAATGGCTGTTCTAATGTTGTTCTCTTCAAAACAACAAGGGGGAAGGGTGAGAACCGTTTCTTGGCGAACGGGCTCAAACGAACAATTGCTGTTCTACGTTGTTCTCTTCTGAACAACAAGGGGGGGGGAACCGTTTCTTGTCAACGGGTTCGAACGAACAATGGCTGTTCTAACGTTGTTCTCTTTCTGAACAACAAGGGAAGGATGATAACCGTTTCTTGGTGAACGGGCTCAAACGAACAATGGCTGTTCTACGTTGTTCTCTTCTGAACACAGGGAGGGGGGGGGGGGGGGGGGTAGAACCGTTCTTGTCAACGGACTCACAAGAACAATGGCTGTTCTAATGTTGTTCTCTTTCTGAACAACAGGGGAAGCCTTGTGGACTTGGCGTCACGAAAGGCTCGAACCTTGGCACTCCTGGGATATTGTCATCCTTCTGGACAAGTGATTGTGAATCTCGAGGTCGAGGTCCCTTGGCGCCCAAGGTGAGAGTGGGTCGTAGTGATGTTTCGCGACGAAAATCTGGATCCCCAATCTGCATCTTAGTGGTTAAGTTTCCATATAAATAGCCGGGACATCTCTTTGGCATGGTGGACAATGGAGTGGGAGCTTCGAGGGAATACACAGCCGAGCCTGGGAACAATGCCTCATCTGCCCATAAGCCTAACTCAATCTGGCGAGGCCGGCGCATGGGGTGACGGGGGAAGATAAACCTCCTTGTTTAAACATTGACTCAGGTGGCTGCGATAAGGCGCCCAGCTTCAAAGCGAAGATGCACGTGGGTAGCATCATGGTTTTAAATATCATGTGATAGTGGTTGAAATTAACGCAGCCTCAACCCGTTCTATCACAGCGACCATTAACCATCTCGTCAAAAGGATCAACTGCAAGGCCTCTTTGATCGTTATGATGACGTCATCACCGAGATCCCCGATTGTGCTACCCACTTTGAGCACAATATACAGCTAACCACCCTGGAACCCATCCGTTCCAGGCCTTACTCCCTGCCTATACACCTCCGGGGAGCATTTAATAATGATGTGTATAAACTTCTAAGGTTGCATATCATCGAACATTCGGTGTCGAGCTACTGTTCCCCGGTTGTCATAGTAAAGAAGGCAGATGGTTCTTATCGAATGTGCATCGATTTTAGAAAGCTAAATTCGGTTTTTGTATTCTATGCCGAACCAATCCCAACCATAGATCAGAACCTCCACTTTTTTTGAGAAGGCCAAATTGATCTCTGAGTTGGATTTATGCAAGGCCTATAATCAGATCCACTTGAGTGAGGAAGTGAAGAAATTTACTGCTTTCCCCACAGAGAAGGGCCTTATCTAGTTCCGGAGGCTCCCTTTCGGCCTGGCAAGGGCTTGCAGCAATTATAACCGGGTGATGAGGATGATTTTAGAAAGCTTACCCAACCTGACCTTCTATTTCGAAAATGTTTATGTGACTACCGAAGATTGGGATCAATACTTAACCACCCTTCAAACCCTTCTGTATCGATTCTGGGAACACAACTTGACAATTGGCCCCGGCAAGTGCCACTTCGCATTTAGCACCATCTATTACCTAAGATTCCTTATCATGAATAACCGATTAGCCCTCCCCCCGAGCAAGAAAAGATCCAGGCCAACGTGGACATGCTTTTATAGGTTTTTAGATGAATATTTCGTCAATAGATAGCTCTGATCACAATAAATATCAAAACCTATATTTCGTTATTCAAGGGAATAAAGTTAAATGATAACGCGAAATCTAAGTTTTTGCAGACGAACTTCGTTAGGCCTAAATCTGGGCGACGTTGGGGGAATACATGTTTTAAAAACAAAGAGTTAAGAAAAATATGTATTATTGAATAAACAGTTATTATTGAGAAGAGAAATTATGCAGTAATAGTTGTGATTGGATTGAATTACGCGTGCGAATTAAATTTGATGAGTTAACGAGAATGGTTAAATAGTAATTTGTAAATAGTTTGATAAATAGATTCATAATTTATAAATAGTAATTGGTAAAATGTTAAATGGTTTGATAAATATAATTAGATTATAAATTGGTAAATGGATTTATAGGTAATTGAACGATAAGTGATTACAGTTAAATTTGATAAATAGTTAAATTGGATAAATAGTTGAATGGATGAAGAGTTAATTTGTATTCTAGTTAAATGGGATGATAAATATTTAAATGTGTAAATAGATTATATGGTTAAATTGATTGATTAATTGTTAAATGCGATTGATAAATATTTAAATGTGTAAATAGATTATATGGTTAAATTGATTAATAAATAGTTAAATGGGATTGATAAATAGATTATAACGGAGTTGGAAGGGTCTGTAAATGAGAAAAGAATCACGCATTAAATCGGGATTCTATGGGGAAATTTTTGGCTAAACAATTACAATTCCAATATTTACAGACCTGATTTACCGAGACGAGGATAGCAATGCGAATGAATCTCATGGTTAATTTTAAGACACTTGGGAGAGCGGGGGTAGCAATCTCACGATTTATGTCAGGGTTACAAACCCTTCTTGAAATATATATATATATATATATATATATATATATATATATATATATATATATATATATATATATATATATATATATATATATATATATATATATATATATATATATAGAGAGAGAGAGAGAGAGAGAGAGAGAGAGAGAGAGTGTTAGGAATAAATATTCATTTTATAGAGGTATAGACCCCTACACAGTTGCCCACTAATAAACAGCAGCTGCGATCCTTCGTTTACTAAAAGAATAGATACTTTTAGCAATTTCGGCTAAAACTAAACCTAGACGGTGAACATCTAAAGAACTTACAGAGCATGCACGTGATATTTTGAAGAATTTGCGAGAATGGGCATTAGTTTAAATATGAAAGGCGTGGATGGAAAAGTGGGGCACACGGTCTCTCGTATCCCTCCAGACTCTCTTGATATTTTGAATGCTGGCTCCAGTCTCGGTAACAAAATATTTACGGCAACGGGGAAAAAAACCTTTAGTAACTGTCAATTCAGATTTACAAGTAGGGCACTCGCTCTTGATTTTTAGTAACTGATGGCTAAATAAAAAATCGTTGGTTTTCTCGGGATCAGTGAAAATCACATACATCTCACGAACTAGCCATTTCGATAAAATTGGCGCGTAACGCTTGCGTAGGAGTATTCCTAAGATACACAATTTATACCTTGAATAAAAGTAAAAAAAAGAAGCACAAAACATATAAAAAAGCCTTTTCTCATTTTTTATACTTCGTTTAGGCGAACACAATTCCTTGCTAAGAGGAAAAAGTTGTTTTATTTATTACCCAAAAAAGAACACCCCCCCCCCCAAAGCATACCTTTTTCTAATTATGAAAAATAAACTGTTATAATTCGTTAATGACAGTGTATAATACAGTTTACTGATTGACCAGTCGGATAGCTAAAAAAAATTAATGAATAAAATAGCAAAATAGCCCCCACAAATCTAGCCGGAAATCAGGGGCCGCTAATCTTAACAATTACCAAATATTTATTCAATTTTATATTAATACTAGTTTTTAGAACTCTTAAACAAAAATAGAAATAAATACTTAATTTGCTCTATATTCTAATGCCCCTAGTTTATAGGGTTATTTCTAAATATTATTGACTTTTTCTCATCAAATGATCATCATAACGTGTAAAGTCTTTTGAATGAATTAGATAATAACATTCGTCTCAAAATTTTTTTACAGTAACTATTAACCATTTTCGTACTTTTCAACACAAAGCAAAGATTCTTACCAAGAAGTAAAATAAATTATTTTGTTTTCCTCTGGTAGTCATATACATAATATGGACACTACATAGGTTAAATTGGGAAATCATTTGTTATCGGCTATTACCAATAAAAATTTAATGTAGTCAATATAGTTACTTGCTATTTCGTATTGCAATAACTATTCTTGCAAATGTTGACCCAGACATGGCAAGGGAAGAATACAGTCACCTATTCAAGTTACTTATAATTGGAGATTCAGGTAGGCTACTATCCCTAAGGTTTTGTTTAACTAGTCAGATATGCCACCAAAAACGATGCTTGACATAAGCCAAGCCTTAGAAGATTAACTTGTTGAACTTTCTGAAGTAGTTATCTAAGCATTTTTTGAAATATTACTATAATTTTCACATATAATTTTCTCATAAAAAAAAAGCTCACAAAGTGCACGTGAGTCAAAGTTATGCAGATACACCCACAAAGGAAAAGTGAAAAATGATTCCGAGAGCTTTCATCTTTATTCTTGAAGACCTTTTCGGCTGGACATACATTGCCTTAAATAATTGAAGGAGGGATTAGATTACCCACCTCTGAACCTTAATTAGGGGGTACAAAATTCTGAAACAACTTTATTTGAGATTATATGTATGTAGTGATAATGGGGTCTAGCATGAACAAACCAGGGTAGCACCCCCATACCCCCCGCTTGCTACGCTCACCCTCAGGAATAAGTCATAAAACGATAGTTAATCACAATTGGTAAAATATGTTAGGAAGTGGACGAAATATTATGGGAATGCGAGCGGGAAAGCTCATGGGGTATGGATCTTCAGAATTACCCAAACCAGGGCTAAGGTTGAAGGTAAACATGTAGATTGGTAGCGCGCTTGAAAAAGTAGTTGCTTTTTGTGTTTATATATATTTCATTCACCCGTGCCTGAATATTTATGCGCATTTGAGTCCTAGTTCTATAAATGTTAGAACCTTATTCTATAAACAATTATAATTATATACTGGGTGCTGTGCCCCCCTAAACTCCCCCAATTGATTGAAACTCAGGATCATTGTAGGGGGGGTGGTCCTGCAGTGTTTACCCCCACATGAGCAGTCCTCTTAAATTCCAAAAATGTGAAACATATTGGAACACAGATGAAATAGTTTATGTCCCATAATTTCCGCCACCAATCTATATATTTACCAGGTTGAAATTTGTGAATGCGTTAATGGAGATACATTCTAATATAGATAACACTTCAGTTTAGGGGCACACAGTAGGTGGCGTTGTTTATAGGCTACAATGTCTTATGACATCAGATGGTAGCGTCAGATATCAAAAACGGCGTTATATTTTTTTGTATACAAGTATACACTGGGGGCTGTGTCCCTCACACCCCCCCAATTGATTGAAACTCAGGGTCATTGTAGGGTGGTCCCCCCACAGTGATATCTCCCCATGAGCTGTGCCCTTGAATTTACTGGTTTTTTTTTCCTATTTTTTTCGTATTTTTATTTTGCTACAACCGAGAACAGCTTTTTACTGGCAGAAAAAACCTGGTAACCTAATGACAAACAATACTTACTTACGTAAAATGATTAATTATGAAAAAATATGAAATTTGAACTGTCTTTTAAACTTAAATGGAAACCTGTGAAAAATGTACCCCTACGCGCTAATTGTTTGAAACAGCACTGCTGTTACTTACTGTTTTCGTTTACATATATTTTATCGCGATGAAACTAAATTTTCTGAAAAATTTAAATTTGCCCTGCATTTTGGGATTTTTATAGTTTTCTCGATTAGTTTATGCGTCTCTAAAAAATATAAAAGTTTTTCGCAGTCATGCAAAATAAACCCAAATTCGAATAATGAAGAAGCACAACTAGAGCATGACGAAACCGAAACATATGCGCAGCAGGTCCTATTTATAGCTACAACAGTGCCAGTAAAAAGCTGTTATTGTTTGCAGTGAAACAAAAAATATGAAAAAAATAGGAAAAAACAATAAAAGGTAATACATCAGATCCGGGTCGCACGGTAGGTAGCGCTGTTAGTAGGCTACAATATATGTCTTATGATGTCAGACGATAGCTTCAGATGTGACCAATCACGGCGTTATATTTTTTTCTTGTTTTGTGGATTTGTAACTTTTAGTCTGTATTATTTACTAAATATCTGCGCCTCTGCTCGTTTATATTTTTTTTTCTAAGTTAGGTAAGGTTTCTTGATGTCTTTTATTGTTTTTTGTTTTGTTTTCATATTTTTGTTTCGCAACAAACGATAACAGCTTCTTACTGGCAACGTTATAGCTATAAATAGAACCCGCTTAGCATTTGTTTTTGTTTCATTGTCTTTTTTGTGCTCTAGCTGTGCTTCTTAGTTATTCAAATTCAGCTTTATTTTGCATGACGTGAAAAACTTTTAGATTATTTAGAGGAGCATAAACTAATCAAGAAACCTGTAAAACTAGGAATTGTTTGTTATTAGGTTAGGTTTTTCTGCCAGTAAAAAGCTGTTGGGGGGGGGGGAAACCCCCAGTAAATTCAACGGGACTGCTCATGGGGGAGATATCACTGTGGGGGGACCACCCTGCGATGATCCTGAGTTTCAATCAATGGGGGGGAAGCGGTCTGGGAGGCGCAGCCCCCTAGTATATACTCCTACAAAAAAATTATTATGCCATAATTGTTCACATCTGACGCTACTGTCTGATGTCATAAGACATATATTGTAGCCTATAAACAGCGCCACCCACCGTGCGCCCCGAAACTGAAGTGTTACCCAATAAAAGACATCAAGAAACCTTACCTAAATTAGAAAAAAACTATAAATGAGCTGAGGCGCAGATATTTAGTAAATAATACAGAATAAAGGTTACAAACTCCCCAAATAACAAAAAAATATAACGCTGTGACACATCTGAAGCTACCGTCTGACATCATAAGACATATATTGTAGCCCAAAATTGTAGCTTACTAATAGCGCCACCTACCGTGTGCTCCTAATCTGAAGTATTACCCTAATATAATTATTGCAATGGGGGGGAAGCGGTCTGGGAGGCGCAGCCCCCTAGTATATACTCCTACAAAAAAATTATTATGCCATAATTGTTCACATCTGACGCTACTGTCTGATGTCATAAGACATATATTGTAGCCTATAAACAGCGCCCCGAAACTGAAGTGTTACCCAATAAAAGACATCAAGAAACCTTACCTAAATTAGAAAAAAACTATAAATGAGCTGAGGCGCAGATATTTAGTAAATAATACAGAATAAAGGTTACAAACTCCCCAAATAACAAAAAAATATAACGCTGTGACACATCTGAAGCTACCGTCTGACATCATAAGACATATATTGTAGCCCAAAATTGTAGCTTACTAATAGCGCCACCTACCGTGTGCTCCTAATCTGAAGTATTACCCTAATATAATTATTGCATCCTTGTCAAAAATTCACCCCCCCCCTTCCCAACCAGTCCTCTGGACTGGACGCAATCCTCTGGATGTAGTTTTCCTGGGAGTTTGGGTGCCTTAAAAAAGAGGCTGTTTGACTCGGATGACCTATGATGAGCCCTTGTGGCTTTTGTCATCTGTTATATTATATTGTGGGGGGACTTTGATTTTGTCTTTCCCTGATGATGGTGCTTTTTGTGGGTGGGTTTTGATGGAGGCGGGATGACCTTTGATAGGCCCTTGTGGCTTTTGTCATCCGTGAAATTATGTTATGTTATGTTAACTGCAAAAATGATATTATGGACAAACCAGGAAAGAATTAGATGTCCAGGTTAAGCAACATCAAGCCAATGTACATAATCACAGTGAACAATCTGTGCTTTTTCTACATATATACAATCTTAAGCATAGCATTAACTGGAACAGTGCCAAACCAGTCATAAAATGCAGTAATTATATTTTGAGAAATATATTGGAATGTATCTTCATTAACGTGTTCCCAAATTTCAATCTTAGCTGTGGTTTGTTCATACTAGACCCCATCCCATTATCACTACATACATAAAATCTTAAATAAAGTTGTTTCAGAATTTTGTACCTACTAATTAAGGTTCAGAGGTGGGTAGTCTAATCCCCCTTTCAAATATTTAAGGCAATGTATGCCCAGCCTCCTCCTGTTCATTCCTTGAAAAGTTCTTTAAGAATAAAGACAAAAGTGCTCAGTCATTTTTCACTTCTCCTTTATGGGTGTATCTGCATAATTTTCTCATGTTTTTAGGCATTTTAATCATCATTTATGGCTTCGGTTAGCGCGGAAAGCACTTATTTTTAAGATAGTATTGCTCTGAGTATGGTAAACATGTAGATTGGTGGTGCGAACGATGTGACGTAAACTATTTCCTCCCTGTTCCAATATGTTTTGATAAGGTTCCACATAGAAGACTAGTTCATAAATTAAAGCTGCATGGGATATGTGGGAAGGTTTTAAATTGGATAACTGAATGGCTGAAAAATAGGAAACAGAGAGTTGTACTGAATGGAGTGAGGTCAGAGTGGAGGAATGTTATTAGTGGCATACCTCAGGGATCAGTTTTAGGCCCTTTATTATTTTTAATTTATGTAAATGATCTTGGGCAAGGTGTAAATAGCAAAGTGTCAATTTTTGCTGATGACACTAAATTGGCAGCTGTAGTCAAAGAGGTTGAGGGTAGCTTTAAAGTGCAGGGTGACTTAAATAAGTTGTTAGCTTGGGCTCAGAAGTGGCAGATGACTTTTAACCTTAATAAATGCAAAGTTATTAACATGGGGAGAGATAATAGGGAATTTAGCTATGAGATGGATGGGTATTGGCTTAATTCAGTTGAAGATGAGGACTTAGGAGTAGTAGTAGATAGGTCACTGAAATTTTCAAAGCAGTGTATTGAGGCAAAAAATAGAGCAAATAGGGTGCTAGGTTACATTAAAAGAAATGTTAGCTACAAGAGTAAGGAGGTTATCCTTAAACTATACAACTCTTATGTCAGGCCACATTTAGAGTAGTGTATACAGGCATGGTCACCACATTTTAGACATGATATAAACTTATTAGAGTCAGTACAAAGGAGGGCAACAAAAATAATACCATCCCTGAAGCACCCTGAATATGAACATAGACTGAGAGTATTAAATATGTTTTCATTTGAAAGAAGGTGTGTGAGGGGAGATATGATTGAGCTTTTTAAAATCTTTTCTGGGATGGATAAATTGGATTTCAGCAAGTTATTTGAGTTAGAAGGTAGTAATAGAACTAGAGGCCACCACTTAAAGATTAAAAAACAGAGGTGCAGACTGGATGTTAGAAAATATTTTTTCACTAACAGGTTGGTGGATTATTGGAATAGTTTGCCACCTGAGACTGTAGACAACCCAAACTTGAATGTTTTCAAGCGCAGATTGGATGATTATATGGGGATGGAGGGTTAATTTCTTACCTTTTGGTATGGGGATATGTTTCTTGACTCATTCCTGTGGATGCAGTTTCTTTTTATTGTATATTTTGGGGACTTTGATTTTGTTTTTGACAGACTCCTATGGAGGCTTTAAATTATATATTGTAGATGCATGGTTGAACATAATCCAATGGATTGTTAAATTGTATATTGTAGATGCATGATCTGACAAAATCCTATGGATGTATTATATGGGTGGGATTTGATGGATACGGATGACCTTTGATAGGCCCTTGTGGCTTTTGTCATCCGTGAAATTATGTTATATGTTATGTTATGTTTCACATTTTTGGAGTAAATTTAAGAGGACTGCTCATGGTGGATTTAAACACTGCAGGGGGACCCCCCCTATGATGATTCTTAGTTTCAATCAATTGGGGCGGGGTCTTGGGGGCACAGCCTCCCAGTATATAATCCTAATTATTTATAGAATATAATAATGTTCTAACGTTTACAGAAGTGGTTATTTTCGGCCATTTTTGTACAAAAAATGGCGCCGGGTATATTTGAACTAGGATTTAAACGTGTATGAATATTCAGGCACGGGTGAATGAAATATAAACACACAAAAATCCACCTTTTTGGGCGCGTGATAGGCCCTTGTGGCTTTTGTCATCCGTGTAATTATGTTATGTTATGTTATGTTACATGTTTACCCTGAGTACAACTCTATTTGCAGCGATACTATCTTAAAAATAACTGCTTCAGCATGAAAATGAAGCTATGGTGTAAAGGATGACTAAAGTGCCAATACACACCATTAGTACTGTTTTTACATACTTACTATTTATTTATTTGTATGTGCGTTTGGGTAATACTTCAGTTTAGGAGGTGCTATTTCTGGGCTGCATGAAATCAGGCAATGCCAAACCTGTGACCATCTTGGATTTTCTTCATTTTGGGGTATGTTGATACAGGTTATAAAAGAACTTCACATGCAAAATTATAGCTCTGTATCTCAAATGGTTCTGGAGATATGGCCCACGTAATTTTGGAGGCTTTTTAGAGACTAAGTTGATTTTTCAAAATTGCTGACTTTGAGGCCTCATAAAACATACAGTTTTAAAGATAAAAGCCTGAAAAGTTCAGGTCCTACAGAATCAGGACCATAGATTCTAAAAAAAGCAATCAAAACCAATCTATCTCTAACCATCAAAGAGTTATAAGCTAGCAAAAACTGAAATATTGAACAAATTTGACACATCTGAACCAACTTCAGATTCAAAATATTCATACTTAGAAACAATACTAAAAGTTATAACTGATATGATATATCTCTTTTATTGTATTTAAAACCATTTCTGGCAGAGAAACATACATAGCAGCTGAGAAATAGTGTTTCAAATATAGTTGATTTTCATGATTTTCAAAAAATGACCTTGACCTTTTTAGCCCCGTGGAAACTTGAGGATCCCCTTCAAAAATTTTGTGCTTGAAGGGGAAGGTCTATACACTACTGTAAGGTGGGGCAATTGAACACATTTTTTTAGCTTTTTCTTATATTGTAAGAATACCAGAAGGAAAATGAAAAAGGTGAGACATGTTTTTATTATTTATTAAAAGAAGATCCTTTAGCAAATATGCAACCTTTTTTTATTACAGCCATATTTTATATAATGTTACAAATATATGTGTGCCCATTTGCCCCAGACATTGGGGTAAATGGGCACCTTTTTAGATTAAGGCATATTTTATAATAAAGAATCCTTCACCTACATCAGTACATAAACATTGTAGATACATAAAGCTAGGTTGCATCGAAAAAAAGAAAATATATATTCATATGCTAATGCACAACAAAAATATAATAAAACTTTTATAAATAAAGAAAATTAGACAAATCATTGAAATATGGACTTGTTTAAAATCTAGTGCATTAAAAACCCTTAAAACTCAGAAGCTCTAAAACAAATTTTTCTTTTAATAAAAGTTGGCTTTTCCAATTTTTTTACAATATCACTCACTACAGTTGGATAAACATCTTTGTTTTCTGGCTCCTTGAAGTACGTGTGTCCATGTCCTATTGGTATTTCATAATCACGTCGGTAATAGTTTACTGACACTTCACCACTTTTTTCTTTATCTAAAACTTTTCCAACAAAATGATGGTTTACATTCCTTTTGCTCAGAAATTTAACAATTACATATGAACCCTCTTTCAGTTCCTCTGTCTGCCTTTTCATGCTTTCTTCACTTTTATCATGTTCTTCCTGTATATAATTTTCATCTTCACTAGTTTCTTGTTCCTCTGCTAGTACAGGAATTTTCTGTAAGTGTTCATCACTGCCTGAGAAAGTGTCAGTCACTTTCTACATAACTCAGCTTCCGTTTGCTTCCAGTCTTTTACTTTTGCACTCCAGAGGATCCTTCACCAGCATCTTCATATGAAACACTTTTACCAGGTGATACCTCAATGGACTTGCCACGCCTTGCAGGTCCAGGTTTCTTTGCAGATTCTTCCCTCATGTCTTGCAACTTCTTTAGTACTAGTGGAGTCACTAAATGATGCGATGATTGTGGAACATTTACTTTAGTCAGTTTATTCATTGGTTTCTCTCTATTCAGGGGATAAATCCCTGTCGTTTTGAAGCCACTGATAGCATAGGCTGCCTTGTTTGGCAAGGTTTCTAAAAGGGTGTACAATAGGCATGGAAAATGAACCTTTGGAAGAGTGATGTAAAATTTGCCTTCAGTCTTTTTCCACTGAACTAAGACCTTTCACCATGCAGCCTTTAAAGGTTCATAGACAGCCACATCAAGTAGCTGCAAGAGGTGGCTACTGTTTGGTGGCAAGAAGACCATGCGTATTCTATTCACTTCACAGATCTCGATAACATCGGCAGTAAGATGTGAATAGAGATTATCACCAATAATAACTCTAGGAGCATTGTTATGTACATTGTTGAAATAAGGCATGACAGCCCTTTCAAGCCAATCTCTGAAACATTGCACATCAAACCATCCGGATTTTGTTGTGTTGTATCTTGTGTTGATAAGTCCTCCAATCAGCCATGTATCCATCGAACATTCGGCTTTATAAACGACATATGGTGGCAAGAAGTCACCACCTGCCGTACATGCAAACATTAGAGAAACTGATGATTTAGACGTGTTAATTATTCTCTCAGCATATTTTGATCCTTTCCTAATTTTTTTTGGGGGGGGGATCATCTGATAAGTTTGTCTCATCATAATTTAATATGTTCTCAGCAGGAACACCTGCCAAAGAAGTCTCCAAGTTATCAAAAAAACTACCTACACTTGCAACAGACACAGCAGCTCTTCTCCTGTTTATGTTTTGACATGCATGATATGACAACAAATCATCATACCTCTTTAAAAATGACCTCACCCATTCTTCACCAGGTAAATTGTCTTGGAAAAAAGAACATGCACGGCCTGCCTTATCTAGAAAGCTTTTAACAAACATCTACAGATCATAATTTTCAAAAGCATATCCATAGTCTGCAAATGATGCAAGATGTTGTGCAATAGAGAGCTCTTCTTCTGGCAGGAAAGCTCATTTGCGTCCTACTTCAGTTGTCTGTCTTTCTCCAGAAATATGATTCTGCAGTGTTTGGTGAGGAATGTGAAGCATTCGTGCAACTGTCCTACATGCTTCTCCTGCTTTAACTTGCCTCACACCTTCCTTCAAATCTTAAGCAGAGTACAACGTCTCTCCTGGAGACTGCTTTCGCTTGTAGTTGCACACTATCTGAAAATAAATTAGAAATGGAATTAATAAATTGGTCATGAATTATACTAGTGTATTACTTGCTCAATAGTTTGTCACATTCTAACATATACTAATGAATGTAGTTAACAAATCCATTTCAGTTTAGACCATTATATGTAAACCATAAAAGAAAAAATAAGATGTACCCATTTACCCCAACCAGAAGGGCCTGATTGCCCCCATTCATTTTGTTTGCCTTCTTACTTAAAAATGAATAGACTTAACAACTTCTTATTTTAGTGACATCTACCTTAGAATATATATAATTGATGAACCAAAAATTATTGCCCTAGCTATATTTCTTCTTAGGCTACTTACCCTTAGTATTTCCACTTCTAGGTTTTCTTATATTTTTGTGTTATCTTCTCTTCCTTGGTTTTGGCACTATTAAATAGACTTAAAATTTTAGGGAATCACTTATTTGTTTCTCAGTACTGCTACAGACCTATGCTAGGTATTCAAACTGAAAAAAATATATATTAAAAAATGAAAAAAATTGAGGGAATTACCAAAACAAGTACCCCTGTGTGCCTGTTTGTCCCATAGAGTGCCCAATTGCCCCACCTTACGGCAGGGTGGGCAAACAAACTAAAAAACAGCTCTAAAAAACCCGGGTTTCATTCTCTATTTTTTTTTTTTGCATTTTCAATTGAAATTTGAAAAAACCCGTTTTTTTTTTTTAAATTATATTTTTTTTTCAAGAAATAAATGCTACTTATCATTTATATTTATAATTTCAACAAATATGTCTCAAATTAAGGTTATTTCTCTGATACTGACTAATAATAATTCATTTCCTTCTACAGGTTATGGCTATCATGGGTACCTACCCATAATTCTCAATCAGTGATCTGTTCTTACCTTAATATAATTATTAAACTAAGTAATTATTAATATTATATAAAAATAGATATAGCTATTCTTTTTTATGTTATTCTAGTGCTTGGTAGTATTTGCTTTTTGAAAAACCCCAGAATAAAACCCATTTTTTTTTTCTTCAAAATTACACTTTTCTTTTCAAGAAATGAATGCTACTTATCATTATTTTATTCAAAATTCATATTTGTTTATAATCTCAACAAATATGTATCAAATTAAGGTTATTTCTCTGATACTGACTCATAATTCATCTCTTCTTCTACAGGTTATGGCTATCATTCATATGGGTACCCCAAATTCTCAATCACTGATCTGTTACTGTGATATATTCTTACTATAATATAATCATTAAACTAAGTAATTATTAATATTATATAAAAAGAGAGATGGCTATTCTTTTTCTGTTATTCTAATGCTTGTAACATTTGCTTTCTGAAAAAACCCAAGATTTGATAAATCCAGAATAAAACCCAAGTTTTATTGGGCTTTTTCAAAATTTGGGGTTTTGCCAACCCTGCCTTAGGGTAGCTATACTAAATATCTTATTTGTTCCATCCTTTATTCGTGCATATTAGGACAGACCATTTCATCATTGATTTAGATAATTTACTTATCATATTTACACATCTCACTGTACGGACTAATGGAAAGTATGATATTGTATGTGTCACAAAATATATGTTATAACCATAAAATGAGCAAAAACACTAACAGTATAAGTATATCATCATGCAGTTAGTTCCTTTCTAAACAGATTGATCAATCAGGTATCTATGATTTCGCACAGTATTGCAAGACTGTGATAAATACTGCCTGCCACTTGCTCCTTGGGCACGAGGGACATCAACTATGCAGATTACATCTAGAAATCCAGCATTTGTCATGTTTTCAGGGCCATGAAAGTGACTGCTCTGTTGCACCCTTCTGCATGAAGTTGACAAGCAGGTTGTGCTGATCGCCAGAGTGATCTTCTACAATCCCAATATACCAGTCTTTGTCATACATGCAAGCTACATACTTTCCTACCTCAAAAGCACTATCATCTTGTGGCTTGATACCCTGCAAGCCTCCCATCTGAACTGTTTTAAAGATGGTGTCTACTGAAATTCGCCTAATCTCAAGTTTCATCTCCCCAACTGGCACAAAACTATGATGGGAGCGTGTACCTTGGACTATAGACACATGACTATACCTTTCCTCTAACTTGAACCGTTCACAACTATTGATGATATCTGCTGCTGGTACATAAAAGAATTTTATACCTTTCATATTGATGACACCTCAATCATGCATTTCTAGAGGGGTTATAATTTGTCCAGAGATAGTGGCCTGCAAACCAGCACGTGCAACTAGACATTTGACAGTGCCACCTATGCCAGCACAGGGACTCTTACCGTGACTAATGGCAAAAAAATTCCACTGTGCAGGTATTCCAAAATCATCTTTGTGGCAGCAAAGATTCACAAGGTTTTTGTAATTCTTATACTGGAGAGCAGCACCATCGCTGAAGTACTGTATATCTGTCTAAGTGGGCTTCACCATTTTGATATGTTTGATAACCTCTAGAAAAGCATGAACAGTATTGGTTTCATGATTCATACAATCTGATATCACACACACATTCAAAACATTCAGCTTGTCATCTACAATGTAGTAGAGGACAAATGGGTGCATTGTGACTTGATTGTTATCCCAGTGGTGACTAGCCTAGTGCTAGGCTGTTGTGATTGTGGCAACATGCCCAAGTGGGCAGTCGCCAGATAGGCTCCTAAAAAAAAATATGTATATATATATCCCCCAGTGGTGGCCTTGAACTGCATCTTAAACAACAAAACTGTAATTTTCAGCAAAATCTAACAACAAAAGCCCAGTACTTTCAGAAATGGTTTCTTTCAAGTTGCTTAGATGCTGTGCTTGGGCTTTTGTGATGAACTGGTGAGAAAGCAGTGCTTCATACACTGAACAGAACTTTTCAATAAAATTCTCAACTTTACAAGACAATGTTTCCAGAGTTGTTTTACCTGACTCATTCTTAACCCACTGTTTATATGATATGTTATCATCAAGCTCTTGCTCATTAGCAGTAAACATAGACATCAAATGTTCTCTAATATTCTGAACACCAGGACATTTTTCACAGATTCTCAACATACAGTGCCGCTTAGATATGTCACAAACAGCCATTTACAAAATATCTTTGTAATCAGTACCATTGATGGCTGCGATGGGTAACCCATTGAGTAACAACTTGATATTCTGGTGTTTCTCACACACACAAACAGAGTGAGATATTCGGGCTGAAGCTCAAAGAACTTTGATATACTAATCTTAAAATTGGGGAACATCGCTTTGAAAATTGCGTACAATTCTGCGATGTTTACCAAAATCAGGCTTTTCTGTTTGCAAACTTTTTCACCATTGATTCTGACAGAAACAGTCTTTCTTTTCTGGGTATATTCTGGAAAACTCATCATCTTTATAAAACGATTCAACATCAGTAATAATATCTTGTCACAGTGTCTTACTCCCTAGATAGGCGTCGGGTCGTGCAAGGATTCCAGATTTCTATTTAGATCTCTAGCTTGGTTTATTGCATAGTTTGAAATGCCAAATTCATTGCATGTTTTTTCAATAGTCCAGCTTTCTGGAACAAGTGTTAATATTTGAATTTTGTCCTGTTTGGATTTGCAATTTTTCAATTTCTCCTTCATCAAATAAATCAGTCAGAAGTCAGAACATTTTGTACAGGCTTCTTTGGTGGTATCCTGTGACTGTATCAATTCTTTGGTAATGTTGAGAACAGTGGCTACCTTTTTTGCTACAACTTCTTGAGCCTCCGATACTTTCCGCTTATCATAATTTACCTTGTCTCTTCTTATGTTAGTCTTAATTGGGGAACAATCTAGTAGTAAAACACTTGAGTTGAGGGATTTGAAGGTCTCTTCAAATGACTGCTTACTGGCATCTTTGAGTGTTAGTTCTTCATATGTAGGGTAATCTGAAGGCGTAATCTGGGTATCGCAATGTGAACAGACCTTCTGCCCAGGTTTAAAGTTGTACATTTCAGCTCTTGGGGCTTTTCACAACCCGCAATGGTCCTGAAAAAGATGGGGACAGTAAATAGATAGAACTTCTACTACTCAACAATACACAACAAGGCTTATCTCCTTGTCTCATTTTTTTGATGTACAGCCTTCAGGCTAGGGGTATTTCATATCATATCAAGGCCCCTATAATGTGAAATTAAACTTATTTCTGAAATGTAACTTTACATAAATTAAATTTTACATAAAGAACTAATGAATTTCTACTTACCAGTCATTCGCTTTTTATGCTTCTGGAATGGGTCTGCTCAAAAAGACCATGATGATAACAAAGTGAGTCACCTTCTTTGCATTTATTTATATCCAGTTCTTACTTCTAACAATTTAACACTGTCATTGGATAAGTCTTCCAAAGATAAGACACCTTTTTTCTGTGAAAAATTAGTGCTGTAGCAATCCTCCTTCAGATAATTTCCAATACAGCATTTGCTAGACTCAGCTTTTGCATCAGCCATCCTGCTAAGCAAATTGGAATTTCAATGCTAACATTGAAGTATCATTACAAGCATCCCTAACTATCAGCCCAATACATTAGAAGCCAAATATATCAGAGGTTTCAAATAGAAACCATGTTATACAGAATTCATGATATAAAGGGACCCTGCTGTAACGCTGATAGTGTCCTGAATTCAGCATTGTGAAAATAAAGGAAGGAAAAATGGAATAAATAAGATATTTAGTATATCTAGTGTATAGACCTTCCCCTTCAAGTAAAAAAAAAATTTGAAAGGGGTCCTCATGTTTCCACAGAGTCAAAAAGGTCAGAAGGTCAAGGTCATTTCTAAAAATCATGAAAATTGACTATATTTGAAGCACTATTTCTCAGCTGCTATGTATGTTCAACTGCCAGAAAAGGTTTTGAATACAATAAAAGACATATTTCATCATATCCTATCAGTTATAACTTTTAGTATTGATTCTAAGTAAGAATATTTTGAATCGGAAGTTGGTTCAGATGTGATGATTTGTTCAATATTTCAGTTTTTGCTAGCTTATATCTCTTTGATGGTTTTGATTGCTTTCTGGGAATTCTCAGCCCTGATTCTGTAGGACCTGAACTTTTCAGACATATCTTTCAAACTGCATGTTTTATGAGGCCTCAAAGTCGGCGATTTTGAAAAATCGACTTAGTCTCTAAAAAGCCCCCAAAATTATGTGGGCAATATCTCCGGAACTGTTTGAGGTACAGAGCTATAATTTTGCATGTGAAGTTCTTTTGACATGTATCAACATATCCAAAAATGAAAAAAAATCCAAGATGGTCACCTGGTCAGTGTTTTTGAAATTTGCTTGATTACATCAGAAATAGTCTGAAACAGCCAAAAAAAACCAGTAAAGACCTCCAGAGAGATTTGTCCTTAGCTGGTGTAAATGTTTCTTCTTCAACTGCCTGGCAAAGGCTCACTGAAGTGAGCAAACTTACTAGAAAACCAGTATGTAAACAGTTATTGTTATTGACTTCTGCTATGAGGACAAAACATCTTTGCTGGACAAACAACTATGCTGGATGAAAGAAAGTTATGTTTTCAGACAAATCGCATTTTGAAGTCCATGGGCATAGGTCAGTGGTAGTAAGATGAAGCAAAGATGAATCACTTCAGCCAGGACACATTCAACAGGAGCCAAAAATACTCACCTAAGAAGATGTTTGGGGGTTATTTTAGCACTAAAGGCCTAGGGCAGCTTGTTACTATTGAGGGAATGTGAACAGCGTTAAATACAGGGCAATCCTGCAGACTCACTTGCTTCCCGTGATGCAGAAAGACATTCCTTATCGAGGCAGCATTTTCCAGCAGGATCTGGCTCCGTGCCATACTTCCCAAATAGTGCACACATTCTTTGAAAAAAGTGGACTTACTGTTATAGATTGGCCTGGGAATTCTCTTCACCTAATCCCCATCAAGAATCTATGTGCTATAATTAAACGTAGAATCGAGAAAAACGACTGTTCGATGATGCAGAAGATGATTAAAGGACTTATAAACCTGGTTCTATGGTAGTCATAGATAAGACTGTTGGGCCATTTTGAGGAAAGCTGTCATTTTGGCAGTATATTCCTGGGAAAAGGCATAAATATGGGTACAATAGCTTCAAACTTTGCACATGCAAGACCTACATCTGGAATTTTGAGATTTATTGTGGTAAAAGTGAAGCTCAGCCAAATATGGGTTTGTCAGATTCTGTAGTGGCTTTACATTATTTATGGACAACCTCTATACTTCTCGTTTGTTTGCTGAGTATCTCTTGTCTCGTAAGACATACCTATGTGGGAGAATACAGATAAATAGAAAAGGGTTGCCACATGAAGTGACTAAAGCCAAGCTAAAAAAAAGGGGAAATCATTGGCAAACAAAATGACAGAGGCATAAAAGTCTTCAACTGGAAAGACAAAAGTAATGTTCTGACATTGTCATCAATCCCTGAACATGATGATGTCCTCCTTGCAACAGGAAAAAGGTCAAGAGCTGTGGAAGACATAAGGAAGCCTAAAATCATTCTAGATTATAATATTGCAAAAAAAAAGAGTTGATATTTTGGATCAGATGTCTTCCTACTATACCTCATTGAGAAAGACAATGAAGTGGTACAAGAAAGTTGCTATAGAGTTGATTACTAGAAGTTCTCATCTTTTCTTAGCAAAGATGATGAGCTTTGTTCTGTTTGTAGGAAAAATCTTTCAGAGTTACCAATGGAGCAAAATACTCTAGAGGAGTCTGGAACTTCAGCATCTGAACAGGAGTTCAATGAGATGCCTAGCCAAAAAGAGGATTCAGATGTTGTGGAAGTCGAAGTTGACTTACTGAACCAATCATTGTCTTTCATCGGTGAGAGCCCTTTTGATAAAAGGAAAGCCAAAAGGCATCCGACTTACATACCTGAGAAAAGGTTAAAAGTTGAAGAATCTGTTAGGAGAAAGTTGGATTTGGTTGTGGGTAGTAGTTCAGGAAAACAAGATGATGTGCCGCCAAGATGTAAAGTGAAATGTATGCCAGAAGTCATCCAGTCTCTAAAGGAAAAATATTGGCAATCAAGCTGTATGGAACAAATCAGAATTCTAAACATATTTGCAACCAGTATGAGCTTTAGAAAACTGATGAACGAGTCTGATTGCTGTTAGAGAATGGCCGTACAAGTTCACCATATACTAAAGGAGAAAGGAATGTTAGCTTCACCTAACCCTAAGCTTGGCAGAGTGCTTCCTGAGGAACTAATGAGTCCGATTTTACTAGGAAAGAAGGATTGTCTAGTAGTGCGAATTGAAGGGGAAAAGCAGAAGTTACAAAAATGACTGATTCCAACAATTTGAAGGAACTTCATAGCAGTTTTAAAGCAAAGTACCCTGAGGTAAAAGTATGCTTCAGCCACGTGAGTGTGTTCTTGCAGGAGGCAGTGGAACTCACTCAGTATGTGTATGTACAATACATCAAAATGTAAAACTGATGATGGTTGGATCCAAGATGTCTGATATCACTGATCTACCCTCTTATCATCACCTAGTTGCTTCTGTTCTATGTAATCCAGCCCATCCAGCATGCTACATGAGATTGTGCGAGTATTGTCCACCTGTGGATCAACTAAAAGCAAAACTATTTGGATTTTATGAACAGGAGAATGTGGATAATATTGAATTCAAACTTGGCCATCAACTGATAGATCTGAGCTGGTAACCATGGTATTATCCCTTGATGGATTTCATGGATAGATTTTGTGATTGTGTCGAAACTTTGGTGCAACATGATTTTGTTGCAAAATCACAAGCACAATACTTGGAAACTGTGAAAAACAATATTGCAAAAGGTGAATTTGTAGTAATTGGTGATTTTTCAGAAAACTATTCATTTGTAATACAAGATGCAGCCCAGAGAATTGCGCACAGGCGACTACATCCTTGGGTGTTTTATCACATTAAAGATGAAAACCTCTGTCATGACTCATACACCATAATTTCAGAGTGTAACATCCACGATAATGTCAGTGCATCTATTTCAGCGAATGTTGAGAGAGTATCTTAAATGAGTATTCAAAACAGTAAAGAAAATTTACTACTTTTCGGAGGACGAATCTGCATCACAGTATAAAAACTGTAAATCTTTGCTGGCATAAAGAGGAATATGGTTTAGAAGCAGTGTAGCATTTTTTTGCCACTAGCCATGGGAAGGGCCCATCAGACGGCCATCATAAGGGAGGCTACTAAAGCAAGCTTGAGAAGACTCTAAGACAAACAGATTGTATCACCAATAGATTTGTTTGTATTCGCTGAAACTCTTGGGAATATGAAGTTTGGATATGGAACTCAAAAGGAATATGAACAGGAAGAAGAACTTTTGAAAACCAGACCTGTGATCAAAACTTAACACAAAAACTTCATTCATTCATTCCAATATCAAAGGAGGCTCTCCAAGTTTGCCAATTTAGTTTCTTTGAGACTTTTAGATTAGAATCAGTCACAAAAAATATTTCATGTCCAGTATTCAATGGTCATGGTGGCTTGCTTGCATAACCGAAGCTTTTCCAGAGTTACGAGAAGTGACTGAAAATTCTTCACCTGCATGGACCCTCTCACAGTTTTTGCTTCTCTGAAATAGAAGATTCTTGTACTATGGACATCTCTGACATTTTGGTGTCAGTAGAACCAAAAACTGCAACAGGAAGAAGCTACACAATTAGCAAGAAGGAGTCTGATGCAACAAAGTGATAGCTCTGTTCAAATGGAGTACCTAGGTATTTATTAAATAATATTTTGTCTAAAAGTTTTTGTTTAAATTTTTGTCTTAAATAATCTTTTGTCTAATGTTTTGTATTAAATATTATTTTGTATAGGTAATAAAAATTAAATTTGTAATATTTGAAAGGTATTATGTTGTTTGTCTCACATGTCTGAAATGATAAAAAATAATCTCTTGTTTTATTGAATCTAAGACTGAAAAAAGGCAGGGCAGCCTAGGAAGGGGGAGAGGTTGTGTTTGGAAAGACTGAAATATGATGACCGTGTCAAAATACATCAAACTTTCTTAAAATCACTATTTACTAACACTGTCTGATGTCCATAAACGGCCCCAGTAGAACGTCATGACTAAAAATACACCTACCTGATGGTATATAAATGCCCATGGATTCAAAACCCATGGAGATCCCATTTTTATTTTTCCTGGAGCTATGGAGGATAAATAGAGCTAACTTTAGAAGTTTTTTTTGGGGGGAGGATCGAAGTTGCACTTTGGCCAGGGTCAAAGGTCAGAGAGTTCAAAAAAGGGTCCCCATGGAAAGAATTGTCCTAGGAATGTCATTCTTCCCCTCATCCTGGGGTATATAGGTTTTGTGACCACACCCAGGGTTGGCAAAAAACTCAATAAAACCCGGGTTTTTTCAAAGAACAAATGCTACAGGCATAGAATAACATAGAAAAAGAATAGCTCTATTTTTATATAATATTAATAATTACTTAGTTTAATAATTATACTATAGTAAGAATAGATCACCGATCATGAATTGTGAGTACCCATGATAGCCATAACCTGTAGAAGAAGAGATGAATTATTATGAGTCAGTATTGGAGAAATAACCTTAATTTGATACATATTTGTTGAAATTATTTAAACATAAATATGAATTTTGAATAAAATAATAAGTGCATTTATTTTTGGAAAAAAAACCCAAACCCGGGTTTTATTCTGGGTTTTTTAAAAAAATAAATGCTATAAGCACTAGAATAACATAGAAAAAGAATAGCTATCTCTATGGGATGGGGCTTGGGCAGCTTGATGCATCATTTATACCCAGCATGATGTTGCATTTTTTTAATTTGCTTTGAATATGTACATCTTTTCAGGTTGTAGCTGTGCAGCTGCACCTGGATAGGAGGTATACTGATATTTCTGCATACATTATACAGTCAGCCAACTTTAATGCCCAGGTCTTCCGCCGCATAGTTACTGAGACCCTTACCCTTGCTTCGGGATTTGAATGGTAGACACCCCTTCTACTGAGACAACTCAATCAATCCCAGGAGTAAGGTCCTTGGCTGACTTGATCAATAAGCTGGAGATAGGTGTCCTAAATGTGGAATGAAACCCCTTCATTTTCCTGTCTCGACCTATCTTTGTGCTCTCTCGATGCATAGCTTGATTTTGGGTGGGGGTATTAGAGGCCCTCGATGGTAGTGATAATTTTCTTGGCTGTTGCCGCCTGAGATCCCAACCTGGTGGTGCTTGGTGCAGGTGCAGTGGTCCCTATTTCAGGAAATGACTGATTTGTCTCAGTCGGGAGTTTAGGTTGCCGGATGAGGCTGTTAGAGTTATTCTATTGCAACTTTATCACTGTGGCCTAACTACTATTCCTAGAACATCTGACCGTTTTGCATACCAACTGCTTCTTTGGACCGCAATCTCAGATCCTGTGTCCATGGAGGAGTCCTTCGTGACTGCATTCTCTAGCCGTATGCTGCTCCTTCAGCAGTGATGTACCGATTGCACATTTTGGCTGATGCTTAAGTATGAAGAAGTATGTTTTCATATATCAAGTGGCTGTAACTTCAGATGATTGTTTGGTCATTTGCATTGGATAGTAGTGCTTGTGGTAGTGGGGTATGCATGAATCGGTTGGGTGAGGGAGGTTGATAATCACTCTTTGTGAGATACTTTTGAAAAAAGGCATGCATTTTGAAAGAGTCTGGCTTTGAGTAATTGGCTCATCTGTTCAAGAGGAAGTTGAACTATGTTTTGTTGTTTTGGTGTAACTGAATGTGGAGGATTTTCTGGATTAGGATATGATGTAAAAATATTGATGTCAATGATGACTAGGATATCTGGGTGGTAATTTTAGTTGAAGCTGTCTAGGATATGTTGTTCGGTTTATGAGTAAAGTAGTTTTTGAGTGGTTTTGCCTGAAGTTGTTAGGTTGGGGCCAATGGGATGTTGAGGGATACATTCTAGAAAGGTTTTTTTTTACCTTTTTTAATATCGTGGATGGAAGGAAGAAAGGTGGTAGGATGATGCTTTGCTTTGTGTGTGTGTGTGTGTGGAGGGGTTAATTATGGGGACCTCTGCTTTTTTCCAGATTGTAGGGCTTTGGTTGTGGAGCCATGGGAGTGGTTGGTTATTTTGGTGATGGTGCTAGGATGTTCAAGATCATTCTGGCTCTGTATGTCCAAAGAAGTCAAGGAATGGTAAAAGGTCAAAATTAAGGCAAAGTGGTAAAAGTCAAAGGAAAAAATAGAGGTATAGTAAACCCTTGATATAATGAACCTCAAGATAACAAACCAAATTTCCTGGCTGAACTCCATGCTGCAACTCACTGGCTCATAGCTCAGTTGGCCACAAACATCGCGCGAGAGAGATCATCCTGGCATTCTCTTCCTCTTCCTCCTCCTTCCTCTCTTCATGAGTGCTACTTACTACCCCATAGAACGAACGAACCATCTGATATAACAAACTTGGTTCATTATTTCCATCACTTTTAATGACCATCAGGTTTAACAAACTTTCGGCTTTAATGAACAACCCCCTGCCCCATATAGTTCATTATTTTTAGGGTTTACTGTAATTGCTTCCACATCAAATAATTAATACAATCATCTTTATGACAATCTATTTTTTTTTCGACAGGGGTGGGAAAAAGCTCACTATTGCTCCGCTTTGCTGACAATACCTTCACTGGCAACTATATCACAACTATTGGTGTAGACTTCAAGATTCGGACACTTGATGTTGATGGAGAGAAGGTCAAACTCCAAATTTGGGACACAGCAGGCCAAGAAAGGTTTAGAACTATTACATCTACGTAAGTTAAACTAAGTAATATTGCACACTTTTTCCCATTTATTGGTTACCTACATATTCTATATAGTTTCAATATATTTTAACTTCCTTTAACCTTACTACTCAATGAAGTTATTTTAGTTAATATATATTTGGAACAATACCTACAAACAACCAACCAGAAAACAAATGACTCCCAAGACTAGTGAATGAAAAAATCCACATTCCCAACCAGAGACAACAAAATCCCCTCTCCTCCTCCCCAAGATATTACTGACCATAAAATCATTCCAAAACTCCCAAGCTGAAGGACTAGATCATATCACAAACAGACACTGTTATGTAACATCTGCCACCTACCCACAGGAAGAAGGCATCTCCTTGTTCACTCTCGGGATAAACAGGAAAGATCACAGAGAACTTTTCCCATGAAATAGCAGCCACACTGGTGGGTGGGACTCGATGTCCCATTTGGCCCCAGCTTAGCTTCTCCTTCCATTACATCCACATACTGCCTTTCTCTACCAACTCTTCTTCACTCTTTAGTCTTTTACGCTTGGTCCTTGAGTACAAATTAGGAATGCCCTTTCATTGGGTTGACTTTTAACTCTGATTTGGCTGTGGCAAGTAGTTGTGCTTCCACCTCATTCTTTTTTTTTTTCTATCGCTATACCCTGAACCCTCTGTCTAGCTACCTCATCCTGTATCAGAAAAGAGGCTTAGTGGCCTCTTATAAACAATTTCATTTAATGCCTGTAGGCTGTAAGAGACAAGAACTTGATGGGTCCTAGACATGAATAATGGGAAAATTAGTTTTGCCCCATAATAATTTCCCTGCATGTAATAAGGCTAATTGATCCGAGGTTTGTGAAAGGAGCCAGCATGCCCATGCTCCCTTTCCTACTAATGCAGGCTGGCTAGTTGGCATTAGTGATGGGCCATGGCACTTATGAGTCCCCATTCAGGATAACTGACACTTTGGGGTCGCATGGGTCCCCGAAGACTCAGAGTTGTGGGAGTGGCTTGAGAGGGCTAAACTCTTACGGGATAGCCTGCCAATCTATGCACCCCTAGAGTCCTTCAGTTGTGCATTTATAGTTTGCAGGGGGTTACTGTGCCTGCTCCCCCTCTCTTCCCCGATGGATGTCAGTTCGCTGGCTAGAGACTTCATGACAAAAAGTACCTCAAATGGTATCTGTGATGCCTTTGGGGGCAATGGCCTCATGGTTAGTTAGTTATCCTTTTTAGCATCTTTTCAGTCTTGCTTCTATGAGGTAAGATGTGCAATGGTGGACCGTCATTCCTCTCTATCCAGAGCCATCTCTCTCCTCAGATTTATGCTTTGTCAAATCCTCTTCCATGTTCTTTCTCCAAGTTTTCTTAGGTCGGCCAGGCACCTCCAGATTTCTCATCATTCCAATTGCTTCATCCTCCACCCTTCTCTCCACATGTCCGAACCATGTGAGTCTTTCCTCTGGTGTGGTAAGATACTATGTACCTCCCACACTTTCACTAGGGAGCAAAGGAGACAGATACACAACCTCTACCTTATCTAGTTTTATTCCCTAAATAAACTACAATATATACAATTACTAATAAATATTTACGAATACAAAAATAACTTGAGATACAAATTCAAGACAGCGCTGTCAGACTATGAGAAAACATAAAATATATATTGGAGATCCAGCAGCCACATCAGCCTTACAAATGCTCCCAATATGGACTTCTTAAATACAAAAATTTATCTGGCCCTCTTCAATCCATCGGAGTGGGAAATGGGAAGGTAAGACATCTTTCCACTGAACTGGCTCTGGCTTCTACTAGTGTGTGTCAGGGTGCCCCCTCTTCCATCATTGGCTGGGAAAGTGGTGGAGCCAAATTGACCCAAATGGTCAGCAGCTGCAGTTCTTCAATTCATGATGGAGGTAGGCCAGCCAAATTGACCCAAATGTTCAGTAGCTGCAGTTCTTCAAATTATGATGCAGGTAGGCCAGCCAAATTGACCCAGAAAAACTGCTGCCAAAGGCTGGGTCAGGATGCCAAAATAAAGTTTGGAGACTGCCACAAATAAATGGGCCTGATGACAAAATTATTGAACCTTACTTTTCCCCCCAAAATTCTTTGAGCCTTAATTTAGTAGTAGTTAAAATGGTGGTCTCAGCTTTATTAAATATATCTTTGTTAAGAATTTTATAGACAAAATATATTTCCTGCAACAAAGAGAATAAATTTTAAACATATAAAAAAACTATATAATAAAAAATTATACACCACCAATACTCTAATGCATCCCAACTCCCCTTCCTAGCGAAATACTCACACTTTTATCATAAACAAGGAAAGGTAGGGTAAAAAGGACAGACTAAGGTAAAGTGGTGAAAAATCCATACTGGACAAATTGGGAGAATGGCTCCCAAATCTACTCTCCATTCCCACAGCAGCCATCCTCCACAATGGAATCCCCCCCTCTGAGATGGACATGCTCCTGGATGTGACCCAGCCACAGATGGCAGGATCTTCCATGGAGTCAAACTACCACTTTGCAAGTTTCTCGTCAGATGTCTTGGGTCTCCTAGGACTCACAAGAGAGGAGGGACCTCCACTTCTGATTGATGTTCATTTGATAGCCAAGGCCTGGGCAAGCAGCCATGCTAAGATCAGCATGTCCTGCCCCGAGGCACCCCCGGGTGGCTGGTCCCAGATAGTGACCAGTCACAAGTGCGCTGAGTGGAGCCTGAATTACATTGAGGCCCCGCATTAAAAGACTGACTACCTGGCATTTTTTGAGCCTGCAGGCTTCAAACTCTTTCTGGTTTTTCGTTTCAATGATGGTAGCATGTTGGCCAAGGGCAACATGTTACATAATGGGAGAGGAGAGCACTAGCCAAATGTCATCTGTTTGTCAAACAGGAGCCTTCCGACAAATGAGTCGGATTCCTCTGAGGCAGCCATGATTAGTGCCCTTGGGATGGCATACCTGTGTGATGCTGCATTCTATTATGAACTTCATGAAAGGAGTGTTTTATTCAAGGGAACTCATGGACTACTCCATAGATGAAATCACCCTAGAGCTAGCTGACCAAGGAGTGGTCAAAGTCGAATGTTATAAGAAAACAGGGAGGGGCTTTTGAGACTCACCCCTATACCGTTAGTCACTTTGAATATAACAGGCTTCCTGAGTCACTGTGTGCTGTTTGGTATCATTACCACGTGAATGCATTTGTGCCACTGCTTCCACCCTAAAAATTTCTCCTGTAGACATGTAAAGTCAGGCTACCCGAAGTCTGTGTAAATTGCTCCAAGGCCACACATGATAAGTTCAAATCATGTATGGCTAAGTGTGTCAATTGTGAAGGACTGCTCCAGCTTCTTCAAACCACTGTTGTGCGTATCCCCTTGAAGGAAATTCAGCCCATTCAGGGTACAGATTATCTCTCATTTTGCTAGGCTAAGAACTTGGTCCCGGTACGCTGGCACTGCCTCGGATGTTTTCTTCCTAAATGTAAAAAAACCCATCCATCTACTCCTTGCCCCTCCAGGCCTATTGGCACAGTCATTTCTGAGCCCATTTAGAATGCTTCTGCTAGTTCTACCCACCTTGGGCACTCCTATGGTAGAGCTGGGAGCGCAAAGCATTCACACACAGCCTTGGTTACCACCCCGCCCCGTCCTCCATCCAGATTGACTGTTTGACATAGGGTAAAACGGTTGCTTGTCTCCACTGAGTCGACTCAGGAGGCAACATCCCTGAAGGTGGTCATGAGTCTGTCTTACAGGGTTCCTAAAGCTGCCCTTCCCCCTCCTGAAAGGATGACACCTGCCTCTAAAGCCCCAATCCCTTGCCCCACCTGCCCTAAGATTTCTAGGCAGAGGGAGGAAAAGACTCGCATCATGACCTCCCCTCATAAGTCATTGAAGGCGACAGTGTATTGTTCAGCCAACACCAACAGTTCCTTCAATGCATTGTTTGGCCAACAGTGCCTGGAATTCTGCTTCTGGGAAGCATATGGCCATTCCTGTGAGAGTTCTATTTGAAGATGGCTCACGCATCTCCTCTACCCTGTAAGGGATGCAGCGATCTGCCTTCCTGGCCACAGTGCTGATGGCACTCAGTGCCCCATCTGGCCCAGCTTAGTCTCTTCTCCCTTCTGACACCCTCGCTCCTTACCCTGCTTCCTCACTTTTATTAAAACCTCTCCCACAACTTCCTCTGCCAGCCTCTAATTTCTCAGGGTAGATGACCAGCTTTCTCTCACCCAACCATCTCGCATTGGGGGGAAGAGTTATGGTGGTATGTTTTTAACAACCTGCTGCATCCCCACCCATACCTTGCTCACATCACTTTTCAGGCTCCCAGGTCACTAGGCGGAAGGAGTGGCCTCAAATTGCAGCAGCTGGTTCTGCTGGCCCTTTATTCATCCCTTGCAGAGCAGGCTACTGGGTAAGGTGAGGAGAGTATGCATCCTGTCCCAATGCTGAATGATGAGTTCTTAAACCCCCCCAAAATCATTTTACCTTGCCTTATACCATCACTGGGTCTGCCTTCAGGCGGCTCTACTAAAAAAAATGGAGCCCTCCCCCCCACCTGTGTTTTCTCAGCAGACCCTCCAAATTTCTTCTACCAGAGAAGGCGATGATGGACTACTCCAGAGATGACATCACCTTAGAGCTGGTCACCATGGGGCGGTCAAGGTTGATCGTGTGATGAGAAAACAGAGGGGCTTCAAGACCCACCCCTCTGCTCTTCATCACATTCGACTGTGACAAGCTCCATGAGTCGATGTGTGCTGTTGGTATCGCTACCGCGTGAAGGTATTCATGCTACTGCTGCGGAGGTGCTACTACTGCCACCGCTTTGGCCATACGAATCACTCCTGTTGCTATGCTAAGTCGGGATTACCTGAAGTCTGTGTAAGTTTCTTAAGGCTGCACACGATAAGTCGAAATTGTGTGTCAATTGCAAAAGAGCCACACTCCGCTCGAGAAGGAAATCCTAGCTGGTCAAGTCCAGGGTCATGTCATTTTGTGTGGCTAAGGACTTGTTCCTGGCACGCCTGGGATGTCTCAATGCTAAGAAAGACACCGTCTGCTCCTCACCATCCCAGGCCTATGAGCACGGTCGTTTCTGCGCCCATTTGGAACCCTTCTCTGGGTTCTACCAAACTGGGCTCCCCTCCTTCCAGAATGACTGTTTCCTGTTAGTTGAAATGGCCATGCGCCTCCACCGAGTCAGTAGACTCACAGGAGGCAACACCCTTGAAGTTACTCATGTGGCCATCTTCTGGGGTTCCCAAAGCTGCCCCCTCAAAGGAGGACAACACTAAAGGAACTTCGGTTCTTACGCCCACACCCAGTGGTAGGCTGGGTGGCTCGAATATGGTGGATCCTCCAAAAGAGGGGCTACTGCCTCCAAATCTGCCCCCACCTGCCTAAGGTTTCAAGGCAGAGTGAGGAAAAGATTTGCATGGCAAGCCCAACCTCTCCTGCTAAATCCTCAAAGGCGACAATCCATTGTCCTGGTGCCTGTCTCAGTACCGGTACAAGCGGAGTCGCTACCTTTTGTCCCTTGCCCCCCAGAGACTTGTGGACTGTACGACTTTTTGGAGCCTGTTGGCCTGCTCCACTTTTAGGCTGTTGTGTACAGCAACTTATGCCCAAGTAGGCAGTCGGCAGATGGGCTCTCAAAACTTAACCCCCCCTCCCCCCGCAAAAAAATTCATCTTACCCGAGCTAAAGTTGCAGGGCATATTCCTTGAATGGAATTGCCACAGACTGAGTGCCACCTGGGAAGAGCTGCATTAACTCATCTCGTCTAGTTTTCCCTAAACTGGTCAGGCTGACTGGCTAAGAAGATAAGTGATGGCTGAGAGTAACCTAAACTTGCGTGTCATTGCAAGGGGATGTTTGCAATGGACTTACCTACCTACCCCTTAGGTCATTTCTGTTATCTTCAAATTGGGCACACTTATGGGATGCACTGCCATTTGATTGAGTGCTCTCCTGCACCTTATTGTGATAACTTTATTGTCCTCCAGACTGTTAATAAAATTCTTGTTGAATGTCAGTCTGAGGGATGTTTTAAACTCTCTTGTCCCAGTATCAGGATGACTGGGGTCACAAAAACTTGTGGATTATCCAACTTTTTGGAGGAAGCTGGCCTTCCTTGCATTTTTTTTTTCTCTCTTTGCTTATTGTTTGTTTTTGATGTTTTATTTGTCTTTTCACGTTTTTTTTTTTAATCTATCCTAGCATTGGGATGATACCTGTGAATTAGGCCCTAGTAGTCAGTCACCAGATTTGTTATATTTAAAAATAAAAATTCCCTACTCTGACTACATGCCAGGAATATTGACAACCATCATAGATTTTTGCCTGTTGTAATATTTTGTAGGGATTTGATGAGTTTCTTTCAATCTCTTAGCTGTTTTAGCTCAGACCATCTGCTTGTTTTAATAATTCAGTCTTGGTTGTCCAAGAACTCTACCCATTACATCATAGATTTTTGTTTGGTCCCTTGCAACATTGGTGTCCCAGGACATGCATAGTCAGTCTGCTGCTTGGCTAGCCATTGCCCTAGACTCCTGTGGGCTTTCCCTTTCCTATAAAGATTTCTACCTCTACACTAGGGACTATATTTAGCATCTATGGCAGTCAGAGTGGGATGACTGCTTGGGGAATAGCCTTGCAGTACTACACCTTATCTTCAGCCATGGGTTATCAACCACACTCTTCCCGAAGGTTTGAGGCAGTGCTTTGCCCCCTCCAGATTGGCTACTCACACCTTACTCATAGGCATCTGGTGAGCACAGGGTCTGAATGCCCACCCCACCCTGTCACATATGCTCTTTCTACTTGTCAATTCGCCACTTATTGTAAACTGTCCCTCCTTTGAAGCACTTTGTGGTGAATGCTTGGGCTTTATTTTAGCTTGTCTGTCCTGTCACCCAAGATCCATTTTTAACTTTATAAGCTATTCTTGGCTTCTGCCCTTGCTATACAGTTCTGTGCAAATTAATTGGGACAGTGATAGAAAAAAAATTGATTTTTTCTCCAAATCATAATAGCCTGCATATCATCTTAATGTTGCCAGTTAATATGAAATATGTCCTCCACTTGCTTTAATAACCTCAGCAATCCAATTTTGGCATGGATTCCACCAATTTCCCCCTCATATTCTGTACCTACTCATCGTGATACTAGGCCTATATAACAACAGAGATCAGTTTTTCCATTGTGGAGCAGTCCTTCTCCATAGTCCTCCATTTGATGATTGCCTACTGATTCTCAATTAGATTAAGGTCTGGTGAATTTCCAGGCCATTCTAGTACCGTAATCTTATCAGCTCAGAAGAAACATTGCATTTTTTTGAGATGTGGCATGGGGCATTGTCTTGTTAGAAAATGACAGTTAAATATTTTTTTTCCAAAGACCACTCTAGTAAATTTAATTGCCACCATTTGTAAGGAGTAGCAGAGACTGTAGGGTTGAAATAACCAAATAGTTATTGTAAGTTCTGCCAGGACAGAGGGCTTTGATAGCTTCAAGACGTGACCAGATTACAATATTGTAAGAGCTCAGGGGCGGCATTTTTTGGTAAAATGCTTGAGACGCCAATACCCACCTGGGTAACACGTGAGCCCTTTCTTCTTTTTTTGGTCCTCTTGTTTGCTTTAGGCCTCCTGTTATTGACTTCTTGTCTACGGTGCTATCGGTTGGTTGATATTGCCCTGGCAGGTATTTTGTTGTTGTTTGACTTAGCGTGTCTTCTTTTGTATATATAGTCTAATTAAAGGTTTTTTAAAATAAATTTTGATTGGTATTCGTCAGATAATAGTAATTCTATATATAGGAAAATTAGCTATCTATATTTTTGTGTGCATATTTACCCCATATTTTTTTTGTAAGTAAAGGACTGTACATACAATCCGTTTCATTTCTCCCTTGATTTCTCACGTCCGAATTAGTGTAGGAAGCGGGTTGGATCAATTGGGGTTTGTCTAGATTTTTGGCCCGCTACAACATCACTCTTTAGAAAGCATTCATACCCCTTGTAGAGCTGGTGGGATAAAGGGTTCAGCCCCAGCTAAAACCAGGTCTCCCCCTCCTCCTACTAGCATGCCTCCACTGAGTTGTTAGACTCACAGGAGGCAACTCCCTTGAATTCGTCACTAGGCCATCTTCCGGGGTTCCTAAAGCTGCCCCCTGAAAGGAGGACAACAGCACTAAAGGAGCTTCGGCTCATACACTGATACCAAGTGCTAGGCTGAGTGGCTATAAGGCGGTGGATCCTCCAAAGGAGGGTCACCCATCTGCCTACAGTTTCGAGGCAGAGGGAGGAAAAGACTGGCATAGTGAGCCCAACCTCCCCTGATAAGTCATTGTAGGCGAGAGCGCCTTCTGCTCATTTTCTGGTGAATGCTCCAGGAAGTGTACAGCCATTCCTGTGAGGGTCTTCTCTTCAAAAAGGGCCATGCATATCCTCTGAGCTAGGCCTGGAGGGCATATTCATTCAATGTAATTGCTGTGGACTCTGGGTCAACTGGGAGGAAATGTGGAGGCTTGTCCCCTCCCATTTTCCCTTAGCTAGATTTTGCAGGAGACCATTCTGGGCATAGGTCCCTTGCCCACACTCTCAGGGTATATGGGTTTTTGACCCCACCACCATGGTATTGGGGCCGGTCAGGAGGATGCACCATTTACACCTGGCGTGATATTTCCATTCTTCTCTTCGCTTTAGACACCTCCTTTCAGGCAGTAACTGTGCAGCTGCACCTGGATAGGAGGTATACTGTTATTTCTGTGTACATTCCACCATCAACCAACTTCGACAATGGGGACTTCCGCAGCGTTGTGGCATGGCTGCTGAGGCCCTTTCTTATGTTCCAGGATCTAAATGGTAGACACCCCTCTGGGGAGACTACTTGATCACTCCCAGGGGTCAGGACCTGGCCGATGAGCTGCAGATAGCTGTCCTAAATGTGGATGAGTTTACGCATCACTGCCTGAGAACCGCTTCAGTTTTCTGTTTTGATCTATCTTTGCGCTGTCAAGTTGCACAGCCTGATTTTGGGTGGGGGCTAGTCAATGACCTCCATGGTAGTGATCACTTTCCGATTTAATATCATTTTCTGGGCTACTGCTGCTGCCTGAGAGCCTGCCCTGCTAGTGCTTGGCACGGGCGCGGTGGTCCTCATTTCAGGAATTGACTGACTTCTCTTTCTCAGTCAAGGAGTTTAGGTCGGTAGATGAGGCCATTGAGTTCTTCTCTGTCAACCTAATCGTCGTGGGCCTAACTACTATACCTACAACTTCTGGGCATTTCTCACGCTGACTGCTTATATGGTGGTCAATTTTGTTGAGCTAGGGGTATATTCCTGTATGTTTTGAAGCATGCATGCTACTCTTTCTGTTGGTAATATCATCTGAATGTTTCTTCACTTAATAGGAAAACCCATCTATCAGAGGTGTGGAAGGGAGTCAAAAGGATTCGCAGCAAGTTCTTGCAGGACCCACCTCCCTTTCTCCAGGAGAATAGGAATGCAATCTCTGACCCAGCATCTGTGGCAGAATCTTTTATGACTGCTTTTCTTCCTTACTCGCAGACTGGACTTTACCTTTAGAGGCGGAGAACCTTTCAAAGACAGGTTTCTATTAAGTGAGTTACATTCCGCTCTTGCTTCAATCTTGGACACCACCCATGGTTTGGATGATGTCCCGTACACCATGCTTTGAATCCTCAGTGAGCGAGGCATGTCCTTTCTGTTAGATTTGTTCATGCATGCATGCCGCTCTTTCTGTTGATAATATGTTTCTTCACTTAATGGGTAAACCCATCTCGCATAGTTGTGGAAGAGAGTCAAAATGATTTGTGGCAAGTTCTTGCAGGACTCCCCTCCTGTTCTCCAGGAGAATAGGAATGCAATCTCGGACCCAGCATCTCTGGCGGAATCCTTCATGACCGCTTTCTATGCATTCCTTAGCTGCGGCTTGTGGAAGGCCACTGGCTGGACTTCAATTTTAGAGGTGGAAAGCTTTCAATGACAGGTTTCTATTAAGTGAGTTGTATTCCACTCTCCCTTCATTCATGCGTGGACACCACCCATGGTCTGGAAGATGTCTTGTAGACCATGCTTTGACACCTTGTTGGGTAAGGCATGGCTTTTCTGTTAGATTTGTTTTACAGGATCTGGAGACAGGGTATCCTTCCAGATTCCTGGTGAATTGCTACTGTGTTCGCTTTTTGCAAACTGAGGAGAGATCACTCTAACGGGGCTGGTTTCCGGCCAATCTCTTTTTAACCTACTGTGTGTGCAAGTTGATGGAGAAATTGGTAAATGTTAGATTAGCTTTTTTTCTGGTCAGCGGAGGCCATCTCTCTTCTGCACAGTGCGGCTTCCACAAGTTACCCTCCCTGTCAAATGCTCTGCTCAGACTGGAAAATGCAGTCTGCAAGGCCCTCCTTTGTAGACAGCACTATGCCATGCTGTTTTTCGATCTGGAGTATTCCTATGATATCGCATGGCGATACGTTATCATGGAGACTCTCCAGATGATAGGGGCGAGGGGACGCCTCCCAGTCTCTATATCTGAATTTTTGCATTATTATCGATTCCATGTATGGGTGGAGGGAGCCCTTTCCTTCCAATTGGAGCAGGGAAGTGTCTTCAGTGTCACACTCTTTGCTCTGAGCATCAACGGCATTACCTTGGTGCTGCCAGAAGATGTTCTTTCAACACTGCATGAACGACCTTTAGATCTCTTTTGGTGCACCTCATATACCAACTCAGAACCATCAACTTCAACAGTCATTGAACCCTGTCTCTCGCTATGCCCTAAGAGCACAGGCTTCAGTTTCTCTTGGCATGACTAAGTTGGTGCACTTCTGCCATCATCCTTTACTCCACCCTGACCCAGACTTGTTTCTAAATCAGGTTCTTGTGGAAGCGGTGGACTCGCACTGTTTCCTTGCTCTGTATTTGACCAATGCCTCAGCTTGGAGGCTTATATTCGCAGCCTTAGTGTCTCTTGTACCCGCACAATTGATAAGCTTTGCTCTGTGATGTTCAGTGCCTGGAGCACTGATAGTGCCACTGACTTACTTTTTTATCGATCCATTGTTTGCTTGAAGCTTGAATACAGATGCGAGTTTTATGCATACAGTCGAGGGTGTATTTCGGAAGGTGGACTTTATCCACGACACTGGTCTTTTGGGGCAACCGGTGCCCCATTGAGAGCCTACTTGTCGATGCTGAGAAGATGCCACTCTCTCTGTGCCATGCATTATTTACCTGAACATGTGAGCCAGGTGCCTTCCTCAATCACCAACAGCTCTCACTACAACTGCAACTGATCTTGATGGTGCCTATGGAAACTCCTTTGAAAGCTCGGTATAGCTCTTGGACTGGTGGTGCCCCTGATTTTGCCCAGGATGCTATCCTGGACCATACCACCTTTGACTATTTGTCACCACACCTCTGCTCCCAAAGCTTCTACAGCACAGGGAGTATTGTGTTGGCCTTTTTGGAGCATACTTCGTTTCAGGCTGAAATTGCGCCAGTGTATATGGATGGCTCCAAGTCCCAAGAGGCTGTTGGTTTCCATGCTGTATCCCCTCTGTTTGAAGTCACCATGGTTCTGCCAGGTGCTGTCTCTCTTCACTGCCAACCTGGTTGCAATAAACCACTCAGTACCAGAAATAATGTGATGTACTCATTTTGAAGACCGCATTGTGATTTATAGCAACTCATAAAGCACCCTGAGTGCTCTTGGGGCATTGCAATCTCCATATCCACGACCACGGTTTTGGCGAGCCATGTAGATGTTGAGATTATCTTCTGCTGGGTTCCTGACATGTAGGAATTGTGGTAAATGAGCGTGCTGATGAGGATGCCAAATAGTCCATGAGGTGTGGTTGACCAGACCAGTGCTTGGCAAGATGGGAGACAATCGAGCGCAACTTAAAGTTACATGCCATTGTGCCACAACTGTTCCCTGCCTCCTGAGGCTGCGATGGCTTCAGGTTGCTTTCTGTCCTCTCTCAATTGGACCATTTGATGGAGCACTCACCTGTGCCTTATTGCAATGACTCTTTGGTACATTCCTGTTGAATGTTCCAGTTTTGTTAATCTTCACTTACGTTACCACTCCCAGTTCCTGGGATGAGCTGGTCGCTACCACTTGTCCCTTGTACTTGGCCCTGGTTCTTGCACACAGACTTGCATAATATACCATTTTTTGGAGGAGATTTCTTGCCTTTTCTCTCTAGATTATTTTTTTAGCCTATCTTTTTTATGTTATTTGTTATTTACCTATTATTTGTTTTTTAATATAGAGTAGTAGTAGGCTGTGTTGATTATGGCGCCTTATGCCCAAGTAGGCAGTTGCCAGATGGGCTCCTAAAAAAAAAAAATTAATGTGATTGGATCTCATGGACTTCGATGTGGGTCTTGTCTGAGAATATACCAGCAGCTAATATACCACTGTAAGTCTTGGCTGGTCTTTCGCTGATCTTTAATACTATTGCATAGCGATATTTTGTCATTGTGTGCATTTGGTTTCTTTTTTTATCCTATCGTCCATTTTTTCCCACTTCTGGATTACTGATGACTTTGTTCTTCTTGATTCCACCCACAGTTGTCTTTGTCACGTTCTTCTTGATTCAACCCACAGTTGTCTTTGTCACCCTCAGCTTACTGGCTATCTCCCTACCTGACATACCAGCATCTTCACACAGTGCTACAACCTTTGCTCTCTTCCTGGGAGTAATGTCTATCCTGCGAGCTACCTGTTAATGACCACTCATTGCAGTCCTTATTTTGTTTGTTGTCCATGGCAACCAAGGGTTGCCTAGTGTTACCATTTGGTGAAATCTATATGGTTGCCAATAGGCAAAATAAACACACAGCACCATAGGTCCTACCATTTAATTTTTTTTTTTTACAGTTGGTCCGATTCATTTTTTCTGTTTTGTAGTTTTTTTCCATGCCTACATCTTAACTCTAAGCCTACCCCTTTAATCTTTTGAATTACTCTGCTATTAAAGTCTGCCTGGGCTGTTGTTTTTTTCTGCCCCTTAATAATAATGAGAGTTAGGAAATACTCTGTGTTAGCAGCCTATAATTCATATTTTAGCTTGTTTGCTTGCGATCAGGGTGAACCCTGGGAACTATCACCTGCCGGCATACCCAAAATACTCTAGAAAGTAGAGAAAAAAAATTACAATTCTAATTCCTTGACAAAATAGAATATTTTATTTTTTATGCACCATCGATTCATAATTCCTTCTGTGTAATAATAATAATTAATAAAGTTGTTACATAAACTAAATAGAATATAGTAAACAAATATAAGATGAACATTGTGCCTAAGTTTATGTAGTATCTGCTAACAACTAATCTTCTGATATAGTGTATTATGCTGGAAGTTTGGTATCGTCAGTCATCATAACCAAGTTAATTTAGATCTTTGATTAAATACTATTAATATTCAGCTATTATGATATTGTTACTCAACATTTAAAATAGGCTTGGAGTAGGAAGCGCATGCAGCATAACTTAGCTCTACAGTGCCTGTTAGTCAACTGAACAACAGGGCTGCCCCCTGCGGAAAGGATTCTAGCAATAGTACCCAAACTTACTCTGAAAATGTAAAAAGATTGGTAAAATTGTACCAAATCTAATTAAAACATAAAACCAAAGTAAAATGGTATAAAAAAAGTGTTTCTTTGCGGCAAAAAAGGTACCAAATTTCTACCAATCATGGTATCAGAAGTGTTTTTTTATGGCATAAAGGTACCAAATTTGTATGAAGGTGCTGACTTTGGCAGCACTGCTGAACAAAGCTCTAATATCTTAGAATTACATCAGCTGTTCTAAATGAGCAGGCCTTCATTTCACGCATATAAACAATTAAACATACAATAAATTTCTTATACAGTCAAATCTTCAATTTTAATTGATATTAAATAGTGATGCATTCTTTTTGACTAATCTAAATCTATTAGTATATAATGTATTAATATTATAATTTCACTGAATAATAGGACAGGTGAGTAGATACATAACTTGATTGACACTAACTGGAAATAAACAATGTTTAAATTTTGATTCAGCAAGTAGGAAAGAAAGTTAAAAACTTAAAAAAAAACACTGTTGAAAGAGTCTCTGTACTGAAATTGTGAAGAAATTGTTTTTTGGAATCGGAAAACTGGGATTATTTTTAGCGATGTTGATGCCCCCCCAAATTAATGATTCTTAAGATTTATAGAATATAAATATCATGATATTTTGCAAGAACCTCTTGCACATTAGTTATGGGTGAAATAAATATATTTCTCATTGTTTATTTTGCTCTTTTGCAGGAGGGTACAGAGGGGAAAAGAGACGTATGAAGTTCGCTATACCCAGAATTTTGTTGAATGCAATTGCTATTTCTGCATAATGAAACCTTTCTAATATTGACCTTGCATCATCCGTCACTCCCTAGCCACACTGCCCTGACCTCCCTATAACCCCTCCACTGGAGAGAGAGAGAGAGAGAGAGCAGTAAGTTTGTGAGGAGGAGGCTGTTGTAGATCCAGATTACATTTTTGGAGGTGCAGCTGAATGAAACATGTTCATTTATTCATTCATGGCTTAACCTTGCAAATGAAGATTAGGTAGTGGGCTGTCCATGGCTGGTGAGGCTGATGTGGGATAAGCAGATCCAGCTTCAGTGGTTGCATGGGAAAGCCTGGCCTCGGTTTGTCATTCCAGTGCCCTGTTTTTTTTTTATCCATCTTCTCTCCTCAAGAATAAACAGCCTTGTGAATGGTTTTTCTCCAGGTTTCAAAGTAGAAGCCAGAGTAGGCCACTGATGATGGTCAATGGTTGAAGATGTAGGTCTATCACCAAACTTGCACAATGGAACTTTTAGGCAGTACTGGTTCCCTCCTATTTGCTTGGGTTTAATCTGCCATGGTTAACCAAGCTGTCAAAATGGCTTCCTAGATGGATGGTCTGCCATGGCTATGAAATTCCATCTGTTTGAGGTTCACAGTCTGTTACCCTTGTACGACTGCACCTGGAGTATGCCGTACAATTTTGGAGTCCTTTGCTTCAAAAGGATATCGCAAGATTAGAACGTGTACAAGCCAGAGCAACCAAACTGATTCCCTCTATCAGATACAAGAGTTATGGATATAGATTACGGGAATTAGACTTGCTCTCGCTGGAGACCCGGAGACTGCGTGGTCAGCTTATAGAAGTGTTCAAAATACTTTGAGAGTTTGACATTGTAGACTACAGGGATATTTTCTAGCTTAGCCAGAGTGGAACAAGAAATCACGGCTACAAACTTGAACTTAAGCGTTACCAGCGTGATCTGTGTGAGAAATCTTTCACATATAGCAGCTGCAGCCATTGGAATGCACTTCCAGTGGAATTTGTCAACAGCAACTCTGTTGAACAGTTCAAATCGAGGCTAGACAAAGTCTTGAAAAATAGCTGCTTGGAGACTTAAAGCGTGGCGTGAGTGCTCTTCTAGTGTCAATCTGACCCTTTAGAGGACTGCGCCTGCTCAAGTGTTCATTTAAAGGTACCATCTTTGAATGGATCGTAAGGTCTACTAAGTACCTCTTTTCCTTGTTACCCTTCTCTTATGCTAGCTCTAAGCCAAGGCTAATGGGCACAACCTGCCCATCCATTTATGCCTTTGAAACTACAGAGCATGTAAGCCACTTTCCATGCAACTGTTCAAAGCCCATACTACCCCAACTAAAAAGATGTCAATTACTTCATCAGAGGTCTGCAAGTTGCAAATCAGAGGAAGGCTCACCTAACTTTGAGCTGCTTCAATCAAAAAAGGATCTGAATCATCCTCAATGTGACCTGTCTATTAGTCAATTGTGTAATTGCCTGTAAGCTGAATGATTGTTGCTTCTTCATTGACAGCCCATGCATGGGTCTCAAAGCTGCACTGCTCTATAATGGGAGAAAGTATCTCTTCTCCTGGCTTGCTCAGTGCATCTCAGAGTAATACAAGTGTCAAGACCTTGTTAGATGCCTTGAACTATGATGAGTATGGCTAGGAGGTTATCAGACTTCAAAATGGTGGCACTCATGATGGGTCTACAAGGTACCTTTACCAACCTCCCCTTGCATTTGGGATAGCATAGACACAATGGGGCACTAACTACCACAGGTAGTATTGCCACGATAGATCAAGTTCTGTGGGGAGTCGTAAACTCAAGCGTCGTCCACAGTGGACCAACAGGTATTGTTCCCACCACTGCACAAAAAAATTTTTGCTTTATGAAAACAACTTGGCACAGCTCTTAATAGGAATCTGTAGCTTTCAGCTACCTTCAAGACTTCTTGCCTAAGCTATCTTAGACAAAGGTCAAACAAAGCCGGTGTCTTTTTCAAACTATATATAAAGATGCTGAAGTACACAAAATTTCCATGGATCTCAGTATGAATGAGGAAGCAGCTTTGTTACTGGTATTGGGTTTGATGAGCAATCACAATGCCGGAATCTATGTGGAACTGACTCACTGGTGAAGAACTATGGTAAAATGGGCTGCAGGCTGCTCCTGAAACTCATATCCTTGATGCTGTTTTTGATAAATTCAAGGAGAATATGTGAGCAAACTTGAGGAGCAATGCAAGTATTTCCCCCAGGATATATAGGACTGAGCATGCTACCAGAGTCCATAATAAAAACCTGATGGGAGCCTTATATGTGTCCTGATGCGTGTTTTACATACAATCATATATTTAGAGAAACTCTTAGCATATCAACATGTTTGTTCATTTTTGTATAACTTTAGTATAAATACATGCTATTTTTATTCATATGTTGTTTTCTGACCTTTTGTGAATGAAAAGATACAAATTCATCTATTTTCTCATTGAAAATAAAGTAAATTTTAAAATATCCAGGCGACAAAAGTAATGTTTCAAACGAATAAAGGCAATTTTCTATACATACGTTGTTACATATTATGTAATGATTATTTTTGAATAGGTTGTTTATGCATTAATCAGCAGTCAACCATACTATAAGAAAAAAAGATATATTTATACTTGTTTACAGGTATTATCGTGGCACTCATGGAGTAATTGTGGTTTATGATGTGACCAATGGAGAGAGTTTTGCCAATGTGAAGCGGTGGCTAAATGAAATTGATCAAAATTGTGAAGTGGTCAACAGGATACTCGGTAAGATACTACAGTATCTATGCTTCTCTTTTGCCTTTTTCCTCGTATTTGTCTCTCATTCAAGATTATCATTGCCTGGCAAATGCAGTAAAATTAGTACTTTTCAATTCTTTTATATTCACTCAATGGAATATAAGGGAAGAGGAGGGAGGGGCCTAAATAGATTCAAAAGAGTGAAAGATTGACAGTTAAATCAAATAGGAACCTTGCCAATCCTAAATCCCCTTTCTCTTTTCTACAAAAGTAAAATTATTCAGAAGTATAATGTTTGCCTTTATCTGTGGGTGGATGGAAAGACAGAAGAAAAGGGAAATGTAGAAGTTGTAAAGAAACCATGAACAAGAGAGAAAATGAATTGCCATAACACACTCATTCCTAATTGCTCAAACCAGGAGGATTAATTCAAGTTTTTCAACTAAATTTGTATAGGGTTGACCAAGACAAGACTAACTTAAAATCTTGTACATTCTGCTTATTGGGGCATTAATATGTCGAGCAAGATCATTTTTACTATCTGTTAATGCTTTTTTAAAGTTTTCTTTTCTTTTGCTCTTTCTTACCAGAGCTAACCTTCTTCTATTGAATTTATTTAAAAAAAAGTTTCATTTCCTTTTTAATGATTTCAGAAATGTATACAGTGTAAATCCTGCAGGTAGTATATACTGTGTGGTTCATACCTGCTGTGAGGGTCGAAAGCCCACTGGCTAGGGCAAGTATTAGGTATGAAGTGTGTTGGACTGTTCACTCGGCTCACCTTCCTTCAGTACAGATTTAAGTGGCTACACTGGCACCATCCTTTATGGTTAAAGTTCCAGGGCAATTTCGCCTAAATACAAGCTTGCCTCAGGGCCCTTACATGCTGACAGTAAGTGTTGGTATGGCAACTCTATAGCGGTCATTCAAGATTGACCCACAGCTTCTTGAAGACTGCATTGTCGCTGTGATGATCAGCCACCTTATAGCTGAATGCCCAACATTCAGCAAAGTACAACGTTGGTACCTACCCATCAGAAGTGGAGGGACTCCTCCCTATCTCCCCAACTAGCACTCACACCAGAAAATATTCATCTCATAGGTGGAATCATTCACCTCATAGAAAAAAACTGGACTCCTAGATAAATTACACTGGGGATCAATGTATTTGGTGAATTGAAAAAAATACATTTTCCTACTTAATTCGAGCATACTGAATTCAAATCTGAAATCAGATTCTCTCTAAATGCTACAGATTTTACGTAATATTAATAACTAATATTATACAATAATTTTCATTTTATCACGCCTATCATCATGCCCTGAAGTAATTTTGAATCATCCTTTTGCGCACTTTCCCTATTGACAGCCTGCTTGTCGATGGTGGAGAGATGCCATTATCTATGCACTGTGCACAGTGCATTACTCACCTGATGCATGAGCACAGCATCTCCCTTTGTCGCCAATGGCTCTCAAAGCATCCGCATCTGATCTTGATGGTGCCTATGCCACCGAGAGACGCAAGTCATAACTTAAGCCCTTTGGGTTTAGAGCTAGGAAATCTCGGGCCGGTAGCGCTCCTGGTTCTGCCCAGAATGCCACCCTGGAGCGTACCACCGTTGGCTATTTGTTGCCACGCTTCTGCTCCCAAAGCTTGTACTGCGCCGGGAGTATTGCGCTTGGCCTTTTTGGAGCACATCTCGTGTCATGCTGTATCTGTGTCAGTTTATATGGATGGCTCCAAGTCCAAAGAGGTGGTCAGTTTCCATGCCGTATCCCCTCTGAAATCAGTGGGGCTCTACTGGTCACTGCGTCTGTCTTCAGGCTGAGTTGGTGGCAATACACCACTCGGTACGGGAGATTACACAATGTGCCCGGTTCGGAGACTGCTTCGTGATTTATAGCGACTCAGAGAGTGCCCTAAGTGCTCTCGGGGCATTGGAATCTCTGCACCCTCTGGTTCAAGATATCCCTGATGCCATGGTTTTAATGAGCCGGGTGAATATCGAGATTATCTTCTGCTGGGTTCCTGGGCATGTAGGAATTGCCGTGAGTGATTCCGCCGACAAGGGCGTCGAAGATTCTGCTTGGACCGGACGACCTGATCAGCATTTCACTCTTCCACACACAGACTACATGGCAGGAATACAGGCAGCTCTTTGGACTGCTTGACAAAGAAGATGGGAGACGGTCCAAGGGAACTTAAAGTTGAATGCCGTTGCGCTGCGACTGTTCCCATGGCACAATGTCTTCAGGTCGCTTTCTGTCGTCTCCGAATCGGGCACACTTGTGTGACGCATTGCCATTTAATGGAGCGCTCGCCTGTTCCTTATTGTGATGACTGCATCATCCCCCAGACTGTTCGGCACATTCTTGTTGAATGTCCCAGTCCGGGTGATCTTCATGCACGTTATCTGTCCCGGTACCGGGATGGGTGCAGTCACTACTGCCTGTCTTTTGTACTCGGGATGAGTGCGTGCACTGACTGGTAGACTTATAGACTTTTGAGGGGAGGCCGGCCTTCTCCCTTTTATTTAACTAGTTTTGGGTGTTTTTTTTTGTTGTTTTCTTGGTAGGTTGCACGTTCCTGCGCTGGGGAGACCCCCCATCCCGACACAGGAGCTTGCTTCCTCCTTGTTACGATTTTCCCGTATTATTGTTGTTATTGTTTTTCATTCTTATTTTAAAGTAGCCTAGTGCTCGGCTGTCGTGAGTGTGGTGACTTGTGCCCAAGTGGGTAGTCGCCAGATAGGCTCTAAATTTTTTTTAAAAAAGCATGGCCACTGGGCAGGAGGTGTGGTCTTAATTGGCGGGACTAATTTCCTGTTTTTCACTGTTTTTTTTTGGGGGGGGGGGGTTGCAAAAGACATTCTTAGGTAAACCCTGTCAGGCTCCACCTCTAATCACCTTGAATTATATATTATTGGTTAGTACTAAGATAGGAAAATCCTGTATCTTCAAAATGTATTAACATTGGCTCAATTGTAAAAATCTAAAAAACTTAGTAACTAACTCAAATATAACTGAACCATTATTATAAAACCCCTGCTACTATAAATCGTGCCTCCTCTGTTGTATAAGACGACGTTATTACCAGCCATAAACTGGTTTAATCTTCCACACCAGTCGTATCAGACGACTTTCCGATCATCGTTCCTTCTCCAGTCGTATCAGATGATGTTCCGAGCATCGTGCCTCCTCCAGTGTTATCAGACGATGTTCCGAGCATCGTGCCTTCTCCAGTCGTATCAGACGACGTTCCAAGCATCGTTCCTTCTCCAGTCGTATCAGACGACGTTCCGAGCTTTGTGCCTCCTCCAGTCGTATAAGACGATGTTAATTTTGTCCTAAGGGCAACCCCTCTTAGGGGGGAGAGGGAAGCCAGGCCCCTTCGGGTCGCTTCCCTCAAAAGACCTGCTGGCAAGAATATTGAACCTTGACAGGGTCAAGGCCTGTGCCTCCCCACACACGACTGTTGACGCTGCCAACATGACCTGCGATACCCTGGGAGGGGATGGCCAACTGGAGGCCCCTCCTATGATAAACATGGTCCTTGAGGCAACCCAGCTTCAGACGGTAGGGCCTTCCATGGGGTAAAATCCGGGCTCCACGCCAAGCACTGAACCCGAATCCGCCCCTATGCAAGGTCATCCTCAAACGTCTGCGGTCTCCGAGACAGTACAAAGAGAGGAGGGATCTTTTCCAACCGGTGCCCATGCAACCACCAGGACCTTCTCTATCTCAGAGAAAGACCTGGCTGAGAACAGTCCATCTGGCCTGGGGGCTTCTACCGGCGGAGGGGAGAAAGGGGTTCATTTCCCGCCCTCTCCAAAAAAGATAAAAAGACTCTGTGGGGGGGGCTCTTTTCCATCTGCGGGGATGGATGGGTCTGCTGCCACTTTGGCAAGCGACCAAGCCAAGATCGGCACATCCGGCCCCTCTAACGCCCCCGTGTGCGGAGCCCGTAACTATGACTAAGACCAAAAGTGCACAGGGTGGAGCCTCGATAACATCGGGGCCCCTCATTCAGAGGTTACCTGGCGTTTTCGAGCTCGCTGGCTTCAAACGCTTCCTCGTTATTCGCTCCACTGATGGCACCATGTTGGCCAAGGGCAACATGATCCATCAGAGGACAGGATTAGCTAGTGCAATTGGGAGAGAGCCGAAGGTGACCCGTTTCTCGGTGAGTGTTATGTCGCACTCTACCATGAACTTTAGGAAAGGAGTAGTTTATGTGAGGAAACTCGTTGACTACTCCATAGAGGACATCACCTTAGAGCTGGCCGACCATGGGGCGGTCAAGGTCGAACGTGTGATGAGAAAACAGGGAGAGGCCTCGAGACCCACCCCTACACTCTTCGTCACGTTCGACTGTGACAAGCTCCCTGAGTCGGTGCGTGCCGGTTGGTGCCGCTACCGCGTGAAGGCATTCGTGCCACTGCCGCGGCGGTGCTATTACTGTCACGGCTTCGGCCATACGAATCGTTCTTGTAGACATGCAAAGTCGGGGTCACCCGAAGTCTGTGTAAATTGCTCCAAGGTCGCACACGATAAGTCCAAATCGTGTGTGGCCAAGTGTGTCAATAGCGGCGAGCCGCATCCCGCTTCTTCGAAGCAATGTGGTGAATATCTCCTTGAGAAAGAAATCTTGGCCGTTCAGGCCCAGGATCGACTCTCATTCCGCGAGGCTAAGGACTTGGTCCTGGCGCACCCGGCTCTGCCTGGCACGTCATATACCTCAATAGTTAGAAAGGCACCCTCTGCTCCTGGCCCATCCAGGCCAACGAGCACGGTTGTTTCCGCGCCCATTCGGAGCCATTCTGCGGGCTCTACTCAACACAGGCACTCCCCTGGTAAAGCTGGTGGCAAGAAGGGTTCATACCCACCCCCGGCTAAAACCAGGGCTCCCCCCTCTTCCCCCAGCGTGACCGTTTCCCGTAAGGCGAAACGGTCACGCGCCTCCACCGAGTCGTTAGACTCACAGGAGGCAACACCCCTGAAGTTGGTCGCCAGGCCATCTTCCGGGGTTCCTACACCACTAGGCGTGGGCGAAGGCTTCTTCGCCCACGCCAAGTGGTAGAGCGAGTTGCTCGGAGACGGTGGTTCCTCGAAAAGAGGGCCCCCCGCCTCCGAAGCCGCAATGCCTACCTAAGATTTCGAGACGGAGGGAGGAAAAGACTCGCATGGCGAGCCCAACCTCCCCCAATAAGTGGTCGAAGGCGACAGTGCCTTCAGCGCATTGTCCGGCCAACAGCGCCCGGGTTTTGCCTCCGGGAAGCCCGCGGCCATTCCCGTGAGGGTCTTCTGTTCGAGGAGGCCCCCCGCGTCTCCTCTGAACTAGGCCTGGAGGGCATATTCCTTCAATAGAATTGCCGTGGACTCCTGGCCAACTGGGAGGAGTCGCGGAGGCTCGTCTCGTCCCGTTCCCCATTAGCTATTTTTCTGCAGGAGACCATGCTAGGCGCAGGCCCCCTGCCCTTCCTCCCGGGGTATAAGGGTTTTGCGACCCCACCACCACGGGATGGCCGGGCTGGGGAAGGCGCGGTTTACACCCGGCATGATGTTTCCGTTCTTCCTTTAACTTTAGATACCTCCTTTCAGGCAGTGGCTGTGCAGCTGCACCTGTATAGGAGGTATACTATCATTTCTGCGTACATTCCACCGTCAGCTGACTTCGACGCGGGGGACTTCCGCCGCGTCGTGGCACGGTTGCCGAAGCCCTTTTCTTGTTTGGAGATCTGAACGGTAGGCATCCTCTCTGGGGAGATTACTCACTAAATTCCCGGGGACAAGTCCTTGCCGCTCTGATCTTGAGATGGGTGTCCTAAATGTGGATGAATTTACGCATCACTGTCTGAGAACCGCTTCATTTTCTTGCCTTGACCTATCTTTGTGCTCTTCTGATGCACAGCCTGATTTCGGGGGTGGTCGATGACCTCCATGGTAGTGATCATTTTCCCATATATCATTTTCAGGGCAACTGCAGCCTGAGAGCCCACCTCGGTGGTGCTTGGCGGGGGCGCGGTGGCTTGCATTTCAGGAAATGACTGAATTCTCTATCTCAGTCGAGGAGTTTAGGTCGGTAGACGAGGCCGTTGAGTTCTTCTCCGGCAACCTCATCGCCGCGGGCCTGACTACTATTACTAGAACGTCTGGCCGTTTTGCACGCCGACCACTCCCATGGTGGTTGGCCGAGTGTGAGACGGCCCTTAAACAGAAGCGTTATGCTGACATATGCTATAAGCGCCGCCCGAACGATTTCACTGTCGGGGAATTTCGTCGGGCATGGGCTAGGTTCCGGTATATTTCGAAGCACGCCCGCCGCTCTTCTTGGCGGGCATACGTGGCTTCACTTAACGGGAAGACCCCTTTAGCAGAGGTGTGGAAGCGAGTCAAAAGGATTCATGGCAAGTTCTCGCAGGACCCCCCTCCCGTGTTCCAGGAGAATGGGACCGCAATCTCGTACCCCGCGTCCGTGGCGGAATTCTTCGCAACCGCTTTCTCCTTATTCTCTAGCCGGGATGCTGCTCCGCCAGCATTCAATGCACGTCGTGATGTCGCGAAAGGCCGCCGGCTGGACTTTACCTCCAGAGGCGGAGAACCCTTCAACGACAGGTTTACTGTGAGTGAGTTGCGCTCTGCTCTTCCTTCGTGCGCGGACACCGCCCATGGTCCCGTACGCCATGCTTCGACACCCGGGTCTGCGAGGCATGGCCTTTCTGTTAGATTTGTTCAACGGGATCTGGGTGGAGGGTCTCCTCCCAGATTCCTGGCGAATCGCTACTGTGCTCACCTTTCGCAAACTGGGGAGAGATCACTCTACTACGACTGGTTTCTGCCCAATCTCTCTAACCTCTTGCGTGTGCAAGTTGATGGAGAAATTGGTAAATGTTAGATTAGCCTATTTCCTGGACAGCGGAGGCCATCTGTCTTCTGCAAAAGTGTGGCTTCCACAAGTTCTACTCCATGTCAGATGCTCTGCTCTGACTGGAAAATGCCATCTGCAAGGCTTTCCTTCGTAGACAGCACTACGCCAGTGTTTTTCGATATGGAGAAAGCTTGTGATACCGCATGGCTATACAGTATCATGGAGACTCTCCACATGATAGGGGCAAGGGGATGACTTCAAATGTTTTTATTTGAATTTTTGCGAGATCATCGATTCTGCGTACGGGTGGGGGGAGCCATCTCTAGCCCAATGGAGCAGCAAGAGAATGTCTCAGCGGAAGTGTCCTCAGTGTCGCACTCTTTGCCCTGAGCATCAACGGCATCACCTCGGTACTGCCAGCAGATGTTCTCGCTACACTCTACGTGGATGACCTTCGATCTCTTTTGGCGCGGCCCAGATGGTTAGACTCTGGAGCAGGGAACCCACCAGGCATTGAACCGCGTCTCTCGCTCTACCAAATCACACAGGTTTCGGTTTTCCTTGGCCAAGATTAAGGTAGTACACTTCTGTCACCATCCACGGCTCCACCTTGACCCAGATTTGTTTCTGAATTGGGTACGCCTGGAAGTGGTTGAATCACACTCTTTCCTTGGTCTTGTATTTGACCGACGTCTCACCTGGGAAGCTCATATTCGCAGCCTTAGGGTCTCTTGTATCCGCGCCATAGATATTCCTCATTCCGTGACATTCAGGGCTTGTGCTGATAGAGCTACTGCCTTACTTTTTTTATTGATCCTTTGTTTGTTCGAAGCTCAACAACAAATGTGAATTTTATGCATCTGCAGCTGAGCTTGTATTGCAGAAGGTGGACTCGATCCACCAGACCGGCCTTCGCCTGGTGACTGGTGCCTTCCATAGTTCCCCCATTGAGAGACAATTGTCAATGCTGGGGAGATGCCATTCACTCTATGCCATGCACAGTGCATTATTCGCTGGTACACAGGACTCCGTCGCCAATAGCTCTCGCTGCATCTGCAGCTGATTTTGATGGTGCCTATGCCGCCAAGAAACGCCATCATACCGTAAGCCATTTGGGTTTAGGGCTAGGAAACTCGTTCAAGAACTAGGTATAGTCTCGGGCGTAGGGTGCCCCTGGTTCTGCCCTGGAAGGTACCACCTTTAGCTATTTGTCGCCATCTCAGCTCCCAAAGATTCTACAGCACTGGAAGTATTGCGTTTGACCTTTTTCTAGCACACCTGTGTCACGCCGGAACTGTGCCAGTGTATACGGATGGCTCCAAGTCCCAAGAGGGGGTCGGCTTCCATGTCATATCCCTTCTGTTTGAAGTCAGCGGGGCTCTGCCAGGCACTGTGTCTGTCTTCACTCCCAAGCTGGTGGCAATACACCACTCGGCACGGGAGATTACATGACGTGTATGGTACGGAGACAAGATTGTGATCTATAGCGACTCACAATGCGCCCTGAGTACTCTGGTCATTGGAATCTCTGCATCCCCTGGTTCAAGATATTTGTGACACCACAGTTTTGGCGAGGCGGGCGTATGTGGAGATTATCTTCTCGGTTCCTGGACATGTAGGAATTGCAGAGAATGAGAGTGGCAAAGAGTCTGCGAGGACTGGGCTACCAGACCCGTATTTCGCTCTTCCTCACACTGACTACATGGCAGGAATATGGGCAGCTCTCTGTGCTACTTGACAAAGAAGATGGGAGACGGTTGAAGGTAACCTAAATCGATGTGCCATTGTGCCACGACTGTTCCCATGGACCTACCCCCTAATGTGGTGAAGGCTTCAGGTTGCTTTCTGTCATCTCTGAATTGGACACACTAGCGGGATTCACTGCCATTTGATTGGGCCCTCACCTGCACCCTACTGTGAAGACTGCATTGTCCCCCAGACTGTTCTGCACATTCTTGTTGAATGTCCCAGTCTGGGCTATCTTCATGCATGTTAGCCGTGCTGGTACTGGGATGGGTGGGGTCGCTACCGCCTCTCCCGTGTACTCGGGACGAGTTTGTGCACATTTACTGGTGGATTTGACTTTTTCGAGGAGGCCAGCCTTCTCCCCTTTATTTATTTTTTTTTATGTTTTTGTAGGTCACATGTTCCTGTCCCGGGAGAGGCAGACCCCCCCTCCTCCTCCCCTATTGCAGGAGCTTGCTTCCTGCCTTACCTTATTTATTTTATTTTTTTCATGTTACTATTTTAAAGTAGCCTAGTACAAGGCAGTGATGAGTAAGGCGACTTATGCCTACCTAGGCAGTCGCTAGATTGGTTATTCAATTTTTTTAAAAAAATGTTTCTGTGTACAAGTTGTGATATGGTATTCTCATTATAATCCGGGGATGCTAACTTAACATTCTCAACTGCAGCCTCTTTCAGTTTTTCATACGCTCCATTCATACTATCCATCCACCTAATCACTACATATCCTTTCTTACTCATCCATTCAGTCAGTGGTTTCATAATCCTAGAGCAGTTTCTGATGAATTTCCTCTGAAATTCAATCAAGCCTAGGAAAGCCTTAAGCTATCTCACTGTCACTGGCTTAAGAAAAAGCCTCACTTTCTCAATAAACTTATATGTATGTTTTTCAGATACCAATTTCATTTATGTCTTCAATATATAAATTAAAATAATTTCAAGATATCTTCTAAACTACCTATGAGGGGCGGTCAATAAGTTTTGCAATTCGGATATAAGGAAACGAGATATGAGGAAAAGTGTTTTATTATTTTTCAATATAACTACCCTCGACTTCAATGCACTTGCGCCACTTGTCCCTGAGGCTTCAAATTCCTGACAACCAGAAATCTCCCGACTGCTGTTCAATCCACTCCTGGACGGCGAGCTGGACATCTTCATCATCCCCAAACCGGCATCCATGCAGTGCAGCCTTGAACTGGTGGAATAAAAAGTAGTCGCTAGGGTCCAGATCTGGACTGTAGGGGAAATGGTTGAGCTCCTCGAATCGGCACTCTTGCAGGACAGCTTGTGAAACTCTGGCCTTGTAGACTTTGACGACATTGAAGTCGATCATGGGGTGTGAGGTTTCTAGGGACCCAACGGGCAGAGACCTTGGTCATGGCCAAATTGTCGTGGATGATGTTGATAACACTTGCATGTGATATTCCAAGTTCTCGCTCGATTTCTTAAACCTTCACCCATCGATTTTCGAGGATGGTCCTCTCCACACAGGCCACATTGTCCTCGTTGGTCACGTCTGACAGGCGTTCTGGACGGCGCTCATCTTCAAGGGACTCACAAGCATGGTGGAACTCCCTATTCCAGTGAGCAATGGTTGCATAGGTAGGAGCGGTGTCAGTGCACACTGCAACCATGCATTCATGGATCTCTTTTGCATTCTTGCCTTCCTTGGGCAAAAGTTTGATCACTGTGTGGTGCTCAACCTTCTCCATTGTTGAAAGATTTTTGACTGACGATCTGCGATCAGCTACTGCTTCTTAAATAGCCGAGGCAGGAGCGTGCGGCTGCAGGTCCTGACTTGTCATAACTTGTCCTAACACCACAAACAGCCACCCCCCTTCCTCTGTTTTGCCCTACTGATTTGCAAAACTTATTGACCTTCCCTCGTACTTAATATTAATTGTGAGATTATCTGCAGACCCTAAAATAATTTACAGGTGTGTAATTTTGTTATTTATTTTTGATAATTTTGAAATGCCTAATGATTTTTATACATCTACCTACTTACCAAATTATTATATTATGAAAAAGAGAATGATTTATTACTTATTAGGCATCTAAAATGAACACCCATTAATTAATAGTGACTTTTGATTGATCACATATTTTTACTATGCCAAGCTATTTCAAGTTGCATCATGATAAAAGTGTCTTGAAGAAATATTAATCTTACCCTTATTACTTTGTTGGGCATCCTTTGCATTTCTTGACATCCCTCAGGCGTCGTGGCATGGACATAGCAAGATCATGTAGCTTCTGGGTAAGTATTAGCATCCCAACAAACCCTAATTTCCTTCTCCAGCTTGGGGAGAGTGCTGTTGTCCTTCCCTTGTAACCTGTGTTTAACCACCTGCCAAAGGTTCTCATCGGGTTTAAATCTGGACTGTTACCAGGCCAATCCTCAATGAACTTAATCTCAGAGTCTTTAAAAAAGGTTATAACAGATTTGGCAGGGGGCACCATCCTGTTGAAACATGCTTGCGCCTGTTAACTCAAAGCACTCCCCCAGATGTTCATTTAGCAGCTCATAATAAATGTACTGGTTGACTTTAATGTTGGCAGGCAACACAACAAGCTTCCCCAAGCCCCTGTCTGAGAAACAACCCATTTCATACCTTTAATGAACTGGGGTGTTTTACGGTTCTACAAACATTGAGGGGGTCAAGGGGGTCACTGCCATGCTTTCGATACACGCTACCACCCCTCCCCTCAATCGCTGTGAACATTGCTTCATCAGACCAAAGCACGTCAAGCCAGTCAGCATCATCCCACTGAAGATATTTCAGAGCATAAGCGACCCTACGAGCCTTCTGCACACAGGGTAGAATCGGATTCTTGATGGGGCGGTGGCTTGTGTAACCAAGCTCATGAACATGCCGACTAACAGTGCACACAGACATCTCACTGAACAGACCACTATTATTTTCCTTAATTTTAAGGGATGAAATACGAGGACACTTCTCTAGGTCTCTCTTAACGTTATCATGCCTAGAGGTCTTATAAGGCGTACCAGACTGCTCTTTCTGGATTGGTTTGGCATCACATTCTCCCTCCCTCCACCTAGCAACATAACGCCTCACAACATGATCACTTATTTTAAGTTGGTCGGCTATTTCCTTAGTTTGCTTACTGACCTCCTTGAGAGCGATAATCTGGGCAATAGTTTAAGACGATAACTGCCTCACTTTTCCCATAATAAGGCCACAACACACTCCCAAACTACAAAACCCCCAGTCATAAAAGAGCATTAGTAAGGAGAACACAACAGTACAGTCATCTCATTACCGTGGCCAAGCTGACACTGAGCACATGCTGGCAGGCTGAGCAGGAAACTGAGGGATGTAGTGACATCATGCAGCCAGCCGAAACTTCTGGCTAAATTAAATCACCCTCATCTATACCATTCTTTTTTAGACATAAGTTTTGTCCGCCCCCATTCACCCAGCCTAAACTTTTGTCGAGCACTGTATGTACAATACATCAAAATGTAAAACTGATGATGGTTGGATCCAAGATGTCTGATATCACTTATCTACCCTCTCACCATTACCTAGTTGCCTCTGTCGTATATAATCCAGCCCATCCAGCATGCTACATGAGATTGTGCGAGTATTGTCCACCTGTGGATCAACTAAAAGCAAAACTATTTGGATTTTATGAACAGGAGAATGTGGATAATATTGAATTCAAACAGTGGACATCAACTGATAGATCTGAGCTGGTAACCATGGTATTATCGCTTCATTATTTCATGGATAGATTTTGTGATTGTGTTGAAACTTTGGTGCAACATGATTTTGTTGCAAAATCACAAGCACAATACTTGGAAACTGTGAAAAACAATATTGCAGATGGTGAATTTGTAGTAATTGGTGATTTTTCAGAAAACTATTCATTTTTAATACATGTCGCTGCCCAGAGAATTGCGCACAGGCAACAATACATCCTTGGGTGTTTTATCGCATTGAAGGTGGAAAACTGTTATGACTGATACACCATAATTTCAGAGTGTAACATCCACAATAATGTGCAGGTGCATCTATTTCAGTGAATGTTGATAGAGTATCTGAAATGAGTATTCAAAACGGTAAAGAAAAATTACTACTTTTCGGACAAATCTGCAGCACAGTATAAAAACTGTAAATCTTTCCAGAATCTTTGCTGGCATAAAGAGGAATATGGTATAGAAGCAGTGTAGCATTTTTTTGCCACTAGCCATGGGAAGGGCCCATCAGACGGTGTAGGTGGCACCATCAAAAGGGAGGCTACTAAAGAGAGCTTGAGAAGACCCTATGACAAACAGATTGTATCACCCAAAGATTTGTTTGTATTCACTAAAACTCTTGGGAATATGGACTGGAGGAAGAACTTTTGAAAACCAGACCTGCGACAAAAGCTATTCCAGGGCACACAAAAACTTAATTCGTTCATTCCAATATCAAAGGAGGCTCTCTAAGTTTGCCCATTTATCTCTGTGAGACTTTTAGATTAGAATCAGTCACAAAAAATATTTTTATGTCCAGTGTTCAATGGAAAATTTGCAGGCTATGTCACTGTGATTTGTGATGGACATTGGTGGCTTGCTTGCATAACCGAAGCTTTTCCAGTCACGAGAAGTGACTGTGAAATTTCTTCACCGGCATGGACCCTCTCACAGTTTTGGCTTCCCTGAAATAGAAGATTCTTGTACTAGGGATATCTCTGACATTTTGGTATCAGTAGAACCAAAAACTGCAACAGGAAGAACCACGATTAGCAAGGAGGAGTCTGATGCGACAAACAAAATGATGGCCCTGCTCAAGTGAATACCTAGGTATTTATTAAATAATGTTTTTGTTTAAATTTTTGTCTTAATTAATCTTTTGTCTGTTTTGTATTAAATAAGATTTTGTATAGGTAATAAAAATTGTAATATTTGAAAGATATGTTGTTTGTCTCTCATTTCTGAAATGATAAAAATAGTCTCTTGTTTTATTGAATCTAAGACTGAAAAAAGGCAGGGCAGCCTAGGAAGGGGGAGAGGTTGTGTTTGGAAAGACTGAAATATGATGACCGTGTCAAGATACATCAAACTTTCTTAAAATCACTATTTACTAACACTGTCTGATGTCCATAAACGGCCCCAGTACAGCGACATGACTGAAAATACCACCTACCTGATGGTATATAAATGCCTATGGATTCAAAACCCATGGAGATCCCATTTTTATTTTTCCTGGAGCTATGGAGGATAAATAGAGCTAACTTTAGAAGTTTTTTGGGGGGGAGGATCGAAGTTGCACTTTGGCCAGGGTCAAAGGTCAAAGAGTTCAAAAAAGGGTCATCATGTCAAAAATTGTCCTAAGAATGTCACTCTTCCACTCATTTGAAAGATCTTTCTCCTGAGCATTTTGGTACCAAAATGGTTCTCATAGGTTAACTAGCCAAAGTTATGACCTCTCAAAGGCTTTGGGTCATTCAGTTTGACCCAAAATTGATCTGGCCATAAATATGACCACAATGACCAGATAGGCCTCATACTTAGTATGTTAACTTTATTCATCATAACCAACAAATGATGTAAATTTCATGCGATTCTGTGACCAAGGCATCATGAGGGTATGTACACTTCACGTATAATGCCCCTTATCTGACTTTCATATCCCATTCTCACTAACTTTATTCCTAAGAAACTCTATTTCTTTTGCAAACTATTCAGATTTACCTTCACCTTCACTTCAACTACTTCTAAAGCACATAAAACCTTATTGACCAACTACTTGTGTTCATCAAAACTTCAGTCATAATAAAAATATCATCAATAAATGCAATCACATTTCTGGTAGTAAATCCACTTAAAACCGCATTCATAGCACGCTGGAAGGCACTGGGAGCTTTTGCCAAGACAAAACTGAGGTTTTGGAACTGGTGGTGCTTCTTTGCAGTAGAGAAAGCATTCACCAGCCTACTATCCTCACAATGATCCTCTGGTAATACCCCCTGACAAGGTCCAATGCGTACTGTACACACACATTGGATGGAAAATGTCATTCACTTTCTGAAAATTCACACACAACCTCAATCTTCCATCTTGCTTTTATATCGGGACAGTGATCTCCAGATACGCAGCCTCATTTGGGGTGGGGGTAGTCAATAACCTCCATGATAGTGATCATTTACCCATTCAAATATCATTTTCTGGGTCGCTGCTGCCAGAGAGCCCACCGTGGTGGCGAGTTCTTCTCTGGCAACCTCATTATCATGGGCCTAACTACTATCCCTATAATGTCTAGATATTTTGCACGCTGACTGCTCCCGTGGTGGTCAGCTGAGTGTGAGGCTGCCCTCAAACAGAAGCTAGGGCTATGTTCCGCTGTTTCGAAGCATGCTCTCTGCTCTTCTTAGTGGGCATACGTGTCTTTAACAGGAAGACTGAGGTTAGGAAGTGGGTCAAAAGGATTTGGGGCAAGTTCATGCAGGACCCCCCTCCCATTCTCCTTAAGAATGGGACATCAATCTCTGACCCTGCATGCATGGCAGAATCCTTAGTGACTGCTTTCTCTGCATTCTCTAGTCATGATGCTGCTCCACCAGCATTCAATTCCCGTCGCCCCGTAAGGGCCGCGGCGATTTGCCATCCTGGCCGCCGTGCTGACGGGATCCAGCGCTCCGTCCGGCCCCAGCTTAGCCTCTCCTCCTTCCTTCAGATAGCCCGATTTCTCCCCTACCTCGTCGCTTTTCATACAACCTCTCCCACAACTTTCTCTGGTCAGCCTCTAATTTCACAGGGTAGATGCTGACTTTCTTCTCAAGCCAACCACACCGGATCGGGGCTGGGGGAGGGGGGACATTGTTCCCTAACCCCTGAGCTCTGGTTCGGGATGGGTTTTTTTTAACAACCTGCTTCATCCCCACCCATACCTTCCTCACATCCCCTTCCCTCTCCTCTTCACATTCTATCAATTTTACGCTGTGTCCAAGGTGGAGCCGCCATGCCGATGGACTGCCAGGCCACCAGGCGGGAGGGGTGGTCCCGAATGGCGGCGCCTGGCTCTGCCGGGCTTGTAAGCACCTCTCGCAGTGCAGGCAACTGCGAGAGGTGATGAGCTATTGCGTCCCGTATTAAAAAGAGGGTCACCATGCCCATGTATGACAAAAAAAACAAAAAAACCCAACCCCCAACTTCCCCAAGAAAATCAATGAGCCGCCCTCGGGCAGCTCCACCGAGAAAATGGAGGTCCCACCCCTTGTGCTTGCGCAAGGGACCCTCCATAATTCTTTAACCGGAGAGGAGGCTTACTCCTCTCCTACGCCTACGGGTGTAGGGGACTCCCCCTCACCCCCTTCCCTGGAGGTGCTTTCGGGCACCTCCCTATCTCCAGCGGCAGTCCCTCCTTTGCTTTCTAAGGGGACTGCCAAGAAAGCCAGCAGGCAGCCCATTGCTGACCGCCCCTCGTACAAGCGGCTCGGTAGGGCAAACCCCCTTAGGGGGGAGAGGGAAGCCAGGCCCCTTCGGTCGCTTCCCTCAAAAGACCTGCTGGCAAGAATTTTAAACCTTGCTGGGGTCAAGGCCTGTGCCTCCCCACACAAGACTGGCGACACTGCCAAGGGGACCTGCGATGTCCTGGGAGGGGATGGCCAAATGGAGGCCCCTCCTGTGATAGACATGGTCCTTGAGGAGACCCAGCCTCAGACGGTAGGGTCTTCCATGGGGGGGAATCCGGGCTCGGCGCCAAGCACCGAACCCGAATCCGCCCCTATGCAAGGTCCTCCTAAAACGACTGAGGGCTCCGAGGCAGTACAAGGAGGGAAGGCATCTCCTCCAACAGGTGCCCCTGCGACCACCAGGATCTTCTCCATTTCGGAGAAGGACCTGGCTGAGGCTGGTCCATCTGGCCTAGGGGCTTCTATCGGCGGAGATGAGAAGCGGGTTCATTCCCGCCCTCCTCTCCAAAAAAGAAAAGGACGACAAAGACTAAGAAGACTAGGGGCTCCTCTCCATCCGTGGGGGCTGCGGGGACGGATGGGTCTGCTACCACTTTGGTAGGCGACCAAGCCAAGATCGGCACATCCGGCCCCTCTACCCCATCGTGTGCCGAGCCCCTGACTAAGACTAACACCAAGAATGCACAGGGCGGAGCCTCGATGACATCGGGGCCCCTGATTCAGAGGTTACCTGGCGTTTTCGAGCCTGCTGGCTTCAAACGCTTCCTCGTTATTCGCTCCACTGATGGCACCATGTTGTCCAAGGGCAACATGATCCATCAGAGGAGAGGATTAGCTAGTGCAATTGGTAGAGAGCCGAAGGTAACCCGTTTCTCGGACGGGAGCCTTCTGGCGAATCCCGCCGAGGCGGCCAAGATAAGTGCTCTTCGGACACTTCATGGCACCCCGGTGAGTGTGACGCCGCACTCTACCATGAACTTTGTGAAAGGAGTAGTTTATGCGAGGGAACTCGTTGACTACTCCATTGAGTACATCACTCTAGAGCTGGCCGACCATGGGGCGGTCAAGGTCGAACGTGTGATGAGAAAACAGGGAGGGGCCTCGAGACCCACCCCTACACTCTTTGTCACGTTCGACTGTGACAAGCTCCCTGAGTCGGTGCGTGCCGGTTGCTACCGCTACCACGTGAGGGCATTCGTGCCACTGCCGCGGCGGTGCTATTACTGTCACCGCTTCGGCCATACGAATCGATCATGTAGACGTGCAAAATCGGGGTCACCCGAAGTCTGTGTAAATTGCTCCAAGGTCGCACACGATAAGTCCAAATCGTGTGTGGCCAAGTGTGTCAATTGCGGAGAGCCGCACCCTGCTTCTTCGAAGCAATGTGGTGCATATCTCCTTGAGAAAGAAATCCTGGCCGTTCAGGCCCAGGATTGACTCTCATTCCGCGAGGCTAAGGACTTGGTCCTGGCGCGCCCGGCTCTGCCTGGGACGTCATATGCCTCAATAGTTAGAAAAGCACCCTCTGCTCCTGGCCCATCCAGGCCAACGAGCATGGTTGTTTCCGCGCCCATTCAGAGCCCTTCTGCGGGCTCTATTACAGCCGGGCGCTCCCCTGGTAAAGCTGGCGGCAAAAAGGGTTCACACCCAGCCCCGGCTAAAACCAGGGCTCCCCCCTCTTCCCCCAGCGTGAACGTTTCCCGTAAGGCGAAACGGCCACGCGCCTCCACAGAGTCGTTAGACTCACAGGAGGCAACACCCTTGAAGATGGTCGCTAGGCCATCTTCCGGGGTTCCTAAAGCTGTCCCCCTAAAGGACAGCAACATGGGAGCTTTGGCTCCTTCGCCCACGCCTAGAGGTGTAGTGAGTGGCTCGGAGCCGCAACGCCCGCCTAAGGTTTCGAGGCGGAGGGAAGAAAAGACTCGCATGGCGAGCCCAACCTCCCCCAATAAGTCCTCGAAGGCGACAGCGCCTTCAGCGCTTTGTCCTGCCAACACCGCCCGGGGTTTTGCCCCCGGGAAGCGTACGGCCATTCCAGTGAGGGTCTTCAGTTCGAGGAGGGCCCCCGCGTCTCCCCCGAGCTAGGCCTGGAGGGCATATTCCTTCAATGGAATTGCCGTGGACTCCGGGCCAACTGGGAGGAGCTGCGGAGGCTCGTCTCGTCCCGTTCCCCGTTAGCTATTCTTTTTGCAGGAGACCATGCTAGGCGCGTGCCCCCTGCCTGCCCTCCCGGGGTATAAGGGTCTTGCGACCCCACCACCGCGGGATGGACGGGCTGGGGGATGCGCGGTTTACACCCGGCATGATGTCTCTGTTCTTCCTTTCTCTTTAGATACCTCCTTTCAGGCAGTGGCTGTGCAGCTGCACCTGGATAGGAGGTATACTATCATTTCTACGTACATTCCACCGTCAGCTGACTTCGACGCGGGGGACTTCCGCCGCGTCGTGGCACGGTTGCCGAGGCCCTATCTCTTGCTTGGAGATCTGAACGGCAGGCATCCTCTCTGGGGAGATTACTCAATAAATCCCAGGCGACAAGTCCTTGCCGATCTGATCGAAGAGCTTGAGATGGGTGTCCTAAACGTGGATGAGTTTACGCATCACTGTCCGAGAACCGCTTCATTTTCTTGCCTTGACCTATCTTTGTGCTCTTCGGATGCACAGCCTGATTTTGATTGGGGGGTGGTCGATGACCTCCATGGTAGTGATCACTTTCCCATTAAAATGTCATTTTCAGGGCAACTGCCGCCTGAGAGACCACCTCGGTGGTGCTTGGCGCGGGCGCGGTGGCCTGCATTTCAGGAAATGACTGAATTCTCTATCTCAGTCGAGGAGTTTAGGTCGGTAGATGAGGCCGTTGAGTTCTCCGGCAACCTCATCGCCGTGGGCCTGACTACTATTTCTAGGACGTCTGGCCGTTTTGCACGCCGACCACTCCCATGGTGGTCGGCCGAGTGTGAGACGGCCCTCAAACAGAAGCGTTATGCCTACATGCGCTATAAGCGCCGCCCGAACGATTTCACTGTCGCAGAATTTCGTCGGGCTAGGGCTAGGGCTAGGTTCCGGTATATTTCGAAGCACGCCCGCCGCTCTTCTTGGCGGGCATACGTGTCTTCACTTAACGGGAAGACCCCTTTAGCTGAGGTGTGGAAGCGAGTCAAAAGGATTCGGGGCAAGTTTTTGCAGGACCCCCCCTCCCGTTCTCCAGGAGAATGGGACCGCAATCTCGGACCCCGTATCCGTGGCCGAATCCTTAGCGACCGCTTTTTCCACATTCTCTAGCCGTGATGCTGCTCCGCCAGCATTCAATGCACGTCGTGATGTCGCGGAAGGCCGCCGGCTGGACTTTACCTCCAGAGGCGGAGAACCCTTCAACGACAAGTTTACTGTGAGTGAGTTGCGCTTCGTGCGCGGACACCGCCCATGGTCCGGACGATGTCCCGTACGCAATGCTTCGACACCTGGGTGAGCGAGGCATGGCCTTTCTGTTAGATTTGTTCAACAGGATCTGGGTGGAAGGTCTTCTCCCAGACTCCTGGCGAATCGCTACTGTGCTCGCCTTTCGCAAACCGGGGAGAGATCACTCTACTCCGACCGGTTTCCGCCCAATCTCTCTAACCTCTTGCGTGTGCAAGTTGATGGAGAAATTGGTAAATGTTAGATTAGCCTTTTTCCTGGACAGCGGAGGCCATCTGTCTTCCGCACAGTGCGGCTTCCGCAAGTTCCACTCCACGTCGGATGCTCTGCTCCGACTGGAAAATGCCGTCTGCGAGGCTTTCCTTCGTAGACAGCACTACGCCACGGTCTTTTTCGATCTGGAGAAGGCCTATGATACCGCATGGCGATACGGTATCATGGAGACTCTCCACACGATGGGGGCGAGGGGACGCCTCCCAATGTTTATATCTGAATTTTTGCAAGATCGTCGATTCCGCGTACGGGTGGGGGGAGCTCTCTCCGGCCCAAAGGAGCAGGAAGAGGGTGTCCCGCAGGGAAGTGTCCTCAGTGTCACACTCTTTGCCCTGAGCATCAACGGCGTCACCTCGGTGCTGCCGGAAGATGTTCTCGCTACGCTCTACGTGGACGACCTTTCGATCTCTTCTGGCGCGGCCCAGATGCCAACTCTGGAGCGTCGACTCCAACAGGCATTGAACCGCGTCTCTCGCTATGCCGAAGCGCACAGATTTCGGTTTTCTTTGGCCAAGACTAAGGTGGTGCACTTCTGCCGCCATCCACGGCTTCACCCCGACCCAGATTTGTTTCTTAATGGGGTGCGCCTGGATGTGGTTGAATCGCATCGTTTCCTTGGTCTTGTATTCGACCGACGCCTCACCTGGGAGGCTCATATTAGCAGCCTTAGGGTCTCTTGTACCCGCGCCATGGACATTCTCCGTTCCGTGACGTTCAGCGCTTGGGGCGCTGATAGGGCTACTGCCCTACTTTTTTATCGATCCTTTGTTCGCTCGAAGCTCGACTACGGATGCGAGTTTTATGCATCCGCAGCCGAGCGTTTATTGCGGAAGGTGGATTCGATCCACCACACCGGCCTTCGCCTTGCGACCGATGCCTTCCGCACTTCCCCCATTGAGAGCCTGTTGGTCGATGCTGGGGAGATGCCACTCGCTCTGCGCCGCGTGCAGTGCATCACTCGCCTGTACGCGCGAGCCCGGCGCCTCCCTCAGTCGCCAACAGCTCTCACTGCATCCGCAGCTGATCTCGATGGTGCCTATGCCGCCGAGAGACGCCAGTCATACCCTAAGCCCTTTGGGTTTAGGGCCAGGAAACTCCTTCAAGAGGCGCCCCTGTTTCTGCCCAGGACGCCACCCTGGAGGGTACCACATTTGGCTATTTGTAGCCACGCCTCTGCTCCCAAAGCTTGTACTGCGCCGGGAGTATTGCGTTCGACCTTTTTGGAGCACACATCGTGTCACGCTGGAACCGTGCCAGTGTATACGGATGGCTCCAAGTCCCAAGAGGGGGTCGGCCTCCACGCCGTATCCCCTCTGTTTGAAGTCAGCGGGGCTCTACCAGGCGCTGCGTCTGTCTTCACGGCCGAGCTGGTGGCAATACACCACTCGTTACGGGAGATTACGCGACGTGCCCGGTTCGGAGACCGGATTGTGATCTATAGCGACTCACAAAGTGCCCTGAGTGCTCTCGGGGCATTGGAATCTCCGCATTCCCTGGTTCGCGATATCCGTGACGCCACGGTTTTGGCGAGCCGGGCAGATGTCGAGATTATCTTCTGCTGGGTTCCTGGACATGTAGGAATTGCGGGGAATGAGCGCGCCAAAGAGTCCGCGAGGACTCTGCAACCGGACTAGCGTTTCGCTCTTCCTCACACCGACTACATGGCAGGAATACGGGCAGCTCTTCGGACTGCTTGGCAAAGAAGATGGGAGACGGTCGAAGGGAACTTAAAGTTGCGTGCCATTGCGCCGCGACTGTTCCCATGGACCTATCCCCCAATGCCGCGGCGGCTTCAGGTTGCTTTCTGTCGTCTCCGAATCGGACACACTCGTGTGACGCATCGCTATTTGATGGAGCGCTCGCCTGCGCCCTATTGCAACGACTGCGTCGTCCCCCAGACTGTTCGGCACATTCTTGTCGAATGTCCCAGTCTGGGTGATCTTCGCGCACGATACCTGTCCCAGTACCGGGATGGGCGGGGTCGCTACCGCCTGTCCCTTGTGCTCGGTTCAGATTCGTGCACATTGACTTGTGGACTTTTGACTTCTTGGGGGAGGCCGGCCTTCTCCCTATTATTTAAGCAAGGTTTTTTTTTGTTGTTTTTTTTTGCATTTTTTGGGTTTTTTTTTTTTCCTTTAGTTGCACGCTCTTGCGCCGGGGGGACCTCTTCCCGACGCACCAGCTTGCTTCCTTTCCCCCATTTTGGGTGTTTTTTTTTCGTTTCTTTAATTTTATTTTAAAGTAGTCTAGAACTAGGCCAGTTTTAATACGGCGACTAATGCCCAAGTAGGCAGTCGCCAGATGAGCTCTTAAAAAACAAAAAAAAAAATCTGGTCAGCCTCTAATTTCACAGGGTAGATGCTGACCTTCTTCTCAGCCAACCGTCCCGGATCGGGTCTGAGGGGGGAGGAGACAACGTTCCCTAACCCCTGAGTTCTGGTTCGGGATGTTTTTTTTTTAACAACCTGCTTCATCCCGACCCATACCTTCCTCACATCACTTTTCCTTTGCTCTTCACACACTATCAATTTTATGCCGTGTTCAAGGTGGAGCCACCATGCCGATGGACTGCCAGGCCACCAGGCGGGAGGGGTGGTCTATCATAAAGAAAAGTAGAGTAAAAGGACAGCCTAAGGCAAAGTTGTGAAAAATCCTTAGCGGACAAAATGGGGAGAATGGCTCCCAAATCTACTCTCCATTCACACAGCAGCCATCCACCACAATCTAAAGTTAAAAGTTCTGTGCACAAAAAGGCATGAAACAGAATTGATTTCTCTAAACTTAAAATTTTATAAAAACGGGGGTGAAAACAGCATTCATACAAATCGATATTTGGTGATTAATACTTAGTTGCCTTTCACTGACATTAATCACTTCCTGTAGTTCTTCACTAGTGCACTGCAACATTCTTATGGTATTTTAACCGATTCTTCTTTGCAAATTACCTCAAATTCTTTGATGATAATGTTCGCCACAAGTTCCCTATTAGGTTTAAATCTGGCAACTGACTAGGCCACTCTACAACATTTTCATTGATTTTACGGAACCATTCCTGAGTAACTTTCGCAATGCTTCAGATCATTCATTATCGTGTTGAAAGATCCATCCCTCTCCGATGTGGATATTGCTGGTACCTTTAGATGAGAAACACCCCCCAAACCATGATGTTACCTCCTCCAAATTTCACGGTAGGGATGGTGTTTTTAGGGTCATAGGCACTTCCATCTTGCCTCTAGACAAGACAACCATCGTTATAGCTAAACAATTCTATTTTCGTCTCGTCTGACCACAGGACATTATCCAAGAACTCACTAGATTTCACTAAATCCTCACATGCCTACTTCAACCTTGCAGCTCTTTTTCATTAATTTTAATTTTGTTGAATGTCAATTCTTCTAAATGGATTTTCATCCACAGTACTTTTAACTATATCAATATATATCTATTGTGTAAATTTCATGGTTTAATGGGTTGGAAGTCTAATAAAATTGAATTTTGAAGGTGTGAAATACCCATTTCTTCCACTGTACTTGTTTTTTATTCTAGCCTAGTATTAGGCTTTGCGTGAGTTACAAGACTTTTGGCCTCTAGTAGGTAGTCGCCAGATGGGCTCTTAGAATTAATAAAATAATAATAAAACTGGTGGGGGGGGGGAGCTACCCCTGATGCCGAAGTGCACTTCCTTCTTGCTGCTCCTTTGCTTATCTTGTTTTTTTATTTGTTTTTGCTTGTTTCTTAGCCTTGTTCTTGTTTTTTATCTAGTATAGTATTAGACTAGCGTGATTACAGCAAATTTTGCCCTAGTAGGCAGTTGGCAGATGGGCTCTTGAAATTTAAAAAAAAAAATTCCTTTTTCTGGTGGGTTGAGCGTTCTCCAGCTCAATGAGCATCAATGGTGTCACCTATGTGCTGCCTCAAGATGTTCTGGCATTGATTTATGTAGACAACCTTTCGATCCCTTTTGTAGTGTTAAATCCAATAGGCATTTTCCCCCCATCTCTCCTTATGCCGAAGTGCACCTTTCTCAGTACTCTATTGCATCCTTAGGTGCACAAGTTTTACTATTCTTTGGCCAAGCCTAAGATAGTTCACTTTTGTCACCATCCACAGCTTCACTCCTACCTAGACTTGTTCCTAAATGCAGCTTGCCTGGGTCTTAAAGTAGAGCCATTTACTTGTTCTTATTTTCCACCAATGCCTCACTGACCAGGACCAATTTCAAACCCTTAGGGTGTTTTGTACCCACGGCACAGGCATTATTTGCCTGTTTATTTCCTTGAAGTTCGACTATTGATACAATTTTTATACATCTGCAGCTGAGTGAGAGTTTCAGAAGCTAGATAGGATCTCCCACATGTGTCTGCTGGGTGATATCCCTTCCACTTCTGCTCTATTGATTGCCTGCTTGGCCAAGGTGTGGAGATGATGCTCGCTATTTGTAGGCATCATTCACCACTGGCTCTTATTGCATCTGCAGCCAATGTTGATGATTCCTATGCCACACAGAAATCCTAAGCATACTCTAAGTCTTTCCACTTATGGCTCGGCAAATCCTTTGAGAGATTGATATAGTTTCAGTGCCAGTAACATTTCTAATTCTGCTCAGGACTTCCAGTGAGCTAACCTCATTTGGCCATATGTTGCCATGCATCTGCTGCTCCCAAAGATTCCATAACCCATAGACTATCAGATGTACGTATCTCTGATTAATGTGCCTCTTCTAACTAGAGCCCAGAAATCTATGACCTATAGTATTTAAAAATCTTTGAGATTTTCTATCTAAATTCCTGATTGGACTCTTTTTTGTAGCAAGTTTGGTTATCTTTTCTGCATTTCTGTGCGTGTTCTTAGGGCCTTCTCAAAATTCATACCTCCAGTAGGGATAGCAATGTCCTTTAAGGTACTCGTTATTTATTATGATCATTCTATGAAGCAGGGTTGGCAAAAAACTCCAAATTTTGAAAAGGCCCTCCCCCTAAAACCCAGGTTTTATGTTTTTTTCTCAAATCTCAGGTTTAAAAAACAAACAAACAAACACTACATGCATTAGAATAATGTAGAAAAAGAATAGCTATCTCTATTTTTATATAATATTAATAATTATATTAGGGTAAGAACAGATCACTGATTGGTAATTGTGGGTACTCATGATGGCCATAACCTGTAGAAGGAGAGATGAATCATGAGTCAGTATCAGAGAAATAACCTTAATTTGATACATATTTGTTGAAATTATAAATATAAATATGCATTTTGAATATAATAATAAGTAGCATTCATTTCTTGAAAAAAAGGTGTAATTTTTGAAAAAAAAATGCCAAAACCCAGGTTTTTTAAAATTTTACTTGAAAAAGCCACACAAACTCGGGTTTTTAAAAATTTTCTTTAATCCCCCCCCCAAACCTCGGGTTTTTGATTTGCTAACCGTGCTATGAAGACTGACTATATTACCTATTTTTGAGATAAAGTTGCCTTGCATTACACTAGTTTGAGGTTCAGTAAACCCTAGGGATGTTTTAAGTGATTCTATCTACAACTAGGCTGGTTCTATAGGGAAGTGCAACAAAATTATACAAAATTACTCAAAATTACTCATCTTTGAGTCAGAATATTTGCTCGTATGATTCTCATTTTAATATTGCTGAGTCACTCTCATCTGTAAGTGACCATGAGCATTTTTCTAATTTGCTATTCCTTTGATTCAATTGCTTGCATGTCAGTGGGGAACAAGAATGACTGTCCTGACCGTAAAGTGGTCTTATTTGAAGATGCCAAACGTTTTGCTGACCAGATGTCAATCAACTTGTTTGAAACCAGCGCCAAGGACAACATTAATGTAGAAGAGGTGAGGATTATAGGGAACCTCTTTGCCTCTATCATTATCCTCATAGCTTAACATGAAGCAGATGTTTGTATGTTAATGTCTACCCTGTTGCAATAATATTTCTCATTGCATCTATACTTTATATATATATATATATATTAGGTCAAATATTTTATATACATATATATATATATATATATATATATACAGTGGGCGCAATAAATATCTGATACATGGTCAAAAGTTTATTTACCATAGTTAGACAACAGCAAAGTAATCGAAAATTGAACATCTTGTATATTTTGTATGTTGAATACAAATTTGGTATTAGAATCCATAAATAGTTAAGCATTGATATTATTATCGACAAAGTGTTAGATTATCACTTCAAAAAGTATCCAACACACCCGTAAAATTAGTTTTAATGCGATAATAAATAGTTCTTGAACATTCCAGAGTGGTTTACATGACAGGAATGCTGTAGAACTTTCTAGAAAAATAATCTACTTCATCCACATGAAACAGTGGACCTCAGTCAGTGTCTGAGAGCTGCATGAGAAGGAGGTCATTGTCCAAAACAAATTTTAATATGGCGTAGAACAAAGAATTGTCAAAAAGGGGCAGAGAACTAATTTTTCAGTTACATAAAAGTGGTTTGGTCTATAGATCTATGCTAAAAATACCAATCTCAACCATTGGTAACATGATTCGCCGGTTCATGTCAAATCAGTCCACTGTAAGTCTACCACATTCAGGGTGCCCATCTAAAATTTCAAACCCTGTGGCAAAACATATAGTAAAGAAGAATCCTCAAGTGACTCGATCTGAACTTCAGAAAGATTTGGAAGCAGCTGGGACAACTGTATGCAAAAATACAAGTAGAGCAGTTCTTAGGAAGTAGTGATTCCATTCTCGCTCACCAAGAAAGACACCTTTGTTGAAACCAATTCATGTCAGAAATTGTCTGAATTTTGCCAAGAAACGTTTAGAGAAGCCTGCAAGATTTTGGGATGCTGTACTATGGTCTAACGAGACAAAGATTGAATTATTTGGGTGAAATAGTGTTAGTCATGTTTGTAGGCAGAAAAACTCAGTGCATGATCCTAAAAATACAATCCCAACAGTGAAGTTTGAAGGAGGCAGCATAATGGTATGGGGCTGCTTCTCCTCTGCAAGTCCTAGAAGACTCCATATTATTGAAGGGAAAATGAATGCTCAGATGTATCGCAGGATTCTGGATGATAATCTCTTACAGTATGCAGACGACTTGAAGTTGCCAAGGGGATGGACATTCCAGTGGGACAACGATCCAAAACATACAGCCAAGGGCACTGCAGCGTGGTTTCAGCAGAAGAAAATAAAGATGGGATAGCCAAGTCAATCGCCAGACCTAAATCCTATCGGGACCCTGTGGTGAGGATTAAAACTAAAGATTCAGAAAAGGGACCCAAGAAATCTTAACCAATTTTAAAAGAATATGCCAAGATACCTACAATATTTGTAAGAACCTCATAAGTAAATATCCCAAATGGATGAAAGCTGTACTAGCGACAAAAGGTCATATCACCAAATACTAACTGGTTCATTTGATATTTTTGCTGTAATCATAGTAATGTTTTACTATTGCAATATGATACCAATTTGTATTCAATGTACAAAATACATAAGATGTTCAATTTTTGATTACTTTGCTGTTGTGTAACTGGTAAATAAACTTTTGACCATGTATCGGATAT
>OZ018317.1:217379150-217594150 GCA_963969495.1 Ceratothoa steindachneri
ATATATATATATGAGAGAGAGAGAGAGAAGATGTATAGATTTATAGATATAGGTAGATATATTTTTTTTAATATAACTGCAAGATAGAATATAATGCTAGATTCTTATGTTGAAAAATATTTTTTAAAATATCATGTTCACCATTTTGCCCTGAAAAAGGCATCTAGTCAAATAAAGTCATGCCTCTTCTGAGTAATATTCCTTGCTTATAGTCATCCATCCAAATTATAGTGAATCCACCCCGTAAGGGGCACAGCTATTTGTTTCTCTGCCCGCCATGCGGAAAGGACTCATCAACCTGTCTGAACCCAGCTTAACCTCTCCCTTCCTTCACTAACCTCCATTTCCTATACCAACTCTCCCTCATTGTGCCCCTGCTTTTCTGTCATCCCTCTACAATCACCTTTTCTCTACCCTTTGTTGGCCCCTTTTTCTCCTGCCCATGCACCTCCTCAATCACCTAAACGATGAAACAACACTCCTATGACAAGATGTTGGGCATAGTGACCCTAACGACTCAAAATGGGGTCACTAAGCTGTATCCGTCATCCTGTCCTGCTTACCACACCACATGTAGGATTTGGCCCAGTTTTTCTGAAGGGGTGGTGAAGGTGTATACCACCCCACCCAGTGATAGTGGTGACGTTTCCTTGTTAGGGTCAGTGGAGATTGTCACAGGCAGGGCTGATGAAATCTTATATAAACTCCCCCTATACCATGATTGGAAATGATCTCAGCCACTCCAAATCAGAAAAGGAGCCCTCTCCCCCAATCTGCCCTTTCTCATTGGTCCATCCAACCCTCTTCTACTGGAGAGGAGGCTTACTCCTCTTCTAGGCATACAGGGCTGATAATGTCAACCCCCTTAAGTGATCAAGGGATAGCGAGGCCCATCAGTCCATGCCCCATAATGTCAGGCAGTCATGCATTCTCAATATACAGGGGGCTAGTGTACCTGCCCTCCTCTCTTCCCCGATAGATGCTAGTTCACCGGCCACAGAAGCCATGACAAAGGTATCTTGAATGGAATCTGGGATGGCCACATGGGGGCCTTCCTGAGATAGACATGGTCCCGGAGGTGACCCAGTCCCAGATGGCAAAATCTACCATAGGGTTGAACCCTATGATTCAGTGCTTGGTGCCGAGCACTGAACCTGAGTGTCTCTCTGCAAGCTTCTCAGATGGCTCTGGCCCCTGAAGACTCACAAGGACAGGAGTGACCTCCTCCCCCAACTACTGCACCTTTGACAACCAAGACATTCATTTCAGAGAAAGATTTTGGTGAGGCCAGCCATCTGGCCTAAGGGCTCCTTCTGGCAGTGGGGAGAAGCAGGTTCATTCCCCACCTTCTTCTCCCCAAAAGAAAAAAAGATAAGTAAGAGGACTAATGGTACCTCTCCCTCCATGGAAGCTCCAGGGGAGGATGGGTCCTCAGCTGCTTTGTCAAACATCCCAGCCAAGATCGGCATGTCTGCCCCATTACTCCCCCTGGCCAGAAATCTCGGACAAAGAGCAAAGTCAAAACTGCAATTACGTCGGGGGGCCCCTCATTCAGAGACTATGTGGAGTTTTCGAGGCCACTGGCCTCAAATGTTTTCTTGTTATTTGCTCCTCCACCGATGGCAGCATTTTGGCCAAGGTCAATGCACACTGTGATGATATGGAAGGCCGCTCTCGCTTCGTGCACGCCTCTTCAACACTGGCACTGGTCCGCATGATGTTGTATATGCCATGCTTCAACACCTGGGTGAGCATGTCATGGCCTTTCTGTTAGATTTGTTCAACAGGATCTGTGTAAAGCATATCCTCCCTGACTCCTGGCAAACTGGGGAGAGATCACTCTACCCCATCCAGTTTCCACTCAATCTCTCTCAACATCTTACATGTGCAAGTTGATGGAGAACTTGAAAAGGTTAGATTAGCCTTTTTCTGGACAGTGTAGGGCACCTGTCTTTCGCAAGTTCCACTCCACGTCAGATGTTTTGCTCTGACTGGAAAAAGCCATCTGCGAGGCCCTTATTCGTGGACAGCACTATGCACAGTGGTTTTCCATCTGGAGAAGGCCTATGATGGGGGCAAGAGGCTGACTCCCAATCCTTGAGACCCACCCCTCATGCTTAATCCAGTTTGATTGTGACAAGCAGGTCTCTGAGTCAGTACGTGCTGTTTGGTATCGCTCCACGTGAAGGCTTTTGTGCCACTGCCGCGGAGGTGCTACTACTGCCACCGCTTTGGCCATACGAATCACTCCTCAAGATGTGCAAAGTCAGGATTACCCGAAGTCTGTGTAAGTTACTCTAAGGCTGCACACAATAAGTCCAAATTGTGTGTAAATTGCAAAGAGCCACACCCCGCTTCTTCTAAGCAATGTGTGCATATCTTCTTGAGAATGAAATCTTGGTTATTCAGGCTCAGGATCATCTCTCATTTCGTGAAACTAAGGACTTGGTCCTGGCACTGCCTAGGACATCCTATGCATCAATGTTAAGAAAGACACCCTTTGTTCGTGGCCCTTCCAGGCCCACAAGCACGGTCGTTTCTGTGCCCATTCGGCCATCTTCTGGGGTTCCTAAGGCTGCCCCCCGAAAGGTGGGGGAGCTTCAGCTCCTATGCCTACACCCAGTGGTAGGCTGGGTAGCTCTGAGACAGTGGATCCTCCAAAAGAGGGACCCCCACCTTCCTAATGTGGAGGGAGGAAAAGACTCGCATGGCGAGCCCAACCTCCCCCGATAAGTCATGGAAGGCGCCAAAGTATTATCCCACCAAAGCGCCCGGATTTCTACCTCCGGGAAGCGTACAGACATTCCCATAAGGCTTTTCTCTTCAAAGAGGGCCCCGCATTTCCTCCAAGCTTGGCCTGAAGGTCATATTCCTTGAATAAAATTGCTGCAGACTGTGGGCTAAATGGGAGGAGCTGCAGAGGCTTATTTCGTCCCATTTTCCTGTAGCTATCTTTTTGCAGGGGACCATGCTGGGAGCATGCCCTCTGGTCACCCTCTTGGGGTATAAGGGTTTTGCGACCTCATCAACACAGGATGGGAGCCAGGTGTGAAGATGTGCCATTTACACCTCACATGATGTCTGTTCTTCTCTTCACTTTAGATACCTCCTTTCAGGCAGTAGCTGTGCAGGTGCACATAGATAGGAGCTACACTGTTAATTCCGTGTACATTCTACTGTCAGGCGACATCGACTCGGTTGACTTACGCCGTGTCGTGGTATGGTTGCCGAGGCCCTCTCTCTTGCTCGGAGATGGGAACAGTAGACCTCCCCTCTGGGGAGACTACTTGATTAATCTCAGGCGATGAGCTGGAGATGGGTGTCCTAAATGTGGATGAGTTTACGCACCACTGCCTGAGAACCACTTCATTTCACCACTTCATTTCCGGCCTCGATCTTTGTGCTCTCCGGATGCACAGTTTGTTTGGGGTGGGGAGTAGTCATTGACCTCCATTATAGTGATCACTTTCCCATTCAAATATCATTTTCAGGGCCGCTGATGCCTGGGAGCCCGCCCCGTTGGTGCTTTGTGCGGGCACGGTGCTCTGCATTTCAGGAAATGACTGATTTCTGCCTTAGTTGAGGAGTTTAGGTTGTTAGTTGATGCTGTGGAGTTTTCAGGCAAACTCAGTGCCGTGGGCCTAACTAGTATTCCTAGAACTTCTGTCAGTTTTACACGCCGGACACTCCTGTGGTGGTCAGCCAAGTGTGAGGCGGCAGTCAGACAGAAGCGTTATGCCTACATGCGCTATAAGCGCCACCCGAATGATTTTACTGTCGGTGAATTTTGTCGGGCTAGGTTCTAGTATATTTCAAACAATGCCCGCCGCTGTTCTTGGCCGGAATACATGTCTTCACTTAATGGCAAGACCCTTCTAGCAGAGATGTGGAAGCGGGTTAAAAGGATTCGGGGCAAGTTCTCGCAGGACCCCCTCCTCCCATTCTCGACTGCAATCTCGGACCTCACGTCCATTGCAGAATCCTTCCTGACCCTTTTCTCCGCATTCTCTAGCTGTGTTGCTGCTCCGCCAGCATTCGCTGTGCCTCGTGATGTAACGGAAGACCTCCAGAGGCTTACATTGCGCCTGGTCCAGACGATGTCCCGTATGCCATGCTTGGACACATCAGTGAGTGAGGCATGGCCTATCTGTTATAGTTTTTCAACAGGATCTGGGTAGAGTGTATCCTCCCCGACTCCTTGCGAATTGCTACTGTGCTTGCTTTTTGCAAACTGGGGAGAGATCACTACCCCTGCCAGTTTCAACCCAATCTCTCTAACCTCCTTCATATTTAGGTTGATGGAAAAATTGGTAAATGTTAGATTAGCCTTCTTCTTTTTTTACAGCGCAGGCCATCACAGTGCAGCTTCCGTAAGTTCCACTCCACCTCAAATTCTCTGCCCCAACTGGAAAATGCCGTCTGCGGTTCCTTTCTTCATAGACAGCATAGCGCCACAGTGTTTTAGGACTGGAGAAGACCTATGATACTAATGACAATACGGTATCACAGAGACTCTCCACATGATGGGATTGCCTCCGCATCTTCATATCTGAATTTTTGCTAGATCGTCGATTGCATGTACGAGTCGGGGAGCCCTCTCAAATCCAATGGAGCAGCAAGAGGGTGTCCTGCAGGGAAGTGCGCTCACACTTTTTGCCCTGAGCATCAACAGCATCACCTTGGTGATGCCTGAAGATGTTCATGCCATACTCTACGTGGACGACCTTTCAGATTCCAACCCTAGTGCACTTCTACCATCATCCACGGCTCCACTCTGACTCAGACTTGTATCTAAATGGGGTTTGACTGGAAGTGGTGGACTAGCACTGTTTCCTTGGTCTTTAGTTTGGCCAATGCCTCACCTTGGAGGCTCATATTCATAGCCTTAGGATCTCTTGTACCCGCGCCATGTATATTCTTCACTCCGTGGCGTTCAATGCCTGGGGCACTGATAGGGCTACTACCTTACTTTTTTAATTGATCTCTTGTTCGTTTGAAGCTCGACTACGGCTGCGATTCTTAAGCATCCACAGCCGACTGTATTGTGGAAGGTGGACTCAATCCACCACACTGGCCTTGGTCTGGCGACCGGTGCCTTCCACACATCACCCAGTGAGAGTCTACTTGTCGATACGGGGGAGAGGCCACTCACTCTGTGCTGTGCCCTGCACCTCCCTCAGTCACCAACAGCTCTCACTGCATCCACAGCTGATCTCGATGGTGCCTTGCCGCCGAGAAACGCCATCATACCCTAAGCTCTTTGGGTTTATGGCTACGAAACTCCTTCGACAACTTGGTATTGCTCTCGGGCCGGTGGCGCCCCTGGTTCTGTTCAGGATACCACCCTGGAGGGTACCACCTTTGACTATTTGTCGCCACCCTCTGCTCCCAAAACTTCTACTGAACTGGGAGTGCCTCTTTTGAATGCACTTCGTGTCATGCTGGAACTGTGCCAGTCAATACGAATGGCTCCATTTCCAAGAGAGTTTGGTTTCAGGGCTGAGCCCATTGCAATACACTGCTCGGTACGAGAGATAACGCAACGTGGCCTGTTTGGAGACCGGATTGTAGTTTATACTACTATAAAAGTGCCCAGAGTGCTCTCGGGGTATTGGAATCTCTGCATCCTCTGGTCGCAATATGTGATGCCACGGTTTTGGTGAGCCAGGTAGATGTTGAGATTATCACATGAAAGGAGTTACCTGGACATGGTTTGTCGGGATGTTACAAAAGAATTTGATAAGGTATAGCGGGGTATTCAATTTAAGATCTTACGGCTGTGCCTAAGTGAAAATTTAGAAAGAACTCTGTGATATGTCATGGAGAGAGCTACGTATGTCAGTTTAGGGTGCACAGACAGACCGAAGTTTCCACCTGTTCCTCACTCTTTACTCGATATACACCGCATATTTCCCAGCCCCTGTGTACCCCTCTTCCCAGAACTTTCAATACGCCAATGATTTCAGCCAGATAATCACATGTCTCTGGAGAAATGTGCCATGGTAAGCTCGTATGACAGGGGCAGAAATGGAAGATCAGAATGAACCAAGGGAAATTCAAAGTAGTCCTCATTGGCAGGAGACTACTTGCAGATGTCAGGGCGAGGGATAGATGCTATCCTTACACCACAGAGTGCAATGTACTTGGAATGAAAATTACTTCATCCCAGTATAGGAAGCATGTTGATGATAGGATTTCTAAAGCCTCTGTCACATTCGGGACTGTATATGTTTAGAAATCTACGTGAAAGCAAAAAGAAATAGATCTACAATGCTCTTGTTAAATTTATGTTGTTATATCTTGCTTCTGCCCTCTTTTGTGTCTCAAAAACACAGAGACTACAAACTGCAAAATATATCTGTCTACCTAATTACGGGTACACGTAGATTGGAAAGAAGACGCCAAGAAATCTGCGCACGGAGGCGGGGATAACACCTCCCTGAAGAACGGACTCGTAAAATGCAATTATATGATTAACCAGAACGGAAGAGCTATATGTCACGCTAGATTTCCAAGCTCCAGTAGCCTAGTGGCTGCGGGAATGAAGTGCCGTTCTACGCATGAGAAGAATGTAAAAACCAAAACCATCCAAAATGTGACAACCAACTCTATTCAAGAAAAATCAACGATTTTGACCAACATTCATCGATCAAGACTAGCAAACCAAACGTGACGCGAAGAAAGAAAACAAGAAGAAACAGAAAACACTGATTTACACATAGAACAAAAAAAATTAAAATACAATAAATACTAAGCACTTATTTAAAGTAATATATTACAAACAACAGTAAATGCACATTACATACCCCAAAACATTAAAAAATATTAAGACAAATGGTTTGAATGCCATAAAATAAAAACCATAATGAAAACAACAAAGGAATCAGGTTTTCTGTTGTCTCCAAATTGGACAGACTCATGGGACACACCGCCATTTGATTGGGCGCACGCCTGCGCGCCTTACTGTGACAACTGCGTTTTTCCCCAGACTGTCTGGCACGTTCTTGCCGAATGTCCCAGTCTGGGTGATTTCACACATCACCTCTCTTAGTATCTGGTTGATCAGGGACGCTTCCGCTTGTCCCATGTACTCAGGACTGGTTCGTGCACACTGACCTCTGGACTATATGACTTTTTGTTTCACTTTTGTAGGCCGCATGTTCCTGCACCGGGAGAAGGTGGGCCTACCCCTGACACCAGAGCCCGCTGCCTTGTTGCCTTTTTTTTTATCATTGTAACGGACAGTCCCAGAAACCACCCGCCACAAGGGTCTGCTCACTAGCTCATGAGATGCCTCTTAGATCAGAAGGAGGCTCAAGGAAATGTGAATACTTAATTTTATTTATTACACAAAACTTCAATATATATTTATATTTTCACCACCCAATACAATCACAAAAAAAAATATGCGCAGAATAAGTAAGAAAATGCAAATAATGCAGACTAAGGTAAAAATATTAAGCGTACATGACAAATTAAGGAAATATGTATATACAATAGTGTACACACGACTTTGCGAGCTTCACTCTTCCACTGAAATGTGGTTTTGGCCCAACCACTACTACAAGCCACATTGGCTTTGCAGTCACTAATTTGCCCTGGGGCAAATTAGTCCTCTAACTCTCCTTGAGTGGGGATGGGGAGAGGAAATGATGCTGGCGTCTAACTGGATCCTTCTTATCCTTGTTCTTCTAGCTAATGACTGACCAGGAAGAAGGATAAATGGGGTGTCCAAAATTGCACCAGACAGGGGATCTCGGTCCCACACTCCTTGGCTCCTTCCTCACTCCGAATTGAGAGTAGTCGGTAGTACCTCTGAGCTAGAAAAAATGGTGTTACATATCCAACCTCCCTTATATACCTATTTACCACTCAGACATGATATTCCCACTAATACACACCTGGCATCCATCTCCTCTTGCGTTAGTGCACTCGCTCGGAAAGGATAAAAAGTCTATAAATACACTTTTTCACTTTTTTTTTTATCCTAAAAATTTCCATTTACGACCAGTGGGCGGGAAAGGATCAGTCACGGCGAAAGACAGGAGCCCGACACTGCTTCCCGGCAGCTTGTCTTCCCTCCTTTCCCGGAACCTGAAATAAAAGGTGGGCACAGGTGCGTTGAGGCTAAAAAAAATAAAACAAAACTACCTACATCCCTCCCTCCTAAGTTTGCCTCATCTCACCGTGCCCCTAATCTCCATCAATTATCTCCTCCCCTACTTCATTCTCTACTTACTCTCTCACAACCATTCCAAAGCTTTCCTCATCACCCAATCATACTCTCTTGCACCGCCTCTTCTCCTAGTAACAGGGCCACCGCCTCACTTGTGATGCTCATATTCGCAGCCTTAGGGTCTCTTGCACGCACGCCATGGATATTCTTCGTTCTGTTACCTTCAGCGCTTGGGGCGCTGATAGGGCTACTGCCTTACTTTTCTATCGATCTTTTGCTCGTTCGAAGCTCGACTACGGATGCGAGTTTTATGCATCTGCAGCTAAGCGTGTATTGCTGAAGGTGGACTCTATCCACCACACTGGCCTTCGCCAGGGGACTGGTACCTTCCACACTTTCCCCATTGAGAGCCTACTTGTCGATGCTGGGGAGATGCTACTCGCTCTGCGCCGTGCACAGTGCACTATTTGCCTGTACGCGCAAGCACGGCGCCTCATTCAGTCGCCAACAGCTCTCACTGCATTCGCAGCTGATCTTGACGGTGCCGATGCCGCCAAGAGACGGCAGTCATACCCTAAGCCCTTTGGGTTTATGGCTACGAAACTCCTTCGAGAGCTAGGTATAGCGCTCGCCAGTGGCGCCCCTGGTTCTGACCAGGACGCTACCCTGGATGGTACCACTTTTGCTTATTTGTCGGGGTGCTTCTGCTCCCAAAGCTTCTACAGTGCAGGGAGTATTGCGTTCAGCCTTTTTGGAACACACTTCGTGTCATGCTTTAACTATGCCAGTGTAAACATCGGATGGCTCCAAGTCCCAAGAGGGGATCGGTTTTCACACCATATCCCGTCTGTTTGAGGTCAGCGGGGCTCTGTCAGGCACTGCGTGTCTTCACAGCTGAGCTGGTTACAATACACCGCTCAATGTGGGAGATAATGCAATGTGCCTGGTTTAGACACCGGATTGTGATTTATATTGACTCACAAAGCGCTTTGGGTTCTCTCTGGGCATTGGAATCTCCGCATCCTCTGGTTCGCCATTTCTGTGGCGATTCGGGTGGATGTAGAGATTATCTTCTGCTGGGTTCCTGGACATGTAGGAATTTGGGGAATGAGGGCGCTAAAGAGTCTGCGAGGACTGATCGACCAGACCAACGTTTCCCTCTTCCTCTTACAGATTTCATGGTGGGAATACCGGTGGCCTGGCAAAGAAGATGGGAGACAGTTGAGGGGAACTTAAGATTACATGCCATTGCGACGTGACTGTTACCATGTACCTAACCCCCAATGCCGCGACGGCTTCAGGTTGTTTTCTGTCGTCTCCGAATTGGACACACTCGCGAGACGCACCGCCATTTGATGGAGTGTTCGACTGCGTTGTCTTGAGACCATTTTGCGCATTCTTGTCGAATGTCGCAGTCTTTGTGATCTTAGTGCATCTTACCATCCTCTTACTGGAGCAGCGGGGTCCCTACCGCTTGTCCCTTGTCCTCGGGATGGGTTTGTGACCACATTTGTGGACTATATGACTTTTTGGAGGAGGCTTGCTTCCTCTACTTTGTTTGACTTGTTTTTTTTGTAGATCACATGTTCCTGCGCCGGACTGCGCTTCCTACTTGTTGCCTTTTTCTTTTCTTTTTTTTTAACCATAGTCCTTTTTTATCGTTATTTTCATTTTGCAGATTATTTGTTTGTTATGCCCAAGTATGCAATCACCAGATGGGCTCCTAAAATAATATTAATAAATAAAAATGAACGGTTTGCAATACACTATTCAGTTTGAGAGAATACATATTGTTCTCTGTTCATACATGAGATTTTATATCTAGTGACTCAGTGCACCTAATTTCCCTGCATGCACAGTCTGTGATTCTGAAAGCCACAAAGATGTTAAGATTCTCTTAATGGTTTCCTGATTATGTAAAAGGATTTGGAGAAATGACAGTGCCAAACAGTCCAAGGACTGGCTAACTAGATGAGCCATTTTCCTTTCCCCACTCTGACTGCATGTCAGGAATCAGTTCAGCCCTTCAGGCTGCATGACCAAGAAGGTGGAAAATGGTTGATGAGAAACTTAAAGTTGAGTGCCATTTCACTGCAACTTTACCCATTAACTTATCCCCCAATCCCTTGGAAACTTGTACTTCTTCAGTCACCTGAATGGAGTACACTGGTGTGATCCAATGCCATCTGATGGAATGGCTGTTTAGTCACCCAGGCTTTCTGTCCCATTCTTGCGATCTTCGTGCACATTACTTCTCCTGGTACTGGGATGAGCAGGACTGCTACCATTTACACTTGATTATTCATGCACACCAAATTGCAGAACTTTTTACTTTGTAGAGAAGCCTCACTTTACCTTTTTTTTATCTCTCTCTCTCTCTTGGGTGCATTGGTATAAAAAATAGCCTGGCCGACTTGCAACACAGGGTCATGTTTTTTTTCCTTTTTTTAGTTTTCTTTTTTCTTTTTTTTCTTAGGATTTGCTGTATATAGTATAGATTACCAAATAGGTTAAACTTAATTTCACTGGCTTATACCTACTATGTAGTGCCCCCTTAACAAAAGTAATCCGTACTTAATCACCCCAGCTTTTTTCATTACATATCCTCACATTCCATTTTTCCACTTGCTACTTATGTTGGTACAAATTTATCAGACAGTCTGAGAGCAAGCTACTCATTTCCCTACTGCATTCTCTAGTTACTTATGTTGGTACAAATTTATAAGACATTCTGAGAGCAAGCTAGTCATTTCCCTACTGCATTCTCTAGTTATTCATTTCTCCTATGATTGTCCATTTGGTATTAAAATGCTTTGTTGGGCAAATATATCTACTAAAGTTGTTTTGGTGGGCAAGACTACTTTCATTTGGGATTACTCAACTCCATTTACAGCTCTAAAATGATACAAAGGTTGCACTATAAAGTTTGATACTGTATTTTTATTTTTTTTTGCTGATGCAGATGTTCACAGTGCTGACCAGGATGGTCTTGGCAACCAAACAGGAGCAGCAAGCACGCCAAAAGGCATCCAGTGGTGTAGTCCTTCTAACGCCAGACAAGAATCGTAAGCGGTCTCACAAGTGCTGCTAGCCTGGGGCCCTGTGTCCCCAGAGCCCCCCTCTGCAGATGTACCACAATTGCCTCTTCAGTCACGTCCTGTCTTGTGGTGGGGTGCCAGGTAAGACCAGGCTGGAGAAAGAAGAGCTCAAGGTACTTGGAAGGTTCATCTTTCTTCATATACTCAAAACACATGCACTACTCCTGTTTTCCCTCTGTGCTCCACTTGGTACCTGGACGAGCTGCACATCTCTTTGGCCTCCTAAGTGCAAATTAGGGAAGCCCTGTCACTGGGTTGACACAAACACACTGATTGAGTCTGAGAATATTGTTGGTGCGTTTCCCTGTTAGGGGCACAGTAATTTGCTTTCCTGGCTGCTGTGCTGAGGTGCCTCAGTGCCCCGTCCGGCCCCAGCTTAGCTTCTTATCCTTTCTGACACCTTGTCTTCTTGCTCTGCTTCCATACCTTCACTACAACCTCTTTCACAACTTTCTGGTCGGCCTCTAATTTCGCAGGGTAGAGACTGACTAACTTCCTCTCAACCAGCCATCCTGGATCAGGGCTGGGGGAGAGAGGACAATGCCCCATCGCCCCTGCGCTCTCGTTTTGGGTGGTGGGTTTTTAACCACCTGCCACACCATCACCTTCCTCACACCCTTTTTCTCTCCTTTCAAGCTCTATCAATTTTACCCCCATCCCAAGGTGGAGGCGCCATGCTGATGGACTGCTTGGCCACTGGGTGGAAGGAGTGCTCTTTAAAGTGGCGGCTGTCTTTGCCGGCCTTGTATTCACCCCTCGCAGAGTGAGCCACTGCATGGGGTTATTAGCATTTGCATCCTGTGACAATAATAGGGTCCTTGTGCCAATTGATGAAAATTTTTAAAATAAACTTCAAGATCACCCGAACCTTGCTCTCCGCTAGACCTCTCTTTCGAACAAACATCTTATTACCTGGCGCGCTCGGCGCTACCTGGGACGTCTTATGCTGCAATCTTAAAAAAACACTGCTCCTGGTCCTTCCAGGCCTACGGGCACAGTCATTCCCGCGTCCATTCGAAACCCTTCTATGGGTGATACCCTCCGTACTGGAGTGTGGCGATTTGCACACTCCAGGTACATCTGGCCACACCCAGCCCTGATTAAAACCAGGGCGATCCCCTCTTCCCAGCGTGACCGTATCACCAGAGGTAATACCTCTGAACTTGGTCTTAAGGCCATCTTCCGGGGTTCCTAAAGTTGATCCTCATAAGGAGGACAGCACCAAAGAAGTTTCAGTTCCTACGCCCACACCCAGTGCTAGGCTGGGTGACTCGAAGACGGTGGAACCAGGCCTCGCAAGCCGCCCTGCCTGCCTAAGGTTTTGAGGCAGAGGGGAGGAAATGACTCGCGTGGTGGGCCCAACCATCCCTTATAAGTCCTCGAAGGCGACAGCATCTTCAACGCATTTTCAAGCCAACAGCGCCCAGAGTTCTCCTCTGGGAACCATACAGCCATTCCTGTTAGGGTCTTTTCTTCAAAGAGTGCCCCTGCATCTCCTCTCACCTAGGCCTGCAGGCCATTTTCTTCATTGGAATTCCCGCTGACTGGGCCAATTGTGAGGAACTGCGGAGGCTCATCTCCCATTTTTCCCTGACCTTTTTTGCAGACCATGCTGGGACCACCACTACAGGATGGGGAACGGACAGGAAGATGCGCGATTTACACCCGCCATGATGTCTCTGTTCTTCTCTTTGCTTTGAATATCTTCTTGCAAGCAGTATATTTGCAGCTGCGCCTGGATAGGAGGTATACCGGTATTTCTGTGTATATTCCAGTATCAGATGACTTCATGTGTAGTGGCAAGGTGGCTGAGACCCTTTATCTTGCTCTAGGATTTGTGCAGTAGACATCCCCCATAAGGGGCGTGGTGATTTGCCATCCTGGTCGCCGTGCTAACGGGACTCAGCACCCCGTCCGACCCCAGCTTAACCTCTTCTCCTTCTTTCAGACAGCCTATACTTCTCCCCTACTTCGCTTTTCATACAACTTTCTCTGGTCAGCCTCTAATTTCACAGGGTAGATGCTGACCTTCTTCTCAGCCAACCGTCTCGGATCGGGGCTGAGGGGGGAGGATACAAAGTTCCCTAACCCCTGAGCTCCGGTTTAGGATGGTGTTTTTTTAACAACCTGCTTTAGCCCCACCCATACCTTCCTCACATCCCTTTTCCTTTTCTCTTCACACACTATCACTTTTACGCCGTGCCCAAGGTGGAGCTGCCATGCTGAAGGACTGCCAGGTCACCAAGCGGGAGGGGTGGCCTTAAATGGCGGCACCTGGCTCTGCCAGGCCCGTACTGGAGACCCCCCTGAGATAGACATGATCCTTCAGGTAACTCAGCCTCAGAGGATAGGGCTTTCCATGGGAGCGAATCCAGGCTCGGCGCCAAGCACTGAACTCGAGTCCGCCCCTATGCAAGGTCTTCCTCAAACAGATAGCGTTTCCGAGGCAGTACAAGAAGGGGAGGGACCTCCCCAAATCGGTGCCCCTGCAACTGCCAGGACCTTCTCCATCTCGGAGAAGGACCTGGCTGAGGCCGGTCTATCTGGCCTGGGAGCTCCTGCCGGCTGAGTGGAGAGTCGGGTTCATTCACCGCCCTCCTCTTTTATAAAGACTTGGGGCTCCTCTCCATCCGTGGGGTCGGATGGGTCTGCTGCTTCGGTAAGCGACCAAGCCAAGATTGGCACATCTGGCCCCTTTGCCCCCCGGGTGCGGAGCCCCTGACTAAGACCAAAAGGGCGTTGGGTGGAGCCTCGATGATATCGGGGCCCGGCATTTTCGAGCCTGCTAGCTTTAAACGCTTCCTTGTTATCCCCTCCACTGGTGGCAGCATGTTGGCCAAGGGCAAGATGATCCATCAGAGGAGAGCTTTAGCTAGTATAATTGGTAGAGAGCCGAAGATGACAAGTTTCTCGGACGGGAGCCTTCTGGCGAATGCGGCGGATCCCTCTGAGGCGGCCAAGATAAGTTCTCTTCGGACACTTTCCCGTAAGGGGCGCGGCGATTTGCCATCCTGGCCGCCGTGTTGACGGGACTCAGCACCCCGTCCGACCCCAGCTTAGCCTCTTCTCCTTCCTTAAGAACATTTGTTTCCCCCCCTATTTCCTCGCTTTTCATACAAACTCTCCGACAACTTTCTCTGGTCAGCCTCTAATTTCTCAGGGTAGATGCTGACCTTCTTCTCAGCCAACCATCCCAGATCAGAGCTGAGGGGGAAAGGGACAACGTTCCCTAACCCCTGAACTCCGGTTCGCGATGGTGTTTTTTTAACAACCTGCTTCATCCCCACCCATACCTTCCTCACATCCCTTTTCCTTTTCTCTTCACACACTATCAATTTTACTCCGTGCCCAAGGTGGATTCGCCATGCTGAAGGGCTGCCAGGTCACCAGGCAAGAGGGGTAGCCTTAAATGGCGGCACCTGACTCTGACAGGCCTGTACGCACCCCTTGCAGAGCGGGCTACTGCGAGGGGTGATGTGCGTTTACTTCCTGTATAAAATATAGGGTTACCATGCCCAATAATGAACAAATGAAAAATCAACCTTCAATTTTCCCTGTTCCATCGATGGAGTGCCCTCGGGCAGCGCCACAGAAAAAATGGAGGTCCACCCCCGGTGCTGGCACATGGGACCCTCCAAATTTCTCTAACCGGAGAGGAGGCTTACTCCTCTCCTTCGCCTACGGGAATAGGGCACTCCCCCTCACCCACTTCTCTGGAGGTGCTTTCGGGCACCTCCCTCTTTCCAGCGGCAGTCCCTCGTTTTCTTTCCAAGGGGCCTGCCAAAAAAGCCAGCAGGCAGCCCATAGCCGACCGCTCCCCATTGAAGTGGCTCGATAAGGCAAACCCCCTTAGGCGAGAGAGGGAAGCCAGGCCCCTTCGGTCGCTTCCCTCAAAAGACCTGCTGGCAAGAATATTGAACCTTGTCGGGGTCAAGGCCTGTGCCTCCCCACACGTGACTAATGACAATGCTGCCAACCTCCCCCAATAAGTCGTCGAAGGCGACAGTGCCTTCAGCGCATTGTCCGGCCAACAGCGCCCGGGTTCTGCCTCCGGCAAGCTTACGGCCATTTCCGTGAGGGTCTTCTGTTCGAAGTTAGCCCCGCGTCTCTTACGAGCTAGGCCTGGAGGGCATATTCCTTCAATGGAATTCCCGTGGACTCCGGGCCAAATGTGAGGAGCTGCGGAGGCTCGTCTCGTCCCGTTCCCCGTTAGCTATTTTTCTGCAGAAGGCTATGCTAGGCGCGTGTCCCCTGCCCGCCCTCCCGGGGTATAAGGGTTTTGTGACCCCACCACCACGAGATGGCCGGGCTGGGGGATGCGCGGTTTACACCCGGCATGATGTCTCCGTTCTTCCTTTCACTTTAGATACCTCCTTTCAGGCAGTGGCTGTGCAGCTTCACCTGGATACGAGGTATATTATCATTTCTGCGTACATTCCACCGTCAGCTGACTTCGACGTGGGGGACTTCCGCCTCGTCGTGGCACGGTTGCCGAGGCCCTTTCTCTTGCTTGGAGATCTGAACAGCAGGCATCCTCTCTGGGAGATTACTCAATAGATCCCAGGGGACAAGTCCTTGCCGATCTGATCGAAGAGCTTGAGATAGGTGTCCTAAATGTGGATGAGTTTACGCATCACTGCCCGAGAACCGCTTCATTTTCTTGCCTTGATCTATCTCTGTGCTCTTCGGATGCACAGCCAGATTTTGATTGTGTGGTGGTCGATAACCTCCATGGTAGTGATCAATTTCCCATTCAAATATCATTTTCAGGGCAACTGCCGCCTGAGAGCCCACCTCGGTAGTGCTTGGCGTGGGCGCTGTGGCCTGCATTTCAGGAAATGACTGAATTCTCTATCTCAGTCGAGGAGTTTAGGTCGGTAGATGAGGCCGTTGAGTTCTTCTCTGGCAACCTCATCGCCGCGGGCCTGACTAGTATTCCCAGAACGCCTGGCTGTTTTGCACGCCGACCACTTCCGTGGTGATCGGTTGAGTGTGAGACGGCCCTCAAATAGAAGCGTGATGCCTACATGCGCTATAATTGCCTCCCGAACGATTTCACTGTCGCTGAATTTCATCTGGCTAGGGCTGGGTTCCGATATATTTCGAAGCACGCCCGCCGCTCATCTTGGCGGGCATACGTATCTTCACTTAACGGGAAGACCCCTCAAACAGTTTTGTGAAACTGAGTCAAAAGGATTCGGGGCAAGTTCTCGCAGGACCCCCCTCCCGTTCTCCAGGAGAATGGGACCGCAATCTCGGACCCCGCGTACGTGGCGGAATCTTTCGCGACCGCTTTCTCTAGCCGGGATGCTGCTCCGCCAGCATTCAATACTCATGATGTCGCGCAAGGCCGCCGACTGGACTTTATCTCCAGAGGCGGAGAACCCTTCAACGACAGGTTTACTGTGAGTGAGTTGAGTTCCGCACTTGCTTCGTGCGCGGACACCGACCATGGTCCGGACGATTTCCGTATGCCATGCCATGCTGTTAGACTTGTTGAATAGGATCTGGGTGGAGGGTCTCGTCCCAGATTCCTGGCGAATCGCTACTGTGCTCGCCTTTCGCAAACCGGAGAGATATCACTACTCCGGCCGGTTTCCGCCCAATCTCTCTAACCTCTAGTGTGTGCAAGTTGATGGAGAAATCGGTAAATGTGAGATTAGCCTTTTTTCTGGACAGCGGAGGCCATCTGTCTTCTGTACAGTTTGGCTTCCGCAAGTTCCACTCCACGTCGGATGCTCTGCTCCGACTGGAAAATGCCGTCTGCGACGCCTTCCTTCGTAGACTGCACTACGCCACGGTGTTTTTCGATCTGGAGAAGGCTTATGATACCGCATGGCGATACGGTATCATGGAGACTCTCCACACGATGGGGGCGAGGGGTCGCCTCCCAATGTTTATATGTGAATTTTTTGTGAGATCGTCGATTCCGCGTACGGTTGGGGGGGGGGGGGACCCTCTCCGGCCCAATGGAGCAGGAAGAGGGCGTCCCGCAGGGAAGTTTCCTCAGTGTCACACTCTGCCCTGAGCATCAACGGCATCACCTTGGTGCTGCCGGAAGATGTTCTTGCTATGCTACCACCGGCTGCAGGTGTGCCTACGATTTCTGTTTCGTGTTCAGCAATACCCTTCATCCCCAGTCTACGCAGCATTCGCCTTTTATGTACCATTCATTCATCCCCAGTCCATGAGTGCCTTTTTGCCTCGTCCTCATCAGCATCTTTTGATCGGCGGCCATCTATACCCCGGCCTCTGGGGCTCCGGGTTGGGGACCATCTCTCCTCCCTGGGTGTTCCCGGGGTGTTGGCCCTCCCATTCCCGCAAGCTCCGTGTTGAGGCGTCCGACCTCCTGAGGTCTATACTACTTTTTGGCATTTCGAGAAAGGGTTACTGACCCTCGTCTATTGAAGTGCCTGTTTCTTGAACGTGCATGTTCTCATGCTCACCAGCGTCCCATCTATACTGACGGCTCGAATTCGGACCTGGGTGCTGGGGCAGCGGCGGTGTCCTCTACGGAGTCTCTTCGGTCCGCCCTCCCTCCTTTAGCATCCGATTTTACCGCAGAATTGACGGCCATTCTTTTGTCTTTCAATTTGATTTTATCCCTCGATTCTTCAGATTTTGTTTTTAGCGATTCCCGGCCTGCGTTAGAGGCAGTTCTTTCTTTTACGTCCAAACACCCTTTGGTTTTACGTATTCAATCCTGGCTGGTCAGAAATGCCTCTCGTTACAGGGTGGCCTTCTGTTGGGGTCCCGGGTAACGAGGCGGCTGATCGGCTGCCCTCGAGGTGCCGGATGCAGCCCTTGTGCCCTTTTGTGATTCCTACCCCGTAATCAGGACGTGTCTTTTGTTTGTGGCAGAGAGAATGGGATTCGTTCCCCTCTTCTAAGCTGTCCCTTATTAGACGCTCTGTCCGTTCCTAGTCCTCTAGTTCTCAGCGACTCCGGTCTTGAGAGGTTGCGAATTGGGCACACGCGACTCACCCATGGCTATTTAGTTTCGGGTGGAGGCCAAGTTGCCCCTGACTGTCCCTATTGCGGCAGTGAGCTGTCTGCGGCTCACATTTTAGTAGTTTTTCCCCGTCTTGCTTCTCTTCGAAATTCGTGCTTCCCTACCTTTTCTGGCGTTGCCTTCCCTGCTCGACTTTGCTTTATTTTATCAGAGGACTCCCTTCGGTTGTCCCCCCTCCTTGCATTTCTATCACGAAGTCGTGTTTTATCCCTCTTATAAACTCTTTCCATTTTTGTGTTTAGGTTTATTGTTTTATCTTTTATACTGTGCCCTCCCCTGCAACTGGCGCATGTCATTTGTTTATTGCCCCAGCCGCCCTTGTTTTTAGAATGAGTGCTGTATGCCATAATTTAAGTGTGTTGTACCGTTTTTTCTAATCCTTTGCTTTTCCCCATTTTTATTGAGTGTCTCCCACGCCTCTTCTGACTTTGTTCGGGCGACCCCGTTTTATCAGTGCTGCCATTAAGAATCCATTAGGATTGGGCAGCTGCCACTTGGCTTTTCCCTTAAACTAAGTGGCATTGATGCATGTTAACACCACATTGAAAAGGTGGGGTTTTTTTCGTCTCGAAAGGTTTCAATTAATTTTCTTCTTCTTTATTTCAGAAAAACCTAAAACCAAGCTGTTTTCTTGCTCAAATTGTACTACTTTTAACTATGTTAATTATATATATATATATATATCTATATCTACAGACTATTTTTTTAAGCATTACATGCTGAAAAAATCTAACATTTGGAAGTGACTTTTTATTTCTATCTAAAAGAAAAAGCCTGAGAAGTTTGAAATAGCAAACAAAGCATTCCTTTTTTGTATCATTTCATTGTCTGACATGTATTGCTTCATTTTCTATACAAATCTACAAAGAAAAAAGAAAAGCCAATTCTGAACATCTTTTTCTCTATTTACAAAAGTACCTCTCCAAGGAATGAATAGAGAAAGAGAGACAAAATACAGCATCTTAAATAGTAAACTGGCTCCTTTATCCAAACCCTACATAGGTAGGAGGGGCAAAATCTTAATTTTAGACAATGTAGGAAGTAATAATTGGATCATGCTGAAATTGGGAAAAGTGTCAATACATGCCCATTCTAAAATGTCTGTAAATGTAAATATTGCATTTAATAATAGATTTGGTACTATTCCAATTGATTATGTGATAATTAGGGTTGTTTTAACCATAACTAGAGTTCTTTACTGATTTGTCCATAGTACCTTTTTGTATAAACATTGCATCCTATAGAATATACAGTTCCTGCCTGGGTAGGTGGATTGTTGGCAGGAGGAATTCATTGTAAAGATAACTCCTTAGATAAAGGAGATAATAAATTCTATTAAACTGTTATAAGATAAGGTCAAAATGTTTTTGCCTCCAAACATTAGGATATTATTACTAATATAATAAATGGATATTTTTTGCTTAGTTTTGTAATTGCTTAAAAAATATAAGGGTAACAATTGAGTTTGTTATAAATTTTCTATTTCATCAAAATATTTGCAACTATTCCAAGAGCACATTGAAACATACAGTTAAAATTATGATGCTTTACACTGTTGTGGGGATTTGGAATAAAATGTATATATAAATTTGTATAGGATTGTTACAATGAACAAATTAAGAAATTACTCCAGGTATGATTAAGAAGACCAGACAAATGTATGCAGCACTGGTGAATAAAATCCTCATTATTTATGTACATATCTCATGGTAATCATTATTGAATCATGACAAATCCATAATTAAATATAACAATTACATTTAAAGCAACATTCTAGAGTGTTTTTCATTAGATGTAATTATTACTTCCTCTCTTTGGTCATTAATTTTTTGGAAGAGGATCTTTCTTTGTAAATGAAGAACAAAGCGTTCATAATCTCTTCTTTTTTTTTCTATTTTGCTTATATATAAAACTGCATATTTATAGAAAATGTATGATTTTTGTTAAAAAAAAGAATTCTTAAAAAGAAAAAATCAATTGCAGCATTCCATTTAATTTGGATTTTAACCAAAGTTAAGTAGGCCTAAACATGTAAAATATTTGTCCTATTTTTTTTCCAATGATGCAAAAGGTACATCCTTATCAAGATACCTTTAAAATATAAATATCTCTTACATAATAACATGCCAAAATTATACAAAACTGCCAATTTGTATAGAAACTATATATATATATATATATATATATATATATATATATATATATATATATATATATATATATATATATATATATATATATATATATATATAAAGTGCTCTAGGAGTTAATAATTTATATAAGAGTATTTATGTTGGTGTTAATATATAAATTATATCAATGTGCAGGTTTTTATATCTCACCAGTTTTGTATAATTTTGCAAGTTGGATATATTCCACTCTGCATTATTCTGGATAAGGCTGCACCTCATTATCAATGAAAAAACAGTAGTAAAGGATTAATATTATTAGTTTTGGTTACCTTCTTCTATATTTAACATTCCCTAAATTCAACAGCATAGGTTTCATTATGTTTCATCAATTGTACCTAAGCAAATTTACAAAGAGCTTTGTAAGGCCATGCGAAGGAGTTAAAAATTTGCTGTGTTTTGTTCACCCAAGTGAGTTCTAGACATAACAAAAGTGAATTAAATAATGAGATTAAGAAAATGTGATAAAAATAAGATTTAATTGTAAAAACTAGACATTCTTGTAATTTGATGGAAATAGGGCAAAAACTGGAAACCTAGGTGTTTTAGCCAAAGGACTAGGTAAACTATGGCTCTATATTAAAGATGATACAATTGAAGATAAATCCACACCTACATATATATATATATATATATATATATACTGTTAATATAATCAATTAGTTTCTATCTTTATTTACTTAGTGTTCAGTGCAATTTGCTTTCCCTGATGAGATTGTTTCATAGTAATTTAAAGTTTCTCTTTCCTCCATTGCAATATTTCTCTGTTTGCATTTTGTACTTTCTTCTGCACCTGATCATCTGTTTCTCTATTCAGTTCTAAATTAAAACCAATGGCCGCAACTTAGTCTTTTCTTTCGTACTGGTTCCCCGTAAGGGGCGCGGCGATTTGCCATCCTGGCCGCCGTGCTGACGGGATCCAGCGCCCCGTCCGGCCCCAGCTTAGCCTCTCTTCCTTCCTTCAGATAGCCTGTATTCCTATCCTACCTCGTCGCTTTTCATACAACCTCTCCCACAACTTTCTCTGGTCAGCCTCTAATTTCACAGGGTAGAAGCTGACCTTCTTCTCAGCCAATCGTCCCGGATCGGGGCTGAGGGGGGAGGGGACAATGTCCCCTAACCCCTGAGCTCCGGTCTGGGGTGGTTGGCTTTTAACAACCTGCTTCATCCCCACCCATACCTTCCTCACATCCCTTTTCCTCTCGTCTTCAAAATCTATCCGTTTTACGCCGTGTTCAAGGTGGAGCCGCCATGCCGAAGGACTGCCAGGCCACCAGGCGGGAGGGGTGGTCCCAAATGGCGGCGCCTGTCTCTGCCGGGCCTGTAAGCACCTCTTGCAGTGCGGGCTACTGCAAGAGGTGGTGAGCGATTGCGTCCCGTAAAACAAAGAGGGTCACCATGCCCAATGATGAAAAAAAAAACATCTCCCCTTAATTCCCCCTATAACAACAACGGAGCCGCCCTCGTGCAGCTCCACAGAAAAGATGGAGGTCCCCCCCCCTGTGCTTGCGCAGGGGACCCTCCATACCTCTTTAACCGGAGAGGAGGCTTACTCCTCTCCTACGCCTACGGGTGTAGGGGACTCCCCCTCACCCCCTTCTCTGGAGGTGCTTTCGGGCACCTCCCTATCTCCAGCGGCAGTCCCTCCTATGCTTTCTAAGGGGACTGCCAAGAAAGCCAGCAGGCAGCCCATTGCCGACCGCCCCTCGTACAAGCGGCTCGGTAGGGCAAACCCCCTTAGGGGGGAGAGGGAAGCCAGGCCCCTTCGGTCGCTTCCCTCAAAAGACCTGCTGGCAAAAATATTAAACCTTGCCGGGGTCAAGGCCTGTGCCTCCCCACACAAGACTTATGACGCTGCCAAGGGGACCTGCGATGTCCTGGGAGGGGATGGCCAACTGGAGGCCCCTCCTGTGATAGACATGGTCCTTGAGGAAAACCAGCCTCAGAAGGTAGGGCCTTCCATGGGGGGGAATCCGGGCTTGGCGCCAAGCACCGAACCCGAATCCGCCCCTATGCAAGGTCCTCATCAAACGGCTGTGGATTCTCAGGCAGGACAAGGAGGGGAGGGATCTCCTCCGGATGAATCCCCTGCGCCCACCGGGACCTTCTCCATTTCAGAGAAGGACCTGGCTGAGGCCGGTCCATCTGGCCTGGGGGCTTCTACCGGCGGGGGTGAAAAGCGGGTTCATTCCCCGCCCTCCTCTCCTAAAAAGAAGAAAAAGACTCGGGGCTCCTGTCCATCCGCGGGGGCTGCGGGGACGGATGGGTCTGCTGCCACTTTGGTAGGCGACCAAGCCAAGATCGGCACATCCGGCCCCTCGTGTGCGGAGCCCCTGACTAAGACCAAGAGTGCACAGGGCGGAGCCTCGATGACATCGGGGCCCCTCATTCAGAGGTTACCTGGCGTTTTCGAGCCCGCTGGCTTCAAACGCTTCCTCGTTATTCGCTCCACTGATGGCAGCATGTTGTCCAAGGGCAACATGATCCATCAGAGGAGAGGATTAGCTAGTGCAATTGGTAGAGAGCCGAAGGTAACCCGTTTCTCGGACGGGAGCCTTCTGGCGAATCCCGCCGAGGCGGCCAAGATAAGTGCTCTTCGGACACTTCATGGCACCCCGGTGAGTGTGACGCCGCACTCTACCATGAACTTTGTAAAAGGAGTAGTTTATGCGAGGGAACTCGTTGACTACTCCATAGAAGACATCACCCTAGAGCTGGCCGACCATGGGGCGGTCAAGGTCGAACGTGTGATGAGAAAACAGGGAGGGGCCTCGAGACCCACCCCTACACTCTACGTCACGTTCGACTGTGACAAGCTCCCTGAGTCGGTGCGTGCCGGTTGGTACCGCTACCGCGTAAAGGCATTCGTGCCACTGCCGCGGCGGTGCTATTACTGTCACCGCTTCGGCCGCACGAATCGATCATGTAGACGTGCAAAATCGGGGTCACCCGAAGTCTGTGTAAATTGCTCCAAGGTCGCACACGATAAGTCCAAATCGTGTGTGGCCAAGTGTGTCAATTGCGGAGAGCCGCACCCTGCTTCTTCGAAGCAATGTGGTGCATATCTCCTTGAGAAAGAAATCCTGGCCATTCAGGCCCAGGATCGACTCTCATTCCGCGAGGCTAAGGACTTGGTCCTGGCGCGCCCGGCTCTGCCTGGGACGTCATATGCCTCAATAGTTAGAAAAGCACCCTCTGCTCCTGGCCCATCGAGGCCAACGAGCACGGTGATTTCCGCGCCCATTCGGAGCCCTTCTGCGGGCTCTACTACACCCGGGCGCTCCCCTGGTAGAGCTGGCGGCAAAAAGGGTTCACACCCAGCGTGACCGTTTCCCGTAAGGCGAAACGGCCACGCGCCTCCACAGAGTCGTTAGACTCACAGGAGGCAACACCCCTGAAGATGGTCGCTAGGCCATCTTCCGGGGTTCCTAAAGCTGTTCCCCGAAAGGAGGACAGCAACAAAGGAGCTTCGGCCCCTTCGCCCACGCCCCGAGGTGGAGCGAGTGGCTCGGAGACGGTGGTTCCTCGAAAAGAGGGCCCCCCGCCTTCCGAGCCGCAACGCCCGCCTAAGGTTTCGAGGCGGAGGGAGGAAAAGACTCGCATGGCGAGCCCAACCTCCCCCAATAAGTCCTCGAAGGCGACAGCGCCCGGGGTTCTGCCCCCGGGAAGCGTACGGCCATTCCCGTGAGGGTCTTCAATTCGAGGAGGGCCCCCGCGTCTCCTCCGAGCTAGGCCTGGAGGGCAAATTCCTTCAGTGGAATTGCCGTGGACTCCGGGCCAACTGGGAGGAGCGTAGGAGGCTCGTCTCGTCCCGTTAGCTATTTTTTTGCAGGAGACCATGCTAGGCGCGTGCCCGCTGCCTGCCCTCCCGGGGTATAAGGGTCTTGCGACCCCACCACCGCGGGATGGCCGGGCTGGGGGATGCGCGGTTTACACCCGGCATGATGTCTCCGTTCTTCCTTTCTCTTTAGATACCTCCTTTCAGGCAGTGGCTGTGCAGCTGCACCTGGATAGGAGGTATACTATCATTTCTGCGTACATTCCACCGTCAGCTGCCTTCGACGCGGGGGACTTCCGCCGCGTCGTGGCACGCTTGCCGAGGCCCTATCTCTTGCTTGGAGATCTGAACCTCAGGCATCCTCTCTGGGGAGATTACTCCATAAATCCCAGGGGACAAGTCCTTGCCGATCTGATCGAAGAGCTTGAGATGGGTGTCCTAAACGTGGATGAGTTTACGCATCACTGTCCGAGATCCGCTTCATTTTCTTGCCTTGACCTATCTTTGTGCTCTTCAGATGCACAGCCTGATTTTGATTGGGGGGTGGTCGATGACCTCCATGGTAGTGATCACTTTCCCATTCAAATATCATTTTCAGGGCAACTGCCGCCTGAGAGACCACCTCGGTGGTGCTTGGCGCGGGCGCGGTGGCCTGCATTTCAGGAAATGACTGAATTCTCTATCTCAGTCGAGGAGTTTAGGTCGGTAGATGAGGCCGTTGAGTTCTTCTCCGGCAACCTCATCGCCGTAGGCCTGACTACTCTTCCTAGGACGTCTGGCCGTTTTGCACGCCGACCACTCCCATGGTGGTCGGCCGAGTGTGAGACGGCCCTCAAACAGAAGCGTTATGCCTACATGCGCTATAAGCGCCGCCCGAACGATTTCACTGTCGCTCAATTTCGTCGGTCTAGGGCTAGGTTCCGCTATATTTCGAAGCACGCCCGCCGCTCTTCTTGGCGGGCATACGTGTCTTCACTTAACGGGAAGACCCCTTTAGCTGAGGTGTGGAAGCGAGTCAAAAGGATTCGGGGCAAGTTCTCGCAGGACCCCCCTCCCGTTCTCCAGGAGAATGGGACCGCAATCTCGGACCCCGCGTCCGTGGCGGAATCCTTAGCGACCGCTTTTTCCGCATTCTCTAGCCGTGATGCTGCTCCGCCAGCATTCAATGCACGTCGTGATGTCGCGGAAGGCCGCCGGCTGGACTTTACCTCCAGAGGCGGAGAACCCTTCAACGACAAGTTTACTGTGAGTGAGTTGCGTTCCGCTCTCGCTTCGTGCGCGGACACCGCCTATGGTCCGGACGATGTCCCGTACGCCATGCTTCGACACCTGGGTGAGCGAGGCATGGCCTTTCTGTTAGATTTGTTCAACAGGATCTGGGTGGAAGGTCTTCTCCCAGACTCCTGGCGAATCGCTACTGTGCTCGCCTTTCGCAAGCCGGGGAGAGATCACTCTACTCCGACCGGTTTCCGCCCAATCTCTCTAACCTCTTGCGTGTGCAAGTTGATGGAGAAATTGGTAAATGTTAGATTAGCCTATTTCCTGGACAGCGGAGGCCATCTGTCTTCTGCACAGTGCGGCTTCCGTAAGTTCCACTCCACGTCGGATGCTCTGCTCCGACTGGAAAGTGCCGTCTGCGAGGCTTTCCTTCGTAGACAGCACTACGCCACGGTGTTTTTTGATCTGGAGAAGGCCTATGATACCGCATGGCGATACGGTATCATGGAGACTCTCCACACGATGGGGGCGAGGGGACGCCTCCCAATTTTTATATCTGAATTTTTGCGAGATCGTCGATTCCGCGTACGGGTGGGGGGAGCCCTCTCCGGCCCAAAGGAGCAGGAAGAGGGTGTCCCGCAGGGAAGTGTCCTCAGTGTCACACTCTTTGCCCTGAGCATCAACGGCATCACCTCGGTGCTGCCGGAAGATGTTCTCGCTACGCTCTACGTGGACGACCTTTCGATCTCTTTTGGCGCGGCCCAGATGCCAACTCTGGAGCGTCGACTCCAACAGGCATTGAACCGCGTCTCTCACTATGCCGAAGCGCACAGGTTTCGGTTTTCTTTGGCCAAGACTAAGGTGGTGCACTTCTGCCGCCATCCACGGCTTCACCCCGACCCAGATTTGTTTCTTAATGGGGTGCGCCTGGATGTGGTTGAGTCGCACCGTTTCCTTGGTCTTGTATTCGACCGACGCCTCACCTGGGAGGCTCATATTCGCAGCCTTAGGGTCTCTTGTACCGCGCCATGGACATTCTCCGTTCCGTGACGTTCAGCGCTTGGGGCGCTGATAGGGCTACCGCCTTACTTTTTTATCGATCCTTTGTTCGCTCGAAGCTCGACTACGGATGCGAGTTTTATGCATCCGCAGCCGAGCGTTTATTGCGGAAGGTGGATTCGATCCACCACACCGGCCTTCGCCTTGCGACCGGTGCCTTCCGCACTTCCCCCATTGAGAGCCTGTTGGTCGATGCTGGGGAGATGCCACTCGCTCTGCGCCGCGTGCAGTGCATCACTCGCCTGTACGCGCGAGCCCGGCGCCTCCCTCAGTCGCCAACAGCTCTCACTGCATCCGCAGCTGATCTCGATGGTGCCTATGCCGCCGAGAGACGCCAGTCATACCCTAAGCCCTTTGGGTTTAGGGCCAGGAAACTCTTTCGAGAGGTAGATATAGCTCTCGGGCCGGTGGCGCCCCTGGTTCTGCCCAGGACGCCACCCTGGAGGGTACCACATTTGGCTATTTGTCGCCACGCCTCTGCTCCCAAAGCTTGTACTGCGCCGGGAGTATTGCGTTCGACCTTTTTGGAGCACACATCGTGTCACGCTGGTACCGTGCCAGTGTATACGGATGGCTCCAAGTCCCAAGAGGGGGTCGGCTTCCACGCCGTATCCCCTCTGTTTGAAGTCAGCGGGGCTCTACCAGGCGCTGCGTCTGTCTTCACGGCCGAGCTGGTGGCAATACACCACTCGGTACGGGAGATTACGCGACGTGCCCGGTTCGGAGACCGGATTGTGATCTATAGCGACTCACAAAGCGCCCTGAGTGCTCTCGGGGCATTGGAATCTCCGCATCCCCTGGTTCGCGATATCCGTGACGCCACGGTTTTGGCGAGCCGGGCAGATGTCGAGATTATCTTCTGCTGGGTTCCTGGACATGTAGGAATTGCGGGGAATGAGCGCGCCGATGAGGGCGCCAAAGAGTCCGCGAGGACTCTGCGACCGGACCAGCGTTTCGCTCTTCCTCACACCGACTACATGGCAGGAATACGGGCAGCTCTTCGGACTGCTTGGAAAAGAAGATGGGAGACGGTCGAAGGGAACTTAAAGTTGCGTGCCATTGCGCCGCGACTGTTCCCATGGACCTATCCCCCAATGCCGCGGCGGCTTCAGGTTGCTTTCTGTCGTCTCCGAATCGGACACACTCGTGTGACGCATCGCTATCTGATGGAGCGCTCGCCTGCGCCCTATTGCAACGACTGCGTCGTCCCCCAGACTGTTCGGCACATTCTTGTCGAATGTCCCAGTCTGGGTGATCTTCGCGCACGACACCTGTCCCGGTACCGAGATGGGCGGGGTCGCTACCGCCTGTCACTTGTTCTCGGGATGAGTGCGTGTACTTTGACTGGTGGACTTATTGACTTTTTGGGGGAGGCCGGCCTTCTCCCTTTTATTTAACGCGATTTAATTGTTGTTGTTGTTTTTGTAATTGTTTTGTTATTGCTTTGTTATTGTTATTGTTATTCCTTTTTATTGTTTTCTGTTTAATTTTTTAAAGTAGCCTAAATTAGGCTGTTTGTTTACGGCAACTTATGCCTTAGTCGGCAGTCGCCAGATAGCCCCTTAATTAAAAAAAAAAAAAAAAAATTCGTACTGGTTTTGTAATTATTGCACTATTGAGGAATGTTAATACCAACCTGAGGTTTCAATCATGTGTACAAGATATATAAGCAATGCCTATCGATTAAATATAAGAGAAGCTTGATTGCACTCCAAATCGGGTGGTTGGCCTTTAACAACCTGCTTCATCTCCACCCATACCTTCCTCACATCCCTTTTCCTCTCTTCTTCAAAATCTATCTTTTTTACGCCGTGTTCAAGGTGGAGCCGCCATGCCGAAGGACTGCCAGGCCACCAGGCGGGAGGGGTGGTCCCAAATGGCGGCGCTGGCTCTGCCGGGCCTGTAAGCACCTCTTGCAGTGCGGGCTACTGCAAGAGGTGGTGAGCGATTGCGTCCCGTAAAACAAAGAGGGTCACCATGCCCAATGATGCAAAAAAAACATATCTCCCCTCGTGCAGCTCCACAGAAAAGATGGAGGTCCCCACCCCTGTGCTTGCTCAGGAAACACTCCATACCTCTTTAACCGGAGAGAAGGCTTACTCCTCTCCTACGCCTACGGGTGCAGGGGACTCCCCCTCACCCCCTTCTCCGGAGGTGCTTTCGGGCACCTCGCTTTTTCCAGCGGCAGTCCCCTCTTTTCTTTCCACGGGGACTGCCAAGAGAGCCAGCCGCTCCCCATTGAAGCGGCTCGGTAGGGCAAACACCCTTAGGGGGGAGAGGGAAGCCAGGCCCCTTCGGTCGCTTCCCTCAAAAGACCTGCTGGCAAGGATATTGAACCTTGCCGGGTTTAAGGCCTGTGCCTCCCCACAAAAGACTTGACGCTGCCAAGGGGACCTGCGATGTCCTGGGAGGGGATGGCCAACTGGAGGCCCCTCCTGTGATAGACATTGGTCCTTGAGGAGACCCAGCCTCAGACCCCCGTAAGGGGCGCGGCGATTTGCCATCCTGACCGCCGTGCTGATGGGACTCAGCACCCCGTCCGACCCCAGCTTAGCCTCTCTCCTTCCTTCAAAACACTTGTTTCCTCGCTGAACAGACGTAAACCAATCCGTCGAACGATTGGCCCTTTGAGGAATGAGGAGGGGACATTAAAGCATTCAGATGCAGAAAATGCTAACCTCCTCAACGACTACTTCTCTTCAGTGTTTACTGAAGAGTGTGGTCCCATTTCCCCCCGTAAGGGGCGCGGCGATTTGCCATCCTGGCCGCCGTGCTGACGGGATCCAGCGCTCCGTCCGGCCCCAGCTTAGCCTCTCTTCCTTCCTTCAGATAGCCCGATTTCTCCCCTACCTTGTCGCTTTTCATACAACCTCTCCCACAACTTTCTCTGGTCAGCCTCTAATTTCAAAGGGTAGAATGCTGACCTTCTTCAAGCCAACCACCCCGGATCGGGGCTGAGGGGGGAGGGGACATTGTCCCCTAACCCCTGAGCTCCGGTTCGGGATGGGGGTTTTTTAACAACCTGATTCATCCCCACCCATACCTTCCTCACATCCCTTTTCCTCTCCTCTTCACAACCTATATTTTTTACGCCGTGTCCAAGGTGGAGCCGCCATGCCGATGGACTGCCAGGCCACCAGGCGGGAGGGGTGGTCCCGAATGGCGGCGCCTGGCTCTGCCGGGCTTGTAAGCACCTCTCGCAGTGCGGGCTACTGCGAGGGGTGATGAGCTATTGCGTCCCGTGGCAAAGATAGGGTCACCATGCCCATAGATGAACAACAAAAAAAAAAAAAAACCCAAACCCCTTTAACTCCCCCTTGCTCATCGACGGAGCCGCCCTTGGGCAGCTCCACCGAAAAAATGGAGGTCCCCCCCCCTGTGCTTGCACAGGGGACCCTCCATATTTCTGTAACCGGAGAGGAGGCTTACTCCTCTCCTTCGCCTACGGGTGCAGGGGACTCCCCCTCACCCCCTTCTCTGGAGGTGCTTTCGGGCACCTCCCTTTTCCCAGCGGCAGTCCCATCTTTTCTTTTCAAGGGGACTGCCAAGAAAGCCAGCAGGCAGCCCTTAGCCAGCCGCTTCCCATCAAAGCGGCTCGGTAGGGCAAACCCGCTTAGGGGGGAGAGGAAAGCCAGGCCCCTTCGGTCGCTTCCCTCAAAAGACCTGCTGGCAAGAATTTTAAACCTTGCCGGGGTCAAGGCCTGTGCCTCCCCATACAAGACTGGCGACACTGCCAAGGGGACCTGCGATGTCCTGGGAGGGGATGGCCAATTGGAGGCCCCTCCTGTGATAGACATGGTCCTTGAGGAGACCCAGCCCCAGACGGTAGGGCCTTCCATGGGGGGGAATTCGGGCTCGGCGCCAAGAACCGAACCCGAATCCGCCCCTATGCAAGGTCCTCCTCAAATGGCTGAGGGCTCCGAGGCAGTAGAAGGAGGGGAGGGATCTCCTCCGACAGGTGCCCCTACGACAACCAGGACCTTCTCCATTTCGGAGAGGGACCTAGCTGAGGCTGGTCCATCTGGCCTGGGGACTTCTGCCGGCGGAGGTGAAAAGCGGGTTCATTCCCCGCCCTCCTCTCCGAAAAAGAAAAAGACTAAAAAGACCAAAAAGACTCGGGGCTCCTCTCCATCCGCGGGGGCTGCGGGGACGGATGGGTCTGCTGCCACTCTGGCAAGCGACCAAGCCAAGATCGGCACATCCGCCCCCTCTGCCCCCCCGGTTGCGGAGCCCCTGACAAAGAAGACTACTACCAAGAGTGCACAGGGCGGAGCCTCGATGACATCGGGGCCCCTCATTCAGAGGTTACCTGGCGTTTTCGAGCCCGCTGGCTTCAAACGCTTCCTCGTTATTCGCTCCACTGATGGCAGCATGTTGTCCAAGGGCAACATGATCCATCAGAGGAGAGGATTAGCTAGTGCAATTGGTAGAGAGCCGAAGGTAACCCGTTTCTCGGACGGGAGCCTTCTGGCGAATGCGGCGAATCCCGCCGAGGCGGCCAAGATAAGTGCTCTTCGGACACTTCATGGCACCCCGGTGAGTGTGACGCCGCACTCTACCATGAACTTTGTAAAAGGAGTAGTTTATGCGAGGGAACTCGTTGATAACTCCATAGAAGACATCACCCTAGAGCTGGCCGACCATGGGGCGGTCAAGGTCGAACGTGTGATGAGAAAACAGGGAGGGGCCTCGAGACCCACCCCTACACTCTACGTCACGTTCGACTGTGACAAGCTCCCTGAGTCGGTGCGTGCCGGTTGGTACCGCTACCGCGTAAAGGCATTCGTGCCACTGCCGCGGCGGTGCTATTACTGTCACCGCTTCGGCCGCACGAATCGATCATGTAGACGTGCAAAATCGGGGTCACCCGAAGTCTGTGTAAATTGCTCCAAGTTCGCACACGATAAGTCCAAATCGTGTGTGGCCAAGTGTGTCAATTGCGGAGAGCCGCACCCTGCTTCTTCGAAGCAATGTGGTGCATATCTCCTTGAGAAAGAAATCCTGGCCATTCAGGCCCAGGATCGACTCTCATTCCGCGAGGCTAAGGACTTGGTCCTGGCGCGCCCGGCTCTGCCTGGGACGTCATATGCCTCAATAGTTAGAAAAGCACCCTCTGCTCCTGGCCCATCCAGGCCAACGAGCACGGTGGTTTCCGCGCCCATTCGGAGCCCTTCTGCGGGTTCTACTACACCCGGGCGCTCCCCTGGTAGAGCTGGCGGCAAAAAGGGTTCACACCCAGCGTGACCGTTTCCCGTTAGGCGAAACGGCCACGCGCCTCCACAGAGTCGTTAGACTCACAGGAGGCAACACCCCTGAAGATGGTCGCTAGGCCATCTTCCGGGGTTCCTAAAGCTGTTCCCCGAAAGGAGGACAGCAACAAAGGAGCTTCGGCCCCTTCGCCCACGCCCCGAGGTGGAGCGAGTGGCTCGGAGACGGTGGTTCCTCGAAAAGAGGGCCCCCCGCCTCCCAAGCCGCAACGCCCGCCTAAGGTTTCGAGGCGGAGGGAGGAAAAGACTCGCATGGCGAGCCCAACCTCCCCCAATAAGTCCTCGAAGGCGACAGCGCCTTCAGCGCTTTGTCCGGCCAACAGCGCCCGGGGTTCTGCCCCCGGGAAGCGTACGGCCATTCCCGTGAGGGTCTTCAATTCGAGGAGGGCCCCCGCGTCTCCTCCGAGCTAGGCCTGGAGGGCATATTCCTTCAATGGAATTGCCGTGGACTCCGGGCCAACTGGGAGGAGCGTAGGAGGCTCGTCTCGTCCCGTTCCCCGTTAGCTATTTTTTTGCAGGAGACCATGCTAGGCGCGTGCCCGCTGCCTGCCCTCCCGGGGTATAAGGGTCTTGCGATCCCACCACCGCGGGATGGCCGGGCTGGGGGATGCGCGGTTTACGCCCGGCATGATGTCTCCGTTCTTCCTTTCTCTTTAGATACCTCCTTTCAGGCAGTGGCTGTGCAGCTGCACCTGGATAGGAGGTATACTATCATTTCTGCGTACATTCCACCGTCAGCTGACTTCGACGCGGGGGACTTCCGCCGCGTCGTGGCACGGTTGCCGAGGCCCTATCTCTTGCTTGGAGATCTGAACGGCAGGCATCCTCTCTGGGGAGATTACTCCATAAATCCCAGGGGACAAGTCCTTGCCGATCTGATCGAAGAGCTTGAGATGGGTGTCCTAAACGTGGATGAGTTTACGCATCACTGTCCGAGAACCGCTTCATTTTCTTGCCTTGACCTATCTTTGTGCTCTTCGGATGCACAGCCTGATTTTGATTGGGGGGTGGTCGATGACCTCCATGGTAGTGATCACTTTCCCATTCAAATATCATTTTCAGGGCAACTGCCGCCTGAGAGACCACCTCGGTGGTGCTTGGCGCGGGCGCGGTGGCCTGCATTTCAGGAAATGACTGAATTCTCTATCTCAGTCGAGGAGTTTAGGTCGGTAGATGAGGCCGTTGAGTTCTTCTCCGGCAACCTCATCGCCGTAGGCCTGACTACTATTCCTAGGACGTCTGGCCGTTTTGCACGCCGACCACTCCCATGGTGGTCGGCCGAGTGTGAGACGGCCCTCAAACAGAAGCGTTATGCCTACATGCGCTATAAGCGCCGCCCGAACGATTTCACTGTCGCTGAATTTCGTCGGGCTAGGGCTAGGTTCCGGTATATTTCGAAGCACGCCCACCGCTCTTCTTGGCGGGCATACGTGTCTTCACTTAACGGGAAGACCCCTTTAGCTGAGGTGTGGAAGCGAGTCAAAAGGATTCGGGGCAAGTTCTCGCAGGACCCCCCTCCCGTTCTCCAGGAGAATGGGACCGCAATCTCGGACCCCGCGTCCGTGGCCGAATCCTTAGCGACCGCTTTTTCCGCATTCTCTAGCCGTGATGCTGCTCCGCCAGCATTCAATGCACGTCGTGATGTCGCGGAAGGCCACCGGCTGGACTTTACCTCCAGAGGCGGAGAACCCTTCAACGACAAGTTTACTGTGAGTGAGTTGCGTTCCGCTCTCGCTTCGTGCGCGGACACCGCCCATGGTCCGGACGATGTCCCATACGCCATGCTTCGACACCTGGGTGAGCGAGGCATGGCCTTTCTGTTAGATTTGTTCAACAGGATCTGGGTGGAAGGTCTTCTCCCAGACTCCTGGCGAATCGCTACTGTGCTCGCCTTTCGCAAGCCGGGGAGAGATCACTCTACTCCGACCGGTTTCCGCCCAATCTCTCTAACCTCTTGCGTGTGCAAGTTGATGGAGAAATTGGTAAATGTTAGATTAACCTATTTCCTGGACAGCGGAGGCCATCTGTCTTCTGCACAGTGCGGCTTCCGTAAGTTCCACTCCACGTCGGATGCTCTGCTCCGACTGGAAAGTGCCGTCTGCGAGGCTTTCCTTCGTAGACAGCACTACGCCACGGTGTTTTTTGATCTGGAGAAGGCCTATGATACCGCATGGCGATACGGTATCATGGAGACTCTCCACACGATGGGGGCGAGGGGACGCCTCCCAATTTTTATATCTGAATTTTTGCGAGATCGTCGATTCCGCGTACGGGTGGGGGGATCCCTCTCCGGCCTAAAGGAGCAGGAGGAGGGTGTCCCGCAGGGAAGTGTCCTCAGTCCCACACTCTTAGCCCTGAGCATCAACGGCATCACCTCGGTGCTGCCGGAAGATGTTCTCGCTACGCTCTACGTGGACGACCTTTCGATCTCTTTTGGCGCGGCCCAGATGCCAACTCTGGAGCGTCGACTCCAACAGGCATTGAACCGCGTCTTTCACTATGCCGAAGCGCACAGGTTTCGGTTTTCTTTGGCTAAGACTAAGGTGGTGCACTTCTGCCGCCATCCACGGCTTCACCCCGACCCAGATTTGTTTCTTAATGGAGTGCGCCTGGATGTGGTTGAGTCGCACCGTTTCCTTGGTCTTGTATTCGACCGACGCCTCACCTGGGAGGCTCATATTCGCAGCCTTAGGGTCTCTTGTACCCGCGCCATGGACATTCTCCGTTCCGTGACGTTCAGCGCTTGGGGCGCTGATAGGGCTACCGCCTTACTTTTTTATCGATCCTTTGTTCGCTCGAAGCTCGACTACGGATGCGAGTTTTATGCATCCGCAGCCGAGCGTTTATTGCGGAAGGTGGATTCGATCCACAACACCGGCCTTCGCCTTGCGACCGGTGCCTTCCGCACTTCCCCCATTGAGAGCCTGTTGGTCGATGCTGGGGAGATGCCACTCGCTCTGCGCCGCGTGCAGTGCATCACTCGCCTGTACGCGCGAGCCCGGCGCCTCCCTCAGTCGCCAACAGCTCTCACTGCATCCGCAGCTGATCTCGATGGTGCCTATGCCGCCGAGAGACGCCAGTCATACCCTAAGCCCTTTGGGTTTAGGGCCAGGAAACTCCTTCGAGAGGTAGATATAGCTCTCGGGCCGGTGGCGCCCCTGGTTCTGCCCAGGACGCCACCCTGGAGGGTACCACATTTGGCTATTTGTCGCCACGCCTCTGCTCCCAAAGCTTGTACTGCGCCGGGAGTATTGCGTTCGACCTTTTTGGAGCACACATCGTGTCACGCTGGTACCGTGCCAGTGTATACGGATGGCTCCAAGTCCCAAGAGGGGGTCGGCTTCCACGCCGTATCCCCTCTGTTTGAAGTCAGCGGGGCTCTACCAGGCGCTGCGTCTGTCTTCACGGCCGAGCTGGTGGCAATACACCACTCGGTACGGGAGATTACGCGACGTGCCCGGTTCGGAGACCGGATTGTGATCTATAGCGACTCACAAAGCGCCCTGAGTGCTCTCGGGGCATTAGAATCTCCGCATCCCCTGGTTCGCGATATCCGTGACGCCACGGTTTTGGCGAGCCGGGCAGATGTCGAGATTATCTTCTGCTGGGTTCCTGGACATGTAGGAATTGCGGGGAATGAGCGCGCCGATGAGGGCGCCAAAGAGTCCGCGAGGACTCTGCGACCGGACCAGCGTTTCGCTCTTCCTCACACCGACTACATGGCAGGAATACGGGCAGCTCTTCGGACTGCTTGGCAAAGAAGATGGGAGACGGTCGAAGGGAACTTAAAGTTGCGTGCCATTGCGCCGCGACTGTTCCCATGGACCTATCCCCCAATGCCGCGGCGGCTTCAGGTTGCTTTCTGTCGTCTCCGAATCGGACACACTCGTGTGACGCATCGCTATCTGATGGAGCGCTCGCCTGCGCCCTATTGCAACGACTGCGTCGTCCCCCAGACTGTTCGGCACATTCTTGTCGAATGTCCCAGTCTGGGTGATCTTCGTGCACGACACCTGTCCCGGTACCGGGATGGGCGGGGTCGCTACCGCCTGTCCCTTGTTCTCGGGATGAGTGCGTGTACTTTGACTGGTGGACTTATTGACTTTTTGGGGGAGGCCGGCCTTCTCCCTTTTATTTAACGCGATTTAATTGTTGTTGTTTTTGTAATTGTTTTGTTATTGCTTTGTTATTGTTATTGTTATTCCTTTTTATTGTTTTCTGTTTAATTTTTTAAAGTAGCCTAAATTAGGCTGTTTGTTTACGGCAACTTATGCCTTAGTCGGCTGTCGCCAGATAGCCCCTTAATTAAAAAAAAAAAGAAAAAAAAGTGGCTCGGAGACGGTGGTTCCTCGAAAAGAGGGCCCCCCGCCTCCGAAGCCGCAACGCCCGCCTAAGGTTTCGAGGCGGAGGGAGGAAAAGACTCGCATGGCGAGCCCAACCTCCCCCAATAAGTCCTCGAAGGCGATAGCGCCTTCAGCGCTTTGTCCGGCCAACAGCGCCCGGGGTTCTGCCCCCGGGAAGCGTACGGCCATTCCCGTGAGAGTCTTAAATTCGAGGAGGGCCCCCGCGTCTCTTCCGAGCTAGGCCTGGAGGGTATATTTCTTCAATGGAATTGCCGTGGACTCCGGGCCAACTGGGAGGAGCTGCGGAGGCTCGCCTCGTCCCGTTCCCCGTTAGCTATTTTTTTGCAGGAGACCATGCTAGGCGCGTGCCCCCTGCCTGCCCTCCCGGGGTATAAGAGTCTTGCGACCCCACCACCGCGGGATGGCCGGGCTGGGGGATTCGCGGTTTACACCCGGCATGATGTCTCCGTTCTTCCTTTCTCTTTAGATACCTCCTTTCAGGCAGTGGCTGTGCAGCTACACCTGGATAGGAGGTATACTATCATTTCTGCGTACATTCCACCGTCAGCTGACTTCGACGCGGGGGACTTCCGCCGCGTCGTGGCACGGTTGCCGAGGCCCTATCTCTTGCTTGGAGATCTGAACGGCAGGCATCCTCTCTGGGGAGATTACTCCATAAATCCCAGGGGACAAGTCCTTGCCGATCTGATCGAAGAGCTTGAGATGGGTGTCCAAAACGTGGATGAGTTTACGCATCACTGTCCGAGAACCGCTTCATTTTCTTGCCTTGACCTATCTTTGTGCTCTTCGGATGCACAGCCTGATTTTTATTGGGGGGTGGTCGATGACCTCCATGGTAGTGATCACTTTTCCATTCAAATATCATTTTCAGGGCAACTGCCGCCTGAGAGACCACCTCGGTGGTGCTTGGCGCGGGCGCGGTGGCCTGCATTTCAGGAAATGAATGAATTCTCTATCTCAGTCGAAGAGTTTATGTCGGTAGATGAGGCCGTTGAGTTCTTCTCCGGCAACCTTATCGCCGTGGGCCTGACTACTATTCCTAGGATGTCTGGCTGTTTTGCACGCCGACCACTCCCATGGTGGTCGGCCGAGTGTGAGACGGCCCTCAAACAGAAGCGTTATGCCTACATGCGCTATAAGCGCCGCCCGAACGATTTCACTGTCGCTGAATTTCGTCGGGCTAGGGCTAGGTTCCGGTATATTTCGAAGCACCCCCGCCGCTCTTCTTGGCGGGCATACGTGTCTTCACTTAACGGGAAGACCCCTTTAGCTGAGGTGTGGAAGCGAGTCAAAAGGATTCAGGGCAAGTTCTCGCAGGACCCCCCTCCCGTTCTCCAGGAGAATGGGACCGCAATCTCGGACCCCGCGTCCGTGGCGGAATCCTTAGCGACCGTTTTCTCCGCATTCTCTAGCCGTGATGTTTCTCCGCCAGCATTCAATGCACGTCGTGATGTCGCGGAAGGCCGCCGGCTGAACTTTACCTCCAGAGGCGGAGAACCCTTCAACAACAAGTTTACTGTGAGTGAGTTGCGTTCCGCTCTCGCTTCGTGCGCGGACACCGCCTATGGTCCGGACGATGTCCCGTACGCCATGCCTCGACACCTGGGTGAGCGAGGCATGGCCTTTCTGTTAGATCTGTTCAACAAGATCTGGGTGGAAGGTCTTCTCCCAGACTCCTGGCGAATCGCTACTGTGCTCGCCTTTCGCAAACCGGGGAGAGATCACTCTACTCCGACCGGTTTCCGCCCAATCTCTCTAACCTCTTGCGTGTGCAAGTTGATGGAGAAATTGGTAAATGTTAGATTAGCCTTTTTCCTGGACAGCAGAGGCCATCTGTCTTCCGCACAGTGCGGCTTCCGCAAGTTCCACTCCACGTCGGATGCTCTGCTCCGACTGGAAAATGCCGTCTGCGAGGCTTTCCTTCGTAGACAGCACTACGCCACGGTGTTTTTTGATCTGGAGAAGGCCTATGATACCGCATGGCGATACGGTATCATGGAGACTCTCCACACGATGGGGGCGAGGGGACGCCTCCCAATTTTTATATCTGAATTTTTGCGAGATCGTCGATTCCGCGTACGGGTGGGGGGAGCCCTCTCTGCCCCAAAGGAGCAGGAAGAGGGTGTCCCGCAGGGAAGTGTCCTCAGTGTCACACTCTTTGCCCTGAGCATCAACGGCATCACCTCTGTGCTGCCAGAAGATGTTCTCGCTACGCTCTACGTGGACGACCTTTCGATCTCTTTTGGCGTGGCCCAGATGCCAAATCTAGAGCGTCGACTCCAACAGGCATTGAACCGCGTCTCTCGCTATGCCGAAGCGCACAGGTTTCGGTTTTCTTTGGCCAAGACTAAGGTGGTGCACTTCTGCCGCCATCCACGGCTTCACCCCGACCCAGATTTGCTTCTTAATGGGGTGCGCCTGGATGTGGTTGAGTCGCACCGTTTCCTTGGTCTTGTATTCGACCGACGCCTCACTTGGGAGGCTCATATTCGCAGCCTTAGGGTCTCTTGTACCCGCGCCATGGACATTCTCCGTTCCGTGACGTTCAGCGCTTGGGGCGCTGATAGGGCTACCGCCTTACTTTTTTATCGATCCTTTGTTCGCTCGAAGCTCGACTACGGATGCGAGTTTTATGCATCCGCAGCCGAGCGTTTATTGTGGAAGGTGAATTCAATCCACCACACCGGCATTTGCCTTGCGACCGGTGCCTTCCGCACTTCCCCCATTGAGAGCCTGTTGGTCGATGCTGGGGAGATGCCACTCGCTCTGCGCCGCGTGCAGTGCATCACTCGCCTGTACGCGCGAGCCCGGCGCCTCCCTCAGTCGCCAACAGCTCTCACTGCATCTGCAGCTGATCTCGATGGTACCTATGCCGCCGAGAGACGCCAGTCATACCCTAAGCCCTTTGGGTTTAGGGCCAGGAAACTCCTTCGAGAGGTAGATATAGCTCTCGGGCCGGTGGCACCCCTGGTTCTGCCCAGGACGCCACCCTGGAGGGTACCACATTTGGCTATTTGTCGCCACGCCTCTGCCCCCAAAGCTTGTACTGCGCCGGGAGTATTGCGTTCGACCTTTTTGGAGCACACATCGTGTCACGCTGGTACCGTGCCAGTGTATACGGATGGCTCCAAGTCCCAAGAGGGCGTCGGCTTCCACGCCGTATTCCCTCTGTTTGAAGTCAGCGGGGCTCTACCAGGCGCTGCGTCTGTCTTCACGGCCGAGCTGGTGGCAATACACCACTCGGTACGGGAGATTACGCGACGTGCCCCGTTCGGAGACCGGATTGTGATCTATAGCGACTCACAAAGCGCCCTGAGTGCTCTCGGGGCATTGGAATCTCCGCATCCCCTGGTTCGCGATATCCGTGACGCCACGGTTTTGGCGAGCCGGGCAGATGTCGAGATTATCTTCTGCTGGGTTCCTGGACATGTAGGAATTGCGGGGAATGAGCGCGCCAAAGAGTCCGCGAGGACTCTGCGACCGGAACAGCGTTTCGCTCTTCCTCACACCGACTACATGGCAGGAATACGGGCAGCTCTTCGGACTGCTTGGCAAAGAAAATGGGAGACGGTCGAAGGGAACTTGAAGTTGCGTGCCATTGCGCCGCGACTGTTCCCATGGACCTATCCCCCAATGCCGCGGCGGCTTCAGGTTGCTTTCTGTCGTCTCCGAATCGGACACACTCGTGTGACGCATCGCTATCTGATGGAGCGCTCGCCTGCGCCCTATTGCAACGACTGCGTCGTCCCCCAGACCTTTCGGCACATTCTTGTCGAATGTCCCAGTTTGGGTGATCTTCGCGCACGATACCTGTCCCAGTACCGGGATGGGCGGGGTCGCTACCGCCTGTCTCTTGTGCTCGGGACAGATTCGTGCACATTGACTTGTGGACTTGTTGACTTCTTGGGGGAGGCCGGCCTTCTCCCTATTATTTAAGCAAGGTTTGTTTGTTTTGTTTTGTTGTTTTTTTTGCATTTGTTTTTTTTTTGTTTTGTCTTTTGTTTGTTTTTTTTCTTTAGTTGCACGCTCCTGCGCCGGGGGGACATCTCCCCGACGCACCAGCTTGCTTCCTTTCCCCCTTTTGGGGTGTTGTTTTTTTTTTTTCTCTCTCTTTAATGTTATTTTAAAGTAGCCTAGAACTAGGCCAGTTTTAATACGGCGACTAATGCCCAAGTAGGCAGTCGCCAGATGAGCTCTTAAAAAAAAAATAAATAAAAAAATAAATCTTGGACATGTAGGAATTGCGGGGAATGAGGGCGCCAAAGAGTCCGCGAGAACTCTGCGACCGGACCAGCGTTTTGCTCTTCCTCACACCGACTACATGGCAGGAATACGGGCAGCTCTTCGCACTGCTTGGCAAAGAAGATGGGAGACGGTCGAAGGGAACTTAAAGTTGCGTGCCATTGCGCCGCGACTGTTCCCATGGACCTATCCCCCAATGCCGCGGCGGCTTCAGGTTGCTTTCTGTCGTCTCCGAATCGGACACACTCGTGTGACGCATCGCTATATGATGGAGCGCTCGCCTGCGCCCTATTGCAACGACTGCGTCGTTCCCCAGACTGTTCGGCACATTCTTGTCGAATGTCCCAGTCTGGGTGATCTTCGCGCACGATACCTGTCCCAGTACCGGGATGGGCGGGTTCGCTACCGCCTGTCCCTTGTGCTCGGGACAGATTCGTGCACATTGACTTGTTGACTTCTTGGGGGAGGCCGGCCTTCTCCCTATTATTTAAGCAAGGTTTGTTTGTTTTTTTGTTTTGTTTTGTTGTTTTTTTGCATTTGTTTTGTTTTTTGTTTGTTTTTTTTTGCCTTTAGTTGCACGCTCCTGCGCCGGGGGGACCTCTCCCCGACGCACCAGCTTGCTTCCTTTCCCCCTTTTGGGGTGTTTTTTTTTTTTCTCTCTTTAATTTTATTTTAAAGTAGCCTAGAACTAGGCCAGTTTTAATACGGCGACTAATGCCCAAGTAGGCAGTCGCCAGATAAGCTCTTAAAAAAAAAAAAAAAATGGCTAAGTGGCAGACGACAACGGGTGGTGGTAAATGGACAGTCTTCTGAGTGGGTTCCCGTTACTAGCGGGGTGCCTCAAGGTTCTGTCCTGGGACCACTACTATTCATCATCTACGTCAACGACATGGACGGTGACATGGTTGCCAAGATTTCCAAATTTGCCGATGATACCAAGCTTGGTATGAAGGTTGCAAAGGATTGAAATACTGCCCGCCTGTAGGAAGATCTTGGGAAGATTGGGGAGTGGTCGGACACGTGGCAAATGCCTTTTAACGTGGGCAAATGCAAAGTAATGCATATCGGCCACAGAAACCCCCAATCTCAGTATATTCTTAAGGGCACTGCTATGGAATCCACCGACACTGAGAAGGACTTGGGTGTAACAATGACTAGTGACCTCAAGTTCTCGAAACAGTGCATTGAGGCGGAGAAAAAGGCCCAAAGGATGCTAGGCTATATTAAGCGCCAGTTTGGTTATCGGAACCAGGAGATTGTACTGTGCCTGTACAACTCACTTGTCCGACCGCACCTGGAGTATGCCGTACAATTTTGGAGTCCTTCATTGCGAAAGGACATCGCGAGATTGGAACGCGTACAAGCCTGGGCAACCAAGCTGATTCCCTCTATCCGACATAAAAGTTATGAGGATAGACTAAGGGAATTAGATCTGTTCTCGCTGGAAACCCGTAGACTGCGTGGTCAGCTCATCGAAGTTTTCAAAATACTTCGAGGGTTCGACAATGTTGACTACCGGGATATTTTCACACTGAGTGAGAACAGAACGCGCAATCACGGCTTCAAACTTGAACTGAAGCGTTACAACCGCAATCTCTGTGGAAATTTTTTCACCTACAGTATCTGCGGTAAGTGGAACGCACTTCCAGTGGAAGTTGTCAACAGTGAATCTGTTGACCAGTTTAAGGCAAGACTAGACAAGATCTTGAAAAGTGGCCGTTTAGGGACGCAAAACAATTGAGCAGCCTTGTGCCCGCTCGATTGCAAGTCCAATGGTACCCTCTTTGAATGGACCGTTAGGTCTCCTAGGGTACCTTCCTTCCTTGTTGTTACTTCATACAACCTCTCTCACAACTTTCAATGGTCAGCGTCTAATTTCACAGGGTAGATGCTGACCTTCTTAACTCAACCGTCCCGGATCGGGGCTGAGGGGGGAAGGGACAATGTTCCCTAACCCCTGAGCTCCGGTCGGGGGTGGTTGGTTTTTAACAAACTGCTTTATCCCCACCCATACCTTCCTCACATCCCTTTTCCTCTCCGCTGGTACCGTGCCAGTGTATACGGATGGCTCCAAGTCCCAAGAGGGGGTCGGCTTCCACGCCGTATCCCCTCTGTTTGAAGTCAGCGGGGCTCTACCAGGCGCTGCGTCTGTCTTCACGGCCGAGCTGGTGGCAATACACCACTCGGTACGGGAGAGTACGCGACGTGCCCCGTTCGGAGACCGGATTGTGATCTATAGCGACTCACAAAGCGCCCTGAGTGCTCTCGGGGCATTGGAATCTCCGCATCCCCTGGTTCGAGAAATCCGTGACGCCACGGTTTTAGGGAGCCGGGCAGATGCCGAGATTAACTTCTGCTGGGTTCCTGGACATGTAGGAATTGCGGGGAATGAGCGCGCCAAAGAGTCCGAGCGTTTCGATCTTCCTCACACCGACTACATGGCAGGAATACGGGCAGCTCTTCGGACTGCTTGGCAAAGAAGATGGGAGACGGTCGAAGGGAACTTAAAGTTGCGTGCCATTGCGCCGCGACTGTTCCCATGGACCTATCCCTCAATGCCGCGGCGGCTTCAGGTTGCTTTCTGTCGTCTCCGAATCGGACACACTCGTGTGACGCATCCCCGTAAGGGGCGCGACGATTTGCCATTCTGGCCGCCGTGCTGACGGGACTCAGCACCCCGTCCGGCCCCAGCCTAGCCTCTCTTCCTTCCTTCAAAACACTTGTTTCCTCTCTTTTCACACAACCTCTCCCACAACTTTCTCTGGTCAGCCTCTAATTTCACAGGGTAGATGCTGACCTTCCTTTCAGCCAACCGTCCCGCGTCGGGGCTGAGGGGGTGGGGGACAATGTTCCCTAACCCCTGAGCTCCGGTCTGGGGTGGCTGGTTTTTAACTACCTGCTTCATCCCCACCCATACCTTCCTCACATCCCTTTTCCTCTCGTCTTCAAAATCTATCATTTATACGCCGTGTCCAAGGTGGAGCCGCCATGCCGATGGACTGCCAGGCCACCAGGCGGGAGGGGTGGTCCCAAATGGCGGCGCCTGGCTCTGCTGGGCCTGTAAGCACCTCTCGCAGTGCGGGCTACTACGAGAGGTGTGCGCTATTGCATCCCGTATTAAAAGAAGGGTCACCATGCCCAATGATGAAAATCACACCAAAAAAACCCAACCCCCAACTTCCCCAAGAACAACGGAGCCGCCCTCGGGCAGCTCCAGCAAAAAAATGGAGGTCCCCCCCCCTGTGCTTGCACAGGGGACCCTCCATATTTCTCTAACCGGAGAGGAGGCTTACTCCTCTCCTTCGCCTACGGGTGCAGGGGACTCCCCCTCACCCCCTTCTCTGGAGGTGCTTTCGGGCACCTCCCTTTTCCCAGCGGCAGTCCCCTCTTTTCTTTCCAAGGGGACTGCCAAGAAAGCCAGCAGGCAGCCCTTAGCCAGCCGCTCCCCATCAAAGGGGCTCGGTAGGGCAAACCCCCTTAGGGGGGAGAGGCAAGCCAGGCCCCTTCGGTCGCTTCCCTCAAAAGACCTGCTGGCAAAAATATTAAACCTTGCCGGGGTCAAGGCCTGTGCCTCCCCAAACAAGACTGGATACACTGCCAAGGGGACCTGCAATGTCCTGGGGGTGGATGGTTAACTGGAGGCCCCTCCCGTGATAGACATGGTCCTTGAGGAGACCCAGCCTCAGACGGTAGGGCCTTCCATGGGGGGGAATTCGGGCTCGGCGCCAAGCACCGAACCCGAGTCCGCCCCTATGCAAGGTCCTCCTCAAATGGCTGAGGGCTCCGAGGCAGTAGAAGGAGGGGAGGGATCTCCTCCGACAGGTGCCCCTACGACAACCAGGACCTTCTCCATTTCGGAGAGGGACCTGGCTGAGGCCGGTCCATCTGGCCTAGGGGCTTCTGCCGGCGGAGGTGAAAAGCAGATTCATTCCCCGCCCTCCTCTCCAAAAGAGAAAAAGACTAAAAGGACGAAAAAGACTCGGGGCTCCTCTCCATCCGCGGGGGCTGCGGGGACGGATGGGTCTGCTGCCACTTTGGTAGGCGACCAAGCCAAGATCGGCACATCCGGCCCCTCTACCCCCTCGTGTGCGGAGCCCCTGACTAAGACCAAGAGTGCACAGGGCGGAGCCTCGATGACATCGGGGCCCCTCATTCAGAGGTTACCTGGCGTTTTCGAGCCCGCTGGCTTCAAACGCTTCCTCGTTATTCGCTCCACTGATGGCAGCATGTTGTCCAAGGGCAACATGATCCATCAGAGGAGAGGATTAGCTAGTGCAATTAGTAGAGAGCCGAAGGTAACCCGTTTCTCGGACGGGAGCCTTCTGGCGAATGCGGCGAATCCCGCCGAGGCGGCCAAGATAAGTGCTCTTCGGACACTTCATGGCACCCCGGTGAGTGTGACGCCGCACACTACCATGAACTTTGTAAAAGGAGTAGTTTATGCGAGGGAACTCGTTGACTACTCCATAGAAGACATCACCCTAGAGCTGGCCGACCATGGGGCGGTGAAGGTCGAACGTGTGATGAGAAAACAGGGAGGGGCCTAGAGACCCACCCCTACACTCTTCGTCACGTTCGACTGTGACAAGCTCCCTGAGTCGGTGCGTGCCGGTTGGTACCGCTACCGCGTGAAGGCATTCGTGCCACTGACGCGGCGGTGCTATCACTGTCACCGCTTCGGCCACACGAATCGATCATGTAGACGTGCAAAATCGGGGTCACCCGAAGTCTGTGTAAATTGCTCCAAGGTCGCACACGATAAGTCCAAATCGTGTGTGGCCAAGTGTGTCAATTGCGGAGAGCCGCACCCTGCTTCTTCGAAGCAATGTGGTGCATATCTCCTGGAGAAAGAAATCCTGGCCGTTCAGGCCCAGGATCGACTCTCATTCCGCGAGGCTAAGGACTTGGTCCTGGCGCGCCCGGCTCTGCCTGGGACGTCATATGCCTCAATAGTTAGAAAAGCACCCTCTGCTCCTGGCCCATCCAGGCCAACGAGCACGGTTGTTTCCGCGCCCATTCGGAGCCCTTCTGCGGGCTCTACTACACCCGGGCGCTCCCCTGGTAGAGCTGGCGGCAAAAAGGGTTCACACCCAGCCCCACCTAATACCAGGGATTCCCCCTCTTCCCCCAGCGTGACCGTTTCCCGTAAGGCGAAACGGCCACGCGCCTCCACAGAGTCGTTAGACTCACAGGAGGCAACACCCCTGAAGATGGTCGCTAGGCCATCTTCCGGGGTTCCTAAAGCTGTTCCCCGAAAGGAGGATAGCAACAAAGGAGCTTCGGCCCCTTCGCCCACGCCCCGAGGTGGAGCGAGTGGCTCGGAGACGGTGGTTCCTCGAAAAGAGGGCCCCCCGCCTCCCAAGCCGCAACGCCCGCCTAAGGTTTCGAGGCGGAGGGAGGAAAAGACTCGCATGGCGAGCCCAACCTCCCCCAATAAGTCCTCGAAGGCGACAGCGCCTTCAGCGCTTTGTCCGGCCAACAGCGCCCGGGGTTCTGCCCCCGGGAAGCGTACGGCCATTCCCGTGAGGGTCTTCAATTCGAGGAGGGCCCCCGCGTCTCCTCCGAGCTAGGCCTGGAGGGCATATTCCTTCAATGGAATTGCCGTGGACTCCGGGCCAACTGGGAGGAGCGTAGGAGGCTCGTCCCGTTCCCCGTTAGCTATTTTTTTGCAGGAGACCATGCTAGGCGCGTGCCCGCTGCCTGCCCTCCCGGGGTATAAGGGTCTTGCGACCCCACCACCGCGGGATGGCTGGGCTGGGGGATGCGTGGTTTACACCCGGCATGATGTCTCTGTTCTTCCTTTCTCTTTAGATACCTCCTTTCAGGCAGTGGCTGTGCAGCTGCACCTGGATAGGAGGTATACTATCATTTCTGCGTACATTCCACCGTCAGCTGACTTCGACGTGGGGGACTTCCGCCGCGTCGTGGCACGGTTGCCGAGGCCCTATCTCTGGCTTGGAGATCTGAACGGCAGGCATCTTCTCTGGGGAGATTACTCCATAAATCCCAGGGGACAAGTCCTTGCCGATCTGATCGAAGAGCTTGAGATGGGTGTCCTAAACGTGGATGAGTTTACGCATCACTGTCCGAGAACCGCTTCATTTTCTTGCCTTGACCTATCTTTGTGCTCTTCGGATGCACAGCCTGATTTTGATTGGGGGGTGGTCGATGACCTCCATGGTAGTGATCACTTTCCCATTCAAATATCCTTTTCAGGGCAACTGCCGCCTGAGAGACCACCTCGGTGGTGCTTGGCGCGGGCGCGGTGGCCTGCATTTCAGGAAATGACTGAATTCTCTATCTCAGTCGAGGAGTTTAGGTCGGTAGATGAGGCCGTTGAGTTCTTCTCCGGCAACCTCATCGCTGTAGGCCTGACTACTATTCCTAGGACGTCTGGCCGTTTTGCACGCCGACCACTCCCATGGTAGTCGGCCGAGTGTGAGACGGCCCTCAAACAGAAGCGTTATGCCTACATGCGCTATAAGCGCCGCCCGAACGATTTCACTGTCGCTGAATTTCGTCGGGCTAGGGCTAGGTTCCGGTATATTTCGAAGCACGCCCGCCGCTCTTCTTGGCGGGCATACGTGTCTTCACTTAACGGGAAGACCCCTTTAGCTGAGGTGTGGAAGCGAGTCAAAAGGATTCGGGGCAAGTTCTCGCAGGACCCCCCTCCCGTTCTCCAGGAGAATGGGACCGCAATCTCGGACCCTGCGTCCGTGGCGGAATCCTTAGCGACCGCTTTTTCCGCATTCTCTAGCCGTGATGCTGCTCCACCAGCATTCAATGCACGTCGTGATGTCGCGAAAGGCCGCCGGCTGGACTTTACCTCCAGAGGCGGAGAACCCTTCAACGACAAGTTTACTGTGAGTGAGTTGCGTTCCGCTCTCGCTTCGTGCGCGGACACCGCCCATGGTCCGGACGATGTCCCGTACGCCATGCTTCGACACCTGGTTGAGCGAGGCATGGCCTTTCTGTTAGATTTGTTCAACAGGATCTGGGTGGAAGGTCTTCTCCCAGACTCCTGGCGAATCGCTACTGTGCTCGCCTTTCGCAAGCCGGGGAGAGATCACTCTACTCCGACCGGTTTCCGCCCAATCTCTCTAACCTCTTGCGTGTGCAAGTTGATGGAGAAATTGGTAAATGTTAGATTAGCCTATTTTTCTGGACAGCGGAGGCCATCTGTCTTCTGCACAGTGCGGCTTCCGTAAGTTCCACTCCACGTCGGATGCTCTGCTCCGACTGGAAAGTGCCGTCTGCGAGGCTTTCCTTCGTAGACAGCACTACGCCACGGTCTTTTTTGATCTGGAGAAGGCCTATGATACCGCATGGCGATACGGTATCATGGAGACTCTCCACACGATGGGGGCGAAAGGACGCCTCCCAATTTTTATATCTGAATTTTTGCGAGATCGTCGATTCCGCGTACGGGTGGGGGGAGCCCTCTCCGGCCCAAAGGAGCAGGAAGAGGGTGTCCCGCAGGGAAGTGTCCTCAGTGTCACACTCTTTGCCCTGAGCATCAACGGCATCACCTCGGTGCTGCCGGAAGATGTTCTCGCTACGCTCTACGTGGACGACCTTTCGATCTCTTTTGGCGCGGCCCAGATGCCAACTCTGGAGCGTCGACTCCAACAGGCATTGAACCGCGTCTCTCGCTATGCCGAAGCGCACAGGTTTCGGTTTTCTTTAGCCAAGACTAAGGTGGTGCACTTCTGCCGCCATCCACGGCTTCACCCCGACCCAGATTTGTTTCTTAATGGGGTGCGCCTGGATGTGGTTGAGTCGCACCGTTTCCTTGGTCTTGTATTCGACCGACGCCTCACCTGGGAGGCTCATATTCGCAGCCTTAGGGTCTCTTGTACCCGCGCCATGGACATTCTCCGTTCCGTGACGTTCAGCGCTTGGGGCGCTGATAGGGCTACCGCCTTACTTTTTTATCGATCCTTTGTTCGCTCGAAGCTCGACTACGGATGCGAGTTTTATGCATCCGCAGCCGAGCGTTTATTGCGGAAGGTGGATTCGATCCACCACACCGGCCTTCGCCTTGCGACCGGTGCCTTCCGCACTTCCCCCATTGAGAGCCTGTTGGTTGATGCTGGGGAGATGCCACTCGCTCTGCGCCGCGTGCAGTGCATCACTCGCCTGTACGCGCGAGCCCGGCGCCTCCCTCAGTCGCCAACAGCTCTCACTGCATCCGCAGCTGATCTCGATGGTGCCTATGCCGCCGAGAGACGCTAGTCATACCCTAAGCCCTTTGGGTTTAGGGCCAGGAAACTCCTTCGAGAGGTAGATATAGCTCTCGGGCCGGTGGCGCCCCTGGTTTTGCCCAGGACACCACCCTGGAGGGTATCACATTTGGCTATTTGTCGCCACGCCTCTGCTCCCAAAGCTTGTACTGCGCCGGGAGTATTGCGTTCGACCTTTTTGGAGCACACATCGTGTCACGCTGGTACCGTGCCAGTGTATACGGATGGCTCCAAGTCCCAAGAGGGGGTCGGCTTCCACGCCGTATCCCCTCTGTTTGAAGTCAGCGGGGCTCTACCAGGCGCTGCGTCTGTCTTCACGGCCGAGCTGGTGGCAATACACCACTCGGTACGGGAGATTACGCGACGTGCCCGGTTCGGAGACCGGATTGTGATCTATAGCGACTCACAAAGCGCCCTGAGTGCTCTCGGGGCATTGGAATCTCCGCATCCCCTGGTTCGCGAAATCCGTGACGCCACGGTTTTGGCGAGCCGGGCAGATGTCGAGATTATCTTCTGCTGGGTTCCTGGACATGTAGGAATTGCGGGGAATGAGCGCGCCGATGAGGGCGCCAAAGAGTCCGCGAGGACTCTGCGACCGGACCAGCGTTTCGCTCTTCCTCACACCGACTACATGGCAGGAATACGGGCAGCTCTTCGGACTGCTTGGCAAAGAAGATGGGAGACGGTCGAAGGGAACTTAAAGTTGCGTGCCATTGCGCCGCGACTGTTCCCATGGACCTATCCCCCAATGCCGCGGCGGCTTCAGGTTGCTTTCTGTCGTCTCCGAATCGGACACACTCGTGTGACGCATCGCTATCTGATGGAGCGCTCGCCTGCGCCCTATTGCAACGACTGCGTCGTCCCCCAGACGGTTCGGCACATTCTTGTCGAATGTCCCAGTCTGGGTGATCTTCGCGCACGATACCTGTCCCAGTACCGGGATGGGCGGGGTCGCTACCGCCTGTCCCTTGTGCTTGGGACAGATTCGTGCACACTGACTTGTGGACTTGTTGACTTCTTGGGGGAGGCCGGCCTTCTCCCTATTATTTAAGCAAGGTTTGTTTGTTTTTTTTTGTTTTTTTGCATTTGTTTTGTTTTTTGTTTGTTTTTTTTTCTTTAGTTGCACGCTCCTGCGCCGGGGGGACCTCTCCCCGACGCACCAGCTTGCTTCCCTTCCCCCTTTTGGGGTGTTGTTGTTTTTTTTCTCTTTAATTTCATTTTAAAGTAGCCTAGAACTAGGCCAGTTTTAATACGGCGACTAATGCCCAAGTAGGCAGTCGCCAGATGAGCTCTTAAAAAAAAAAGAAATAATATAAAAAAAAAAATCGTGTGACGCATCGCTATATGATGGAGCGCTCGCCTGCGCCCTATTGCAACGACTGCGTCGTCCCCCAGACTGTTCGGCACATTCTTGTCGAATGTCCCAGTCTGGGTGATCTTCGCGCACGATACCTGTCCCAGTACCGGGATGGGCGGGGTCGCTAACGCCTGTCCCTTGTGCTCGGGACAGATTCGTGCGCATTGACTTGTGGACTTGTTGACTTCTTGGGGGAGGCCGGCCTTCTCCCTATTATTGAAGCAAGGTTTGTTTGTTTTTTTGTTTTGTTTTTTGTTTGTTTTTTTCCTTTAGTTGCACGCTCCTGCGCCGGGGGGACCTCTCCCCGACGCACCAGCTTGCTTCCTTTCCCCCTTGTGGGGTGTTGTTTTGTTTTTTCTCTCTTTAATTTTATTTTAAAGTAGCCTAGAACTAGGCCAGTTTTAATACGGCGACTAATGCCCAAGTAGGCAGTCGCCAGATGAGCTCTTAAAAAAAAATAAAAAAAAAATCCCCGCCCTCCTCTCCAAAAAGGAAAAAGACTCGGGGCTCCTCTCCATCCGCGCGGACGGATGGGTCTGCTACCACTTTGGTAGGCGACCAAGCCAAGATCGGCACATCCGGCACATCGGGAGGGGTGGTCTCAAATGGCGGTGCCTGGCTCTGCCGGGAGGGGTGGTCTCAAATGGCGGTGCCTGGCTCTGCCGGGCTTGTAAGCACCTCTTGCAGTGCGGGCTACTGCGAGAGGTGATGCGCGATTGCGTCCCGTGTCAAAAAGAGGGTCACCATGCCCAATGATGAGTTGTAAAAAAAACCCAACCCCCAACTTCCCCTATAACATCGACGGAGCCGCCCTTGGGCAGCTCCAGCAAAAAAATGGAGGTCCCCCCACACCCCTGTGCTTGCTCAGGGGACCCTCCATATATCTCTAACCGGAGAGGAGGCTTACTCATCTCCTTCGCTTACGGGTGTAGGGGACTCCCGCTCACCCCCTTCTCTGGAGGTGCTTTTGGGCGCCTCCCTTTTACCAGCGGCATTCCCCTCTGTTCTTTCCAAGGGGACTGCCATGAAAGCCAGCAGGCAGCCCTTAGCCAGCCGCTCCACATCGAAGCGGATCGGTAGGGCAAACCCCCTTAGGGGGGGAGAGGGAAGCCAGGCCCCTTCGGTCACTTCCCTTAAAAGACCTGCTGGCAAGAATACTGAACCTTGCCGGGGTCAAGGCCCATGCCTCCCCAAAGAAGATACTGCCAACGGGACCTGCGATGTCTTGCGGGGGGGGATGGCCAACTGGAGGCCCCCCCTAAGATAGACATGGTCCTTGAGGAAACCCAGCCTCAGACGGTAGGGCCTTCCATGGGGGAGAATCTGGGCTCGGTGCCAAGCACCGAACCCGAATCCGCCCCGATGAAGGGCCTCCTCAAACGGCTGTGGTTTCCGAAGCAGTACAAGGAGGGGAGGGATCTCCGCCGACCGGTGCCCCCACGACTACCAGGACCTTCTCCATTTCAGAGAATGACCTGGCTGAGGCCGGTACATCTGGCCTGGGGGCTTCTTCCGGCGGAGGTGAGAAACGGGTTCATTCCCCGCCCTCCTCTCCGAAAAAGAAAAAGACTAAAAAGACTCGGGGCTCCTCTCCATCCGCGGGGGCTACGGGGACGGATGGGTCTGCTGCCACTCTGGCAAGCGACCAAGCCAAGATCGGCACATCCGCCCCCTCTGCCTCCCCGGATGCGGAGCCCCTGACAAAGAAGACTAATACAAAGAGTGCACAGGGCGGAGCCTCGATGACATCGGGGCCCCTGATTCAGAGGTTACCTGGCGTTTTCGAGCCCGCTGGCTTCAAACGCTTCCTCGTTATTCGCTCCACTGATGGCACCATGTTGTCCAAGGGCAACATGATCCATCAGAGGAGAGGATTAGCTAGTGCAATTTTTAGAGAGCCGAAGGTGACCCGTTTCTCGTACGGCAGCCTTCTGGCGAATGCGGCGAATCCCGCCGAGGCGGCCAAGATAAGTGCTCTTCGGACACTTCATGGCACCCCGGTGAGTGTGACGCCGCACTCTACCATGAACTTTGTGAAAGGAGTAGTTTATGCGAGGGAACTCGTTGACTACTCCATTGAGGACATCACCCTAGAGCTGGCCGACCATGGGGCGGTCAAGATCAAACGTGTGATGAGAAAACAGGGAGGGGCCTCAAGACCCACCCCTACACTCTTCGTCACGTTCGACTGTGACAAGCTCCCTGAGTCGGTGCGTGCCGGTTGGTACCGCTACCGCGTGAAGGCATTCGTGCCACTGCCGCGGCGGTGCTATTACTGTCACCGCTTCGGCCATACGAATCGCTCATGTAGACGTGCAAAGTCGGGGTCACCCGAAGTATGTGTAAATTGCTCGAAGGTCGCACACGATAAGTCCAAATCCTGTGTGGCCAAGTGTGTCCATTGCGGAGAGCCGCCCCCTGCTTCTTCGAAGCAATGTGGTGCATATCTCCTGGAGAAAGAAATCCTGGCCATTCAGGCCCAGGATAGACTCTCATTCCGCGAGGCTAAGGACTTGGTCCTGGCGCGCCCAGCTCTGCCTGGGGCATCATATGCCTCAGTAGTTAGAAAGGCACCCTCTGCTCCTGGCCCATCCAGGCCAACGAGCACGGTTGTTTCCGCGCACATTCGGAGCCCTTCTGCGGGCTCTACCCAACCCGGGCGCTCCCCTGGTAAAGCTGGCGGCAAAAAGGGTTCATACCCAGCCCCGGCTAAAACCGGGGCTCCCCCCTCTTCCCCCAGCGTGACCGTTTCCCGCAAGGCGAAACGGCCACGCACCTCCACAGAGTCGTTAGACTCACAGGAGGCAACACCCCTGAAGATGGTCGCTAACCATCTTCGAAGGTTCCTAAAGCTGTCCCCCGAAAGGAGGACAGCAACAAAGGAGCTTCAGCTCCATCGCCCACGCTCCGAGGTGGAGCGAGTGGCTCGGAAATGGTGGTTCCTCGAAAAGAGGGCCCCCCGCCTCCGAAGCCGCAGCGCCCGCCTAAGGTTTCGAGGCGGAGGGAGGAAAAGACTCGCATGGCGACCCCAACCTCCCCCAATAAGTCCTCGAAGGCGACAGCGCCTCCAGCGCTTTGTCCGGCCAACAGCGCCCGGGGTTCTGCCCCCGGGAAGCGTACGGCCATTCCCGTGAGGGTCTTCAATTCGAGGAGGGCCCCCGCGTCTCCTCCGAGCTAGGCCTGGAGGGCATATTCCTTCAATGGAATTGCCGTGGACTCCGGGCCAACTGGGAGGAGCTGTGGAGGCTCGTCTCGTCTTGTTCCCCGTTAGCTATTTTTTTGCAGGAGACCATGCTAGGCGCGTGCCCGCTGCCTGCCCTCCCGGGGTATAAGGGTCTTGCGACCCCACCACCGCGGGATGGCCGGGCTGGGGGATGCGCGGTTTACACCCGGCATGATGTCTCCGTTCTTCCTTTCTCTTTAGATACCTCCTTTCAGGCAGTGGCTGTGCAGCTGCACCTGGATAGGAGGTATACTATCATTTCTGCGTACATTCCACCGTCAGCTGACTTCGACGCGGGAGACTTCCGCCGCGTCGTGGCACGGTTGCCGAGGCCCTATCTCTTTCTTGGAGATCTGAACGGCAGGCATCCTCTCTGGGAAGATTACTCCATAAATCCCAGGGGACAAGTCCTTGCCGATCTGATCGAAGAGCTTGAGATGGGTGTCCTAAACGTGGATGAGTTTACGCATCACTGTCCGAGAACCGCTTCATTTTCTTGCCTTGACCTATCTTTGTGCTCTTCGGATGCACAGCCTGATTTTGATTGGGGGGTGGTCGATGACCTCGATGGTAGTGATCACTTTCCCATTCAAATATCATTTTCAGGGCAACTGCCGCCTGAGAGACCACCTCGGTGGTGCTTGGCGCGGGCGCGGTGGCCTGCATTTCAGGAAATGACTGAATTCTCTATCTCAGTCGAGGAGTTTAGGTCGGTAGATGAGGCCGTTGAGTTCTTCTCCGGCAACCTCATCGCCATGGGCCTGACTACTATTCCTAGGACGTCTGGCCGTTTTGAACGCCGACCGCTCCCGTGGTGGTCGGCCGAGTGTGAGACGGCCCTCAAACAGAAGCGTTATGCCTACATGCGCTATAAGCGCTGCCCGAACGATTTCACTGTCGCTGAATTTCGTCGGGCTAGGGCTAGGTTCCGGTATATTTCGAAGCACGCCCGCCGCTCTTCTTGGCGGGCATACGTGTTTTCACTTAACGGGAAGACCCCTTTAGCTGAGGTGTGGAGGCGAGTCAAAAGGATTCGGGGCAAGTTCTCGCAGGACCCCCCTCCCGTTCTCCAGGAGAATGTGACCGCAATCTCGGCCCCGCGTCTGTGGCGGAATCCTTCGCGACCGCTTTTTCTGCATTCTCTAGCCGTGATGCTGCTCCGCTAGCATTCAATGCACGTCGTGATGTCGCGGAAGGCCGCCGGCTGGACTTTACCTCCTGAGCCGAAGAACCCTTCAACGACAAGTTTACTGTAAGTGAGTTGCGTTCCGCTCTCGCTTCGTGCGCGGACACCGCCCATGGTCCCGACGATGTCTCGTACGCCATGCTTCGACACCTAGGTGAACGAGGCATGGCCATTCTGTTAGATTTGTTCAACAGGATCTGGGTGGAAGGTCTTCTCCCAGACTCCTGGCGAATTGCTACTGTGCTTGCCTTTCGCAAACCGGGGAGAGATCACTCTACTCCGACCGGTTTCCGCCCAATCTCTCTAACCTCTTGCGTGTGCAAGTTGATGGAGAAATTGGTAAATGTTAGATTAGGCTTTTTCCTGGACAGTGGAGGCCATCTGTCTTCCGCACAGTGCGGCTTGCGCAAGTTCCACTTCACGTCGGATGCTCTGCTCCGACTGTAAAATGACGTCTGCGAGGCTTTCCTTCGTAGACAGCACTACGCCACGGTGTTTTTCGATCTGGAGAAGGCCTATTATACCGCATGGCGATACGGTATCATGGAGACTCTTCACACGATGGGGGCGAGGGGACACCTCCCAATTTTTATATCTGAATTTTTGCGAGATCGTCGATTCCGCGTACGGGTGGGGGGAGCCCTCTGCGGCCCAAAGGAGCAGGAAGAGGGTGTCCCGCAGGGAAGTGTCCTCAGTATCACACTCTTTGCCCTGAGCATCAACGGCATCACCTCGGTGCTGCCGGAATATGTTCTCGCTACGCTCTACATGGACGACCTATTGATCTCTTTTGGCGCGGTTCAGATGCCAACTCTGGAGCGTCGACTCCAACTGGCATTGAACCGCGTCTCTCGCTATGCCGAAGCGCACAGGTTTCGCTTTTCTTTGGCCAAGACTAAGGTGGTGCACTTCTGCCGCCATCCACGGCTTCAACCCGACCCAGTTTTGTTTCTTAATGGGGTGCGCCTGGATGTGGTTGAGTCGCAACGTTTCCTTGGTCTTGTATTCGACCGACGCCTCACCTGGGAGGCTCATATTCGCAGCCTTAGGGTCTCTTGTACCCGCGCCATGGACATTCTCCGTTCCGTGACGTTCAGCGCTTGGGGCGCTGATAGGGCTACTGCCTTACTTTTTTATCGATCCTTTGTTCGCTCGAAGCTCGACTACGGATGCGAGTTTTATGCATCCGCAGCCGAGCGTTTATTGTGGAAGGTGGGTTTGATCCACCACACCGGCCTTCGCCTTGCGACCGGTGCCTTCCGCACTTCCCCCATTGAGAGCCTGTTGGTCGATGCTGGGGAGATGCCACTCGCTCTGCGCCGTGTGCAGTGCATCACTCGCCTGTACGCGCGAGCCCGGCGCCTCCCTCAGTCGCCAACAGCTCTCAGTGCATCCGCACCTGATATCGATGGTGCCTATGCCACCAAAAGACGCCAGTCATACCCTAAGCCCTTTGGGTTTAGGGCTAGGAAACTCCTTCGAGAGGTAGATATAACTCTCAGGCCGGTGGCGCTCCTGGTTCTGCCCAGGACGCCACCCTGGAGGGTACCACATTTGGCTATTTGTTGCCACGCCTCTGCCCCCAAAGCTTGTACTGCGCCGGGAGTATTGCGTTCGACCTTTTTGGAGCACACATCGTGTCACGCTGGAACCGTGCCAGTGTATACGGATGTCTCCAAGTCCCAAGAGGGGGTCGGCTTCCACGCCGTATCCCCTCTGTTTGAAGTCAGTGGGGCTCTACCAGGCGCTGCGTCTGTCTTCACGGCCGAGCTGGTGGCAATACACCACTCGGTACGGGAGATTACGCGACGTGCCCGGTTCGGAGACCGGATTGTGATCTATAGCGACTCACAAAGTGCCCTGAGTGCTCTCGGGGCATTGGAATCTCCGCATCCTCTGGTTCGCGATATCCGTGACGCCACGGTTTTGGCGAGCCGGGCAGATGTCGAGATTATCTTCTGCTGGGTTCCTGGACATGTAGGAATTGCGGGGAATGAGCGCGCCAAAGAGTCCGCGAGGACTCTGCGACCGTACCAGCGTTTCACTCTTCCTCACACCGACTACATGGCAGGAATACGGGCAGCTCTTCGGACTGCTTGGCAAAGAAGATGGGAGACGGTCGAAGGGAACTTAAAGTTGCGTGCCATTGCGCCGCGACTATTCCCATGGACACACTCCAAATCGGACACACTCGTGTGACGCATCGCTATTTGATGGAGCGCTCGCCTGCGCCCTATTGCAACGACTGCGTCGTCCCCCAGACTGTCGGCACATTCTTGTCGAATGTCCCACTCTGGGTGATCTTCGCGCACGATACCTGTCCCAGTACCGGGATGGGCGGGGTCACTACCGCCTGTCCCTTGTGCTCGGTTCAGATTCGTGCACATTGACTTGTGGACTTGTTGATTTCCTGGGGGAGGCCGGCCTTCTCCCTATTATTTAAGCTAAGTTTGTTTTTTTGTTTTTATGCATTTGTTTTTTTTGTTTGTTTTTTTCCTTTAGTTGCACGCTCCTGCGCCGGGGGGACCTCTTCCCGACGCACCAGCTTGCTTCCTTTTCCCCTTTTGGGGTGTTGGTTTTTTTTTCTCTTTAATTTTATTTTAAAGTAGCCTAGAACTAGGCCAGTTTTAATACGGCGACTAATGCCCAAGTAGGCAGCCGCCAGATGAGCTCGTAAAACAAAAAAAAATGAGGCCGGCCCATCTGGCATGGGGGCTTCTGCCGGCGGAGGTGAGAAGCGGGTTCATTCCCCGCCCTCCTCTCCAAAAAAAAAAGCACGAAGAAGACTCCTCTCCATCCGCGGGGGCTACGGGGACGGATGGGTCTGCTGCCACTTTGGCAAGCGACCAAGCCAAGATCGGCACATCCGGACCCACTTCCCCCCCGGGAACGGAGCTCCTGACCATGACAAAGACCAAAAGTGCACAGGGCGGAGCCTCGATGACATCGGGGCCCCTGATTCAGAGGTTACCTGGCGTTTTCGAGCCCGCTGGCTTCAAACGCTTCCTCGTTATTCGCTCAACTGATGGCACCATGTTGTCCAAGGGCAACATGATCCATCAGAGGAGAGGATTAGCTAGTGCAATTGGTAGAGAGCCGAAGGTAACCCGTTTCTCGGACGGGAGCCTTCTGGCGAATGCGGCAAATCCTGCCGAGGCGGCCAAGATAAGTGCTCTTCGGACACTTAATGGCACCCCGGTGAGTGTGACGCCGCACTCTACCATGAACTTTGTGAAAGGAGTAGTTTATGCGAGGGAACTCGTTGACTACTCCATTGAGGACACCACCCTAGAGCTAGCTGACCATGAGGTGGTCAAGGTCGAACCTGTGATGAGAAAACATGGAGGGGCCTCGAGACCCAACCCTTCACTCTTCGTCACGTTCGACTTTGACAATCTCCCTGAGTCGGTGCGTGCCGGTTGGTACCGCCATCGCGTGAAGGCATTCGTGCCACTGCCGCGGCGGTGCTATTACTGTCACCGCTTCGGCCATACGAATCGCTCATGTAGACGTGCAAAGTCGGGGTCACCCGAAGTCTGTGTAAATTGCTCCAAGGTCGCACACAATAAGTCCAAATCGTGTGTCAATTGCGGAGAGCCGCACCCTGCTTCTTCGAAGCAATGTGGTGCATATCTCCTGGAGAAAGAAATCCTGGCCGTTCAGGCCCAGGATAGACTCATTCCGCGAGGCTAAGGACTTGGTCCTGGCGCGCCCAGCTCTGCCTGGGACGTCATATGCCTCAGTAGTTAGAAAGGCACCCTCTGCTCCTGGACCATACAGGCAAACGAGCACGGTTGTTTCTGCGCCAAAACGGAGCCCTTCTGCGGGCTCTACCCAACCCGGGCGCTCCCCTGGTAAAGCTGGCGGCAAAAAGGGTTCATACCCAGCCCCGGCTAAAACCAGGGCTCCCCCCTCTTCCTCCAGCGTGACCGTTCGCCGCAAGGCGAAACGGCCACGCGCCTCCACCGAGTCGTTAGACTCACAGGAGGCAACACCCCTGAAGATGGTCGCTAGGCCATCTTCCGTGGTTCCTAAAGCTGTTCCCCGAAAGGAGGACAGCAACAAAGAAGCTTCGGCCTCTTCCCCCACGCCCCGAGGTGGAGCGAGTGGCTCGGAGACGGTGGTTCCTCGAAAAGAGGGCCCCCCCCGCCTCCGAAGCCGCAACGCCTGCCTAAGGTTTCGAGGCACAGGGAGGAAAAGACTCGCATGGCGAGCCCAACCTCCCCCAATAAGTCCTCGAAGGCGACAGCGCCTTCAGCGTTTTGTCCGGCCAACAGCGCCTGGGGTTTTGCCTCCGGGAAGCGTACGGCCTTTTCCGTGAGGGTCTTCAGTTCGAGGAGGGCCCCCGCGTCTCCTCCGAGCTAGGCCTGGAGGGCATATTCCTTTAATGGAATTGCCATGGACTCCGGGCCAACTGGGAGGAGCTGCGGAGGCTCGTCTCGTCCCGTACCCCGTTAGCTATTTTTTTGCAGGAGACCATGCTAGGCGCGTGCCCGCTGCCTGCCCTCCCGAGGTATAAGGGTCTTGCGACCCCACCACCGCGGGATGGCCGGGCTGGGGGATGCGCGGTTTCTCCCCCGCATGATGTCTCCGTTCTTCCTTTCTCTTTAGATACCTCCTTTCCCCTGTAAGGTGCGCGGCGATTTGCCATCCTGGCTGCCGTGCTGATGGGATCCAGCGCTCCGTCCGGCCCCAGCTTAGCCTCTCTTCCTTCCTTCAGATAGCCCGATTTCTCCCCTACCTCGTCGCTTTTTATACAACCTCTCCCACAACTTTCTCTGGTCAGCCTCTAATTTCACAGGGTAGATGCTGACCTTCTTCTCAAGCCAACCACCCCAGATTGGGGCTGAGAGGGGAGGGGACATTGTTCCCTAACCCTTGAGCTCCGGTTCGGGATGGAGGTTTTTTAACAACCTACTTCATCCCCACCCATACTTTCCTCACCTCCCCTGTCCTCTCCTCTTCACATTCTATCAATTTTACGCCGTGTCCAAGGTGGAGCCGCCATGCCGATTGACTGCCAGGTCACCAGGTGGGATGGGTGGTCCCGAATGGCGGCGCCTGGCTCTGCCGGGCCTGAAGCACCTCTTCCAGTGCGGGCTACTGCAAGAGGTGGTGAGCGATTGCGTCCCGTATTAAAAAGAGGGTCACCATGCCCAATGATGCAAAAGAAATACATCTCCCCTTAATTCCCCCTAAAACAACGGAGCCGCCCTCGTGCAGCTCCACAGAAAAGTTAGAGGTCCCCCATCCTGTGCTTGCGCAGGGGACCTTCCATACCTCTTTAACAGGAGAGGAGGCTTACTCCTCTCCTATGCCTACGGGTGTAGGGGACTCTCCCTCACCCCCTTCTCTGGAGGTGCTTTCGGGCACCTCCCTATCTCCAGCGGCAGTCCCTCCTTTGCTTTCTAAGGGGACTGCCAAGAAAACCAGCAGGCAGCCCATTGCCGACCGCCCCTCGTGCAAGCGGCTCGGTAGGGCAAACCCCCTTAGGGGGGAGAGGGAAGCCAGGCCCCTTCGGTCAATTCCCTCAAAAGACCTGCTGGCAAGGATATTAAACCTTGCCGGGGTCAAGGCCTGTGTCTCCCCACAAAAGACTGGTGAAGCTGCCAAGGGGACCTGCGATGTCCTGGGAGGGGATGGCCAACTGGAGGCCCCTCCTGTGATAGACATGATCCTTGAGGAAACCCAGCCTCAGACGGTAGGACCTTCCATGGGGGGGAATCCGGGCTCGGCGACAAGCACTGAACCTGTATCCACCCTTATGCAAGGTCCTCCTCAAACGGCTGGGGCCTCCGAGGCAGCACAAGGAGGGGAGAGATCTCCTCTGACCGGTGCCCCTGCAACCACAAGGACCTTTTCCATTTCGGAGAAGGACCTGGCTGAGGCCCACCATCTGGCCTAGGGGCTTCTGTCGGTGGAGGAGAGAAGCGGGTTCGTTCCCCGCCCTCCTCTCCTAAAAAGAAGAAAAAGACAAGAAAGACTAAGAAGACTCGGGGCTCCTCTCCATCCGCGGGGGCCGTGGGGACGAATGGGTCTGCTGCCACTCTGGCAAGCGACCAAGCCAAGATTGGCACATCCGCCCACTCTACCCCCACGGTTGCGAAGCCCCTGACTAAGACTAATACCAAGAGTGCACAGGGCGGAGCCTCGATGACATCGGGGCCCCTGATTCAGAGGTTACCTGGCGTTTTCGAGCCCGCTGGCTTTAAACGCTTCCTCGATATTCGCTCCACTGATGGCACCATGTTGTCCAAGGGCAACATGATCCATCAGAGGAGAGGATTAGCTTGTGCAATTGGTAGAGAGCCGATGGTGACCCGTTTCTCGGACGGGAGCCTTCTGGCGAATGCGGCGAATCCCGCCGAGGCGGCCAAGATAAGTGCTCTTCGGACACTTCATGGCACCCCGGTAAGTGTGACGCCGCACTCTACCATAAACTTTGTGAAAGGAGTAGTTTATGCGTGGGAACTAGTGGACTACTTCATTGAGGACATCACCCTAGAGCTGGCCAACCATGGGGTGGTCAAGGTCGAACGTGTGATGAGAAAACAGGTAGGGGCCTCGAGACCCACCCCTGCACTCTTCGTCACGTTCGACTGTGACAAGCTCCCGTAGTCGGTGCGTGCTGGTTGGTACCGCTACCGCGTGAAGGCATTCGTGCCACTGCCGCGGCTGTGCTATTACTGTCACCGCTTCGGCCATACGAATCGCTCATGTAGACGTGCAAAGTCAGGGTCACCCGAAGTCTGTGTAAATTGCTCCAAGGTCGCACACGATAAGTCCAAATCGTGTGTGGCCAAGTGTGTCAATTGCGGAGAGCTACACCCTGCTTCTTCAAAGCAATGTGGAGCATATCTCCTTGAGAAAGAAATCATGGCCGTTCAGGCCCAGGATAGACTCATTCCGCGAAGCTAAGGACTTGGTCCTGCCGCGCCTGGCTCTGCCTGGGACGTCATATGCCTCAATAGTTAGAAAGGCACCCTCTGCTCCTGGCCCATCCAGGCCAACGAGCACAGTTGTTTCCGCGCCCATTCGGAGCCCATCTGCGAAGCTGTACCCAACCCGGGCGCTCCCCTGATAAAGCTAGCGGCAAAAAGGGTTCATACCCAGCCCCGGCTAAAATTAGGGCTCCTCCCTCTTCGAACAGCGTGACCGTTTCCCGCAAGGCGAAACGGCCACGCGCCTCCACCGAATCGTTAGACTCACAGGAGGCAACACCCCTAAAGATGGTCGCTAGGCTATCTTCCGGGGTTCCTAAAGCTGTTTCCCGAAAGAAGGACAGCAACAAAGGAGCTTCGGCTCCTTCGCCCACGCCCCGAGGGGAGCGAGTGGCTCAGAGACGGTGGTTCCTCGAAAAGAGGGCTCCCCGCCTTCGAAGCCGCAACGCCCGTCTAAGGTTTCGAGGCGGAGGGAGGAAAAGACTCGCATGGCGAGCCCAACCTCTCCCAATAAGTCCTCAAAGGCGACAGCGCTTTGTCAGGTTAACAGCGCCCTAGGTTCTGCCCCCGGGAAGCGTAAGGTCATTCCCGTGAGAGTTTTCAATTCGAGCTAGGCCTGAAGGGTATATTCCTTCAATCTTATTGCCGTGGACTCCAGGCCAACTGGGAGGAACTGCGGAGGCTCATCTTGTCCCGTTCCCCGTTAGCTATCGTTTTTCAGGAGACCATGCTAGCCGCGTGCCCCCTGCTTGCCCTCCCGGGGTATAAGGGTCTTGCGACCCCACCACCGTGGGATGGCCGGGCTGGGGGATGTGCGGTTTACACCCGGCATGATGTCTCCGTTCTTCCTTTCTCTTTAGATACCTCCTTTCAGGCAGTGGCTGTGCAGCTGCACCTGGATTGGAGATATACTATCATTTCTGCGTACATTCCACCGTCAGCTGACTTCGACGCGGGGGACTTCCGCCGCGTCGTGGCACGGTTCCGGAGGCCCTATCTCTTGCTTGGAGATCTGAACGGCAGGCATCCTCTCTGGGGAGATTACTCCATAAATCCCAGGGGACAAGTTCTTGCCGATCTGATCGAAGAGCTTGAGATGGGTGTCCTAAACGTGGATGAGTTTACGCATCACTGTCCGAGAACCGCTTCATTTTCTTGCCTTGACCTATCTTTGTGCTCTTCGGATGCACAGCCTGATTTTGATTGGGGGAGGTCGATGACCTCCATGGTAGTGATCACTTTCCCATTCAAATATCCTTTTCAGGGCAACTGCCGCCTGAGAGACCACCTCGGTGGTGCTTGGCGAGGGCGCGGTGGCCTGCATTTCAGGAAATAACTGAATTCTCTATCTCAGTCAAGGAGTTTAGGTCGGTAGATGAAGCCGTTGAGTTCATCTCCGGCAACCTCATCGCCGTGGGCCTGACTACTATTCCTAGGACGTCTGGCCGTTTTGCACGCCGACCACTCCCATGGTGGTCGGCCAATTGTGAGACGGCCCTCAAACAGAAGCGTTATGCCTATATGCACTATAAGCGCTGCCCGAACGATTTCACTGTCGCTGAATTTCGTCGGGCTAGGTTCCGGTATAATTCGAAGCACGCCAGCGGCTCTTCTTGGCGGGCATACGTGTCTTCACTTAACGGGAAGACCCCTTTAGCTGAGGTGTGGAAGCGAGTCAAAAGGATTCGGGGCAAGTTCTCGCAGGACTCTCCTCCCATTCTCCAGGAGAATGGGACCGCAATCTCAGACCCCGCATCCGTGGCCGAATCCTTAGCGACCGCTTTCTTCGCATTCTCTAGACGTGATGCTGCTCCACCAGCATTCAATGCACGTCGTCATGTCGCGGAAGGCCGCCGGCTGGACTTTACCTCTAGAGGCGGAGAACACTTCAACGTCAAGTTTACTGTGAGTGAGTTGCATTCCGCTCTCGCTTCGTGCGTGGACACCGCCCATGGTCCGAACGATGTCCCGTACGCCATGCTTCGAGACTTGGGTGAGCGAGGCATGGCCTTTCTGTTAGATTTGTTCAACAGGATCTGGGTGGAAGGTCTTCTCCCACACTCCTGGCGAATCGCTACTGTGCTCGCCTTTCGCAAGCCGGGGAGAGATCACTCTACTCCGACCGGTTTCCGCCCAATCTCTCCTATCTCTTGCGTGTCAAGTTAATGGAGAAATTGGTAAATGTTAGATTAGCCTATTTCCTGGACAGCGGAGGCCATCTGTCTTCTGCACAGTGCGGCTTCCGTAAGTTCCACTCCACGTCGGATGCTCTGCTCCGACTGGAAAATGCCATCTGCGAGGCTTTCCTTCGTAGACAGCACTACGCCACGGTCTTTTTTTATCTGGAGAAGGCCTATGATACCACATGGCGATACGGTATCATGGAGACTCTCCACACGATGGGGGCGAGGGGACGCCTCCCAATGTTTATATCTGAATTTTTGCGAGATCGTCGATTCCGCGTACGGTTGGGGGAAGCCCTCTCTGGCCCAAAGGAGCAGGAAGAGGATGTCTCGCAGGGAAGTGTCCTAAGTGTCACACTCTTTGCCCTGAGCATCAACGTCATCACCTCGGTGCTGTCAAAAGATATCCTCGCTACGCTCTACGTGGACGACCTTTCGATCTCTTTTGGCGCGGCCTAGATGACAACTCTGGCGCGTCGACTCCAACAGGCATTGAACCGCGGCTCTCGCTATGCCGAAGCGTACAGGTTTCGGTTTTCTTTGGCCAAGACTAAGGTGGTGCACTTCTGCCGTCATCCACGGCTTCAGCCCGACCCAGATTTGTTTCTTAATGGGGTGCGCCTGGATGTGGTTTAGTCGCACCTTATCCTTGGTCTTGTATTCGACCGACGCCTCACCTGGGAGGCACATATTCGCAGCCTTAGGGTCTCTTGTACCCGCTCCATGGACATTCTTCGTTCACTGACGTTCAGCGCTTGGGGCGCTGATAGGGCTACCGCCTTACTTTTTTATCGATCCTTTGTTCGCTCGAAGCTCGACTACGGATGCAAGTTTTATGCATCCGCAGCCGAGCGTTTATTGCGGAAGGTGGATTCGATCCACCACACCGGCCTTCGCCTTGCGACCGGTGCCTTCCGCACTTCCCCCATTGAGAGCCTGTTGGTCGATGCTGGGGAGATGCCACTCGCTCTGCACCGCGTGCAGTGCATCGCTCGCCTGTACACGCGAGCCCGGCGTCTCCCTCAGTCGCCAACAGCTCTCACTGCATCCGCAGCTGATCTCGATGGTGCCTATGCCGCCGAGAGACGCCAGTCATACCCTAAGCTCTTTGGGTTTAGGGCCAGGAAACTCCTTCGAGAGGTAGATATAGCTCTCGGGCCGGTGACGCTCCTGGATCTGCCCAGGACGCTACCCTGGAGGGTACCAAATTTGGCTATTTGTCGCCACGCCTCTGCTCCCAAAGATTGTACTGCGCCGGGAGTATTGCGTTCGACCTTTTTGGAGCACACATCGTGTCACGCTGGTACCGTGCCAGTGTATACGGATGGCTCCAAGTCCCAAGGGGGGTCGGCTTCCACGCCGTATCCCCTCTGTTTGAAGTCAGCGGGGCTCTACCAGGCACTGCGTCTGTCTCCACAGCCGATCTGGTGGCAATACAGCACTCGGTCCTGGAGATTACGCGACGTGCCCTGTTCGGAGACTGGATTGTGATCTATAGCGAGTCACAAATTGCCCTGAGTGCTCTCAGGGCATTGGAATCTCTGCATCCCCTGGTTCGCGATATCCGTGACGCCACGGTTTTCTCGAGCCGAGCAGATTTCGAGATTATCTTCTGCTGGGTTCCTGGACATGTAGGAATTGCGGAGAATGAGCGCGCCAAAGAGTCCGCAAGGACTCGGCGACCGGACCAGCGTTTTGCTCTTCCTCACACTGATAACATGGCAGGAATACGGGCAGCTCTTCGGACTGCTTGGCAAAGAAGATGGGAGACGGTCGAAGGGAACTTAAAGTTGCGTGCCATTGCACCGCGACTATTCCCATGGACACACTCCGAATCGGACACACTCGTGTGACGCATCGCTATTTGATGGAGCGCTCGCCTGCGCCCTATTGCAACGACTGCGTCGTCCCCCAGACTGTTCAGCACATTCTTGTCGAATGTCCCAGTCTGGGTGATCTTCGCGCACGACACCTCTACTGGTACCGGGATGGGGGAGGGGTCGCTACCGCCTGTCCCTTGTACTCAGGACGAGTGCGTGTACTTTGACTGGTGGACTTATTGGTACTGATCACTTTTCCATTCAAATATCATTTTCAGGGCAACTGCCGCCTGAGAGACAACAACGGTGGTGCTTGGCGCGGGCGCGGTGGCCTGCATTTCAGGAAATGACTGAATTGTCTATCTCAGTCGAGGACCCCTAAGGGGCGCGGCGATTTGCCATCCTGGCCTCCGTGCTGACGGGACTCAGCTCCCCGTCCGGCCCCAGCTTAGCCTCTTCTTCTTCCTTCAAAACACTTGTTTCCTCGCTTTTCATACAACCTCTCCCACAACTTTCTCTGGTCAGCCTCTAATTTCACAGGGTAGATGCTAACCTTCCTCTCAGCCAACCGTCCCGGATCGGGGCTGAGGGGGTGGGGGACAATGTTCCCTAACCCCTGAGCTCCGGTCTGGGGTGGCTGGTTTTTAACAACCTGCTTCATCCCACCCCATAACTTCCTCACATCTCTTTTTCTCTCCTCTTCACAATCTATATATTTTACGCCGTGTCTAAGGTGGAGCCGCCATACCGATGGACTGCCAGGCCACCAGGCGGGAGGGGTGGTCCCAAATGGCGGCGCCTGGCTCTGCCGGGCTTGTAAGCACCTCTCGCAGTGCGGGCTACTGCGAGAGGTGTGCGCGATTGCATCCCGAGTAAAAAAGAGTGTCGCCATGCCCAATGATGAAGATAAAAAAAAAAATTCAACCCCCAACTTCCCCTGAAACATCGACGGAGCCGCCCTCGTGCAGCTCCAGGAAAAAAATGGAGGTCTCCCCCCTGTGCTTGCACAGGGGACCCTCCATATTTCTCTAACCGGAGAGGAGGCTTAATCCTCTCCTTCGCCTACGGGTGCAGGGGACTCCCCCTCACCCTTTTCTCTGGAGGTGCTTTCGGGCACCTTCCTTTTTCCTGCGGCAGAGTCCTCTTTTCTTTCCAAGGGGACTGCCAAGAAAGCCAGCAGGCAGCTCTTAGCCAGCCGCTCCCCATCGAAGCGGCTCGGTAGGGCAAACCCCCTTAGGGGGAAGAGGGAAGCCAGGCCCCTTCGGTCGCTTCCCTCAAAAGACCTGCTGGCAAGAATATTAAACCTTGCCGGGGTCAAGGCCTGTGCCTCTCCACAAAAGACTCGTGACGCTGCCAAGGAAACCTGCGATATCCTGGGAGGGGATGGCCAACTGGAGGCCCCTCCTGTGATAGACATGGTCCTTGAGGAGACCCAGCCTCAGACGGTAGGGCCTTCCATGGGGAGGAATATGGGCTCGTCGCCAAGCACCGAACCCGAATCCGCCCCTATGCAGGGTCCTCCTCAAACGAGTGAGGGCTCCGAGGCAGTACAAGGAGGGGAGGGATCTCCTCCGACAGGTGCAACTATGACTACCAGGACCTCCCTTTCTAAGAGGGACCTGGCTTAGGCCGGCCCATCTGGCATGGGGGCTTCTGCCGGTGGAGGTGAGAAGCGGGTTCATTCCCCGCCCTCCTCTCCAAAAAAGAAAAAGACAAAGAAGACTAAAAAGACGAAAAAGACTCGGGGCTCCTCTCCATCCGCGGGGGCTGCGGGGACGGATGGGTCTGCTACCACTTTGGTAGGCGACCAAGCCAAGATCGGAACATCCGGCCCCTCTACCCCCTCGTGTGCGGAGCCCCTGACCAAGACTAACACCAAGAGTGCACAGCGCGGAGCCTCGATGACATCGGGGCCCCTCATTCAGAGGTTACCTGGCGTTTTCGAGCCCGCTGGCTTCAAACGCTTCCTCGTTATTCGCTCCACTGATGGCACCATGTTGTCCAAGGGCAACATGATCCATCAGAGGAGAGAATTAGCAAGTGCAATTGGTAGAGAGCCGAAGGTGACCCGTTCTCGGACGGCAGCCTTCTGGCGAATCCCGCCGAGGCGGCCAAGATAAGTGCTCTTCGGACACTTCATGGCACCCCGGTGAGTGTGACGCCGCACACTACCATGAACTTTGTAAAAGGAGTAGTTTATGCGAGGGAACTCGTTGACTACTCCATAGAAGACATCACCCTAGAGCTGGCCGACCATGGGGCGGTCAAGGTCGAACGTGTGATGAGAAAACAGGGAGGGGCCTCGAGACCCACCCCTACACTCTTCGTCACGTTCGACTGTGACAAGCTCCCTGAGTCGGTGCGTGCCGGTTGGTACCGCTACCGCGTGAAGGCATTCGTGCCACTGCCGCGGCGGTGCTATCACTGTCACCGCTTCGGCCACACGAATCGATCATGTAGACGTGCAAAATCGGGGTCACCCGAAGTCTGTGTAAATTGCTCCAAGGTCGCACACGATAAGTCCAAATCGTGTGTGGCCAAGTGTGTCAATTGCGGAGAGCCGCACCCTGCTTCTTCGAAGCAATGTGGTGCATATCTCCTGGAGAAAGAAATCCTGGCCGTTCAGGCCCAGGATCGACTCTCATTCCGCGAGGCTAAGGACTTGGTCCTGGCGCGCCCGGCTCTGCCTGGGACGTCATATGCCTCAATAGTTAGAAAAGCACCCTCTGCTCCTGGCCCATCCAGGCCAACGAGCACGGTTGTTTCCGCGCCCATTCGGAGCCCTTCTGCGGGCTCTACTACACCCGGGCGCTCCCCTGGTAGAGCTGGCGGCAAAAAGGGTTCACACCCAGCCCCACCTAATACCAGGGCTTCCCCCTCTTCCCCCAGCGTGACCGTTTCCCGTAAGGCGAAACGGCCACGCGCCTCCACAGAGTCGTTAGACTCACAGGAGGCAACACCCCTGAAGATGGTCGCTAGGCCATCTTCCGGGGTTCCTAAAGCTGTTCCCCGAAAGGAGGATAGCAACAAAGGAGCTTCGGCCCCTTCGCCCACGCCCCGAGGTGGAGCGAGTGGCTCGGAGACGGTGGTTCCTCGAAAAGAGGGCCCCCCGCAACCCAAGCCGCAGCGCCCGCCTAAGGTTTCGAGGCGGAGGGAGGAAAAGACTCGCATGGCCAGCCCAACCTCCCCCAATAAGTCCTCGAAGGCGACAGCGCCTCCAGCGCTTTGTCCGGCCAACAGTGCCCGGGGTTCTGCCCCCGGAAAGCGTACGGCCATTCCCGTGAGGGTCTTCAATTCGAGGAGGGCCCCCGCGTCTCCTCCGAGCTAGGCCTGGAGGGCATATTTCTTCAATGGAATTGCCGTGGACTCCGGGCCAACTGGGAGGAGCTGCGGAGGCTCGCCTCGTCCCGTTCCCCGTTAGCTATTTTTTTGCAGGAGACCATGCTAGGCGCGTGCCCCCTGCCTGCGCTCCCAGGGTATAAGGGTCTTGCGACCCCACCACCGCGGGATGGCCGGGCTGGGGGATGCGCGGTTTACACCCAGCATAATTCTCCGTTCTTCCTTTCTCTTTAGATACCTCCTTTCAGGCAGTGGCTGTGCAGCTGCACCTGGATAGGAGGTATACTATCATTTCTGCGTACATTTCACCGTCAGCTGACTTCGACGCGGGGGGCTTCCGCCGCGTCGTGGCACGGTTGCCGAGGCCCTATCTCTTGCTTGGAGATCTGAACGGCAGGCATCCTCTCTGGGGAGATTACTCCATAAATCCCAGGGGACAAGTCCTTCTCGATCTGATCGAAGAGCTTGAGATGGGTGTCCTAAACGTGGATAAGTTTACGCATCACTGTCCGAGAACCGCTTCATTTTCTTGCCTTGACCTATCTTTGTGCTCTTCGGATGCACAGCCTGATTTTGATTGGGGGGTGGTCGATGACCTTCATGGTAGTGATCACTTTCCCATTCAAATATCCTTTTCAGGGCAACTGCCGCCTGAGAGACCACCTCGGTGGTGCTTGGCGCGGGCGCGGTGGCCTGCATTTCAGGAAATGACTGAATTCTCTATCTCAGTCGAGGAGTTTAGGTCGGTAGATGAGGCCGTTGAGTTCTTCTCCGGCAACCTCATCAGCGTAGGCCTGACTACTATTCCTAGGACGTCTGGCCGTTTTGCACGCCGACCACTCCCATGGTGGTCGGCCAAGTGTGAGACGGCCCTCAAACAGAAGCATTATGCCTACATGCGCTATAAGCGCCGCCCGCACGATTTCACTGTCGCTGAATTTCGTCGGGCTAGGGCTAGGTTCCGGTATATTTCGAAGCACGCCCGCCGCTCTTCTTGGCGGGCATACGTGTCTTCACTTAACGGGAAGACATCTTTAGCTGAGGTGTGGAAGCGAGTCAAAAGGATTCGGGGCAAGTTCTCGCAGGACCCCCCTCCCGTTCTCCAGGAGAATGGGACCGCAATCTCGGACCCCGCGTCCGTGGCGGAATCCTTAGCGACCGCTTTTTCCGCATTCTCTAGCCGTGATGCTGCTCCGCCAGCATTCAATGCACGTCGTGATTTTGCGGAAGGCCGCCGGCTGGACTTTACCTCCAGAGGCGGAGAACCCTTCAACGACAAGTTTACTGTGAGTGAGTTGCGTTCCGCTCTCGCTTCGTGCGTGGACACCGCCCATGGTCCGGACGATGTCCCGTACGCCATGCTTCGACACCTGGGTGAGCGAGGCATGGCTTTTCTGTTAGATTTGTTCAACAGGATCTGGGTGGAAGGTCTTCTCCCAGACTCCTGGTGAATCGCTACTGTGCTCGCCTTTCGCAAGCCGGGGAGAGATCACTCTACTCCGACCGGTTTCCGCCCAATCTCTCTAACCTTTTTCGTGTGCAAGTTGATGGAAAAATTGGTAAATGTTAGATTAGCATATTTCCTGGACAGCGGAGGTCATCTGTCTTCTGCACAGTGCGGCTTCCTTAAGTTCCACTCCCCGTCGGATGCTCTGCTCCGACTGGAAAGTGCCGTCTGCGAGACTTTCCTTCGTAGACAGCCGTACGCCACGGTGTTTTTTGATCTGGAGAAGGCATATGATACCGCATGGCGATACGGTATCATGGAGACTCTCCACACGATGGGGGTGAGGGGACGCCTCCCAATGTTTATATCTGAATTTTTGCGAGATCGTCCATTCCGCGTACGGGTGGGGGGAGCCCTCTCCGGCCCAAAGGAGCAGGAAGAGGGTGTCCCGCAGGGAAGTGTCCTCAGTGTCACACTCTTTGCCCTGAGCATCAACGGCATCACCTCGGTGCTGCCGTAAGATGTTCTCGCTACGCTCTACGTGGACGACCTTTCGATCTCTTTTGGCGCGGCCCAGATGCCAACTCTGGAGCGTCGATTCCAACAGGCATTGAACCGCGTCTCTCGCTATGCCGAAGCGCACAGGTTTCAGTTTTCTTTGGCCAAGACTAAGGTGGTGCACTTCTGCTGCCATCCACGGCTTCACCCCGACCCAGATTTGCTTCTTAATGGGGTGCGCCTGGATGTGGTTGAGTCATACCGTTTCCTTGGTCTTGTATTCGACCGACGCCTCACCTGGGAGGATCATATTCGCAGCCTTAGGGTCTCTTGTACCCGCGCCATGGACATTCTCCGTTCCGTGACGTTCAGCGCTTGGGGCGCTGATAGGGCTACCGCCTTACTTTTTTATCGATCCTTTGTTCGCTCGAAGCTCGACTACGGATGCGAGTTTTATGCATCCGCAGCCGAGCGTTTATTGCGGAAGGTGGATTCGATCCACCACACCGGCCTTCGGCTTGCGACCGGTGCCTTCCGCACTTCCCCCATTGAGAGCCTGTTGGTCGATGCTCGGGAGATGCCACTCGCTCTGCGCCGCGTGCAGTGCATCGCTCTCCTGTACGCGCGAGCCCGGCGTCTCCCTCAGTCGCCAACAGCTCTCACTGCATCCGCAGCTGATCTCGATGGTGCCTATGCCACCGAGAGACGCCAGTCATACCCTAAGCCCTTTGGGTTTAGGGCCAGGAAACTCCTTCGAGAGGTAGATATAGCTCTCGGGCCGGTGGCGCCCCTGGTTTTGCCCAGGACACCACCCTGGAGGGTATCACATTTGGCTATTTGTCGCCACGCCTCTGCTCCCAAAGCTTGTACTGCGCCGGGAGTATTGCGTTCGACCTTTTTGGAGCACACATCGTGTCACGCTGGTACCGTGCCAGTGTATACGGATGGCTCCAAGTCCCAAGAGGGGGTCGGCTTCCACGCCGTATCCCCTCTGTTTGAAGTCAGCGGGGCTCTACCAGGCGCTGCGTCTGTCTTCACGGCCGAGCTGGTGGCAATACACCACTCGGTACGGGAGATTACGCGACGTGCCCGGTTCGGAGACCGGATTGTGATCTATAGCGACTCACAAAGCGCCCTGAGTGCTCTCGGGGCATTGGAATCTCCGCATCCCCTGGTTCGCGAAATCCGTGACGCCACGGTTTTGGCGAGCCGGGCAGATGTCGAGATAATCTTCTGCTGGGTTCCTGGACATGTAGGAATTGCGGGGAATGAGCGTGCCGATGAGGGCGCCAAAGAGTCCGCGAGGACTCTGCCACCGGACCAGCGTTTCGCTCTTCCTCACACTGAATACATGGCAGGAATTCGGGCAGCTCTTCGGACTGCTTGGCAAAGAAGATGGGAGACGGTCGAGGGGAACTAAAAGTTGCGTGCCATTGCGCTGCGACTGTTCCCATGGACCTATCCCCCAATGCCGCGGCGGCTTCAGGTTGCTTTCTGTCGTCTTCGAATCGGACACACTCGTGTGACGCATCGCTACTTGATGGAGCGCTCGCCTGCGCCCTATTGCAATGACTGTGTCGTCCCCCAGACTGTTCGGCACATTCTTGTCGAATGTCCCAGTCTGGGTGATCTTCGCGCACGATACCTGTCCCGATACCGGGATGGGCGGGGTCGCTACCGCCTGTCCCTTGTACTCGGGACGAGTGCGTGCACCATGACTAATGGACTTATTGACTTTTGGGGGGAGGCTGGCCTTCTCCCTTTCATTTAACCCAGTTTAATTGTTGTTGTTTTTGTTATTGTTTTTGTTATTGCTTTTTTATTGTTATTGTTATCTCTTTTTATTGTTTCCTGTTTAATTTTTAAAGTAGCCTAGAACTAGGCTGTTTGTTTACGGCGACTAATGCCTAAGTCGGCAGTCGCCAGATAGCCCCTTAATTTAAATAAAAAAAATAAAAATGTTGGTCGATGCTGTGAAGATGCCACTTGCTCTGCGCCGCGTGCAGTGCATCGCTCTCCTGTACACGCGAGCCCGGCGTCTCCTTCAGTCGCCAACAGCTCTCACTGCATCCGCAGCTGATCTCGATGGTGCCTATGCCACCGAGAGACGCCAGTCATACCCTAAGCCCTTTGGGTTTAGGGCCAGGAAACTCCTTCGAGAGGTAGATATAGCTCTCGGGCCGGTGGCGCCCCTAGTTCTGCCCAGGACGCCACCCTGGAGGGTTTTAAATTTGGCTATTTGTCGCCACGCCTCTGCTCCCAAAGCTTGTAGTGCGCCTGGAGTATTGCGTTCGACCTTTTTGGAGCACACATCGTGTCACGCTGGAACCGTGCCAGTATATACGGATGGCTCCAAGTCCCAAGAGGGGGTCGGCTTCCACGCCGTATCACCTCTGTTTGAGGTCAGCGGGGCTCTACCAGGCGCTGCGTCTGTCTTCACGGCCGAGCTGGTGGCAATACATCACTCGGTACGGAAGATTACGTGACGTGCCCGGTTCGGATACCGGATTGTTATCTATAGCGACTCACAAAGCGCCCTGAGTGCTCTCGTGGCATTGGAATCTCCGCATCCCCAGGTTCACGAAATCCGTGACGCTACGGTTTTCACGAGCCGGGCAGATGTCGAGATTATCATCTGCTGGTTTCCTGGACATGTAGGAATTTCGGGGAATGAGCGCGCCGATGAGGGCGCCAAAGGGTCCGCGAGGACTCTGCGACCGGACCAGCGTTTCGCTCTTCCTCACACCGACTACATGGCAGGAATACGGGCAGCTCTTCGGACTGCTTGGCAAAGAAGATGAAAGACGGTCGAAGGGAACTTAAAGTTGCGTGACATTTCGCCGCGACTGTTCCCATGGACCTATCCTCCAATGCCGCGGTGGCTTCAGGTTGCTTTCTGTCGTCTCCAAATCGGGCCCCCTCGTGTGACGCATCGCTATTTGATGGAGCGCTCGCCTGTGCCCTATTGCAACAACTGCGTCGTCCCCCAGACTGTTCGGCACATTCTTGGCGAATGTCCCAGTCTGGGTGATCTTCACGCACGATACCTGTCCTGGTACCGGGATGGGCGGGGTCGCTACCACCTGTCCCTTGTACTCGGGACAGATTCGTGCACATTGACTTGTGGACTTGTTGACTTCTTGGGGGAGGCTGGCCTTCACCCTATTATCTAAGCAAGGTTTTTTTTTGTTTTGTTTTGTTTTTTTCTTTTTTTTTCTTTAGTTGCACGCTCCTGCGCCGGGGGGACCTCTCCCCGACGCACCAGCTTGCTTCCTTTTCCCCTTTTTAGGGTGTTTTTTTTTGTTTTTTTACTTTATTTTAAAGTAGCTTAGAACTAGGCTAGTTTTAATACGGCGACTAATGCCCAAGTACGCAGTCACCAGATGAGCTCTTAAAAAAAAAAAAATACACCTGGCATGATGTCTCCGTTCTTCCTTTCTCTTTAGATACCTCCTTTCAGGCAGTGGCTGTGCAGCTGCACCTGGATAGGAGGTATACTATCATTTCTGCGTACATTCCACCGTCAGCTGACTTCGACGCGGGGGACTTCCGCCGCGTCGTGGCAAGGTAGCCGAGGCCCTATCTCTTGCTTGGAGATCTTAACGGCAGACATCATCTCTCGGGAGATTACTCTATAAATCCCAGGGGACAAGTCCTTGCTGATCTGATCGAAGAGCTTGAGATGGGTGTCCTAAACGTGGATGAGTTTACGCATCACTGTCCGAGAACCGCTTCATTTTCTTGCCTTGACCTATCTTTGTGCTCTTCGGATGCACAGCCTGATTTTGATTGAGGGGTGGTCGATGACCTCCATGGTAGTGATCACTTTCCCATTCAAATATCATTTTCAGGGCAACTGCCGCCTGAGAGACCACTTCGGTGGTGCTTGGCGCGGGCGCGGTGGCCTGCGTTTCAGGAAATGACTGAATTCTCTATTTCAGTCGAGGAGTTTAGGTCGGTAGATGAGGCCGTTGAGTTCTTCTCCGGCAAACTCATCGCTGTGGGCCTGACCACTATTCCTAGGACGTCTGGCCGTTTTGCACGCCGACCACTCCCATGGTGGTCAGCCGGGTGTGAGATAGCCCTCAGACAGAAGCGTTATGCCTACATACGCTATAAGCGCCGCCCGAACGATTTCACTGTCGCTGAATTTCGTCGGGCTAGGTTCGGGGTATATTTCGAAACACGCCCGCCGCTCTTCTTGGCGGGCATACGTGTCTTCACTTAACGGGAAGACTCCTTTAGTTGAGGTGTGGAAGCGAGTCAAAAGGATTCGGGGCAAGTTCTCGCAGGACCCCCCTCCCGTTCTCCAGGAGAATGGGACCGGAACCTCGGACCCCGCCTCCGTGGCCGAATCCTTAGCGACCGCTTTTTCCGCATTCTCTAGCCGTGATGCTGCTCCGCCAGCATTCAATGCACGTCATCATGTCGCGGAAGGCCGCCGGCTGGACTTTACCTCCAGAGGCGGAGAACCCTTCAACGACAAGTTTACTGTGAGTGAGTTGCGTTCCGCTCTCGCTTCGTGCGCGGACACCGCCTATGGTCCGGACGATGTCCCGTACGCCATGCTTTTACACCTGGGTGAGCGAGGCATGGCTTTTCTGTTAGATTTGTTCAACAGGATCTGGGTGGAAGGTCTTCTCCCACACTCCTGGCGAATCGCTTCTGTGCTCGCCTTTCGCAAACTGGGGAGAGATCACTCTACTCCGACCGGTTTCCGCATAATCTCTCCTACCTCTTGCGTGTCAGGTTGATGGAGAAATTGGTAAATGTTAGATTAGCCTTTTTCCTGGACAGCGGAGGCCATCTGTCTTCCGCACAGTGCGGATTCTGCAAATTCCACTCCACGTCGGATGCTCTGCTCCGACTGGAAAGTGCCGTCTGCGAGGCTTTCCTTCGTAGACAGCACTACGCCACGGTGTTTTTAGATCTGGAGAAGGCCTAGGATACCGCATGGCGATACGGTATCATGGAGACTCTCCACACGATGGGGGCGAGGGGACGCCTCCCAATGTTTATATCTGAATTTCTGTGAGATCGTCGATTCCGTGTACGGGTGGGGGGAGCCCTCTCCGCCCCAAAGGAGCAGGAAGAGGGTGTCCCGCATGGAAGTGTCCTCTGTGTCACACTCTTTGCCCTGAGCATCCCCAGGCTCACCTCGGTGCTGCCGGAAGATGCTCTCGCTACGCTCTACGTGGACGACCTTTCGATCTCTTTTGGCGCGGCCTAGATGCCAACTCTGGAGCGTCGACTCCAGCATGCATTGAACCGCGTCTCTCGCTATGCCGAAGCGCACAGGTTTCGGTTTTCTTTGGCCAAGACTAAGGTTGTGCACTTCTGCCGTCATCCACGGCTTCACACCAACCGAGATTTGTTTTTTAATGGGGTGCACCTGGATGTGGTTGAGTCGCACCGTTTCCTTGGTCTTGCATTCGACCGACGCCTCACCTGGGAGGCACATATTCGCAGCCTTAGGGTCTCTTGTACCCGCTCCATGGACATTCTTCGTTCACTGACATTCAGCGCTTGGGGCGCTGATAGGGCTACCGCCTTACTTTTTTATCGATCCTTTGTTCGCTCGAAGCTCGACTACGGATGCAAGTTTTATGCATCCGCAGCCGAGCGTTTATTGCGGAAGGTGGATTCGATCCACCACACCGGCCTTCGCCTTGCGACCGGTGCCTTCCGCACTTCCCCCATTGAGAGCCTGTTGGTCGATGCTGGGGAGATGCCACTCGCTCTGCACCGCGTGCAGTGCATCGCTCGCCTGTACACGCGAGCCCGGCGTCTCCCTCAGTCGCCAACAGCTCTCACTGCATCCGCAGCTGATCTCGATGGTGCCTATGCCGCCGAGAGACGCCAGTCATACCCTAAGCTCTTTGGGTTTAGGGCCAGGAAACTCCTTCGAGAGGTAGATATAGCTCTCGGGCCGGTGGCGAGCCTGGTTCTGCTCAGGACCCCACCCTGGAGGGTACCACATTTGGCTATTTGTCGCCACGCCTCTGCTCCCAAAGCTTGTACTGCGCCTGGAGTATTGCGTTCGACCTTTTTGGAGCCCACATCGTGTCACGCTGGAACCGTGCCAGTGTATACGGATGGCTCCACTCCCAAGGGGAGGGGTCGGCTTCCACGCCGTATCCTCTCTGTTTGAATTCAGCGGGGCTCTACCAGGCGCTGCGTCTGTCTTCACGGACGAGCTGGTGGCAATACATCACTCGGACGGGAGATTACGTGACGTGCCCGGTTCGGAGACCGGATTGTGATCTATAGCGACTCACAAAGCGCCCTGAGTGCTCTCGGGGCATTGGAATCTCCGCATCCCCTGGTTCGCGATATCCGTGACGCCACGGTTTTGGCAAGCCGAGCAGATGTCGAGATTAACTTCTGCTGGGTTCCTGGACATGTAGGAATTTCGGGGAATGAGCGCGCCGATGAGGGCGCCAAAGAGTCCGCGAGGACTCTGTGACCGGACCAGCGTTTCGTTCTTCCTCACACCGACTACATGGCAGGAATACGGGCAGCTCTTCGGACTGCTTGGCAAAGAAGATGGGAGACGGTCGAAGGGAACTTAAAGTTGCGTGCCATTGCGCTGCGACTGTTCCCATGGACCTATCCCCCAATGCCGCGGCGGCTTCAGGTTGCTTTCTGTCGTCTCCGAATCGGGCACACTCGTGTGACGCATCGCTATTTGATGGAGCGCTCGCCTGCGCCCAATTGCAACAACTGCGTGGTCCCCCAGACTGTTCGGCATATTCTTGTCGAATGTCCCAGTCTGGGTGATCTTCGCGCACGACAACCCTACTGGTACCGGGATGGGGGGGGGGTCGCTACTTCCTGTTCCTTGTACTCGGGACAGATTCGTGCACTTTGACTGGTGGACTTATTGACTTTTGGGGGCCAGGCTGGCTTTATCCCTTTTATTCAACCAGGTTTAATTCTTGTTGTTGTTTTTGTTATTGTTTTTGTTATTGATTTATTATTTTTATTGTTATTTCTTTTTATTGTTGTTTCCTGTTCAATTTTTTAAAGTAGCCTAGAATTAGGCTGTTTGTTTACGGCGACTTATGCCTAAGTCGGCAGTCGCCAGATAGCCCCTCAAAAAAAAAAAAAATCGCACCGTTTCCTTGGTCTTGTATTCGACCGACGCCTCACCTGGGAGGCTCGTATTCGCAGCCTTAGGGTCTCTTGTACATGCGCCATGGACATTCTCCGCTCCGTGACGTTCATCGCTTGGGGTGCTGATAGGGCTACTGCCTTACTTTTTTATCGATCCTTTGTTCGCTCGAAGCTCCACTACGGATGCGAGTTTTATGCATCCGCAGCCGAGCGTTTATTGTGGAAGGTGGATTCGCTCCACCACACCGACCTTCGCCTTGCGACCGGTGCCTTCCGCATTTTCCCCATTGAGAGCCTGTTGGTCGATGCTGGGGAGATTCCACTCGCTCTGCGCCGCGTGCAGTGCATCGCTCGCCTGTACACGCGAGCCCGGCGTCTCCCTCAGTCGCCAACAGCTCTCACTGCATCCGCAGCTGATCTCGATGGTGCCTATGCCACCGAGAGACGCCAGTCATACCCTAAGCCCTTTGGGTTTAGGGCCAGGACACTCCTTCAAGAGGTAGATATAGCTCTCGGGCCGGTGGCGCCCCTGGTTCTGCCCAGGACGCCACCCTGGAGGGTACCACATTTGGCTATTTGTCGCCACGCCTCTGCTCCCAAAGCTTGTACTGCGCCGGGAGTATTGAGTTCGAACTTTTTGGAGCACACATCGTGTCACGCTGGAACTGTGCCAGTGTATACGGATGGCTCCAAGTCCCAAGAGGGGGTCGGTTTCCACGCCGTATCCCCTCTGTTTGAAGTCAGCGGGGCTCTACCAGGCGCTGCGTCTGTCTTCACGGCTGAGCTGGTGGCAATACACCACTCGGTACGGGAGATTACGCGACGTGCCCGGTTCGGAGACCGGATTGTGATCTATAGCGACTCACAAAGCGCCCTGAGTGCTTTCGGGGCATTGGAATCTCCGCATCCCCTGGTTCACGATATCCGTGACGTCACGGTTTTGGCGAGTCGGGCAGATGTCGAGATTATCTTCTGCTGGGTTCCTGGACATGTAGGAATTTCGGGGAATGAGCGTGCTGATGAGGGCGCCAAAGAGTCCGCGAGGACTCTGCGACCGGACCAGCGTTTCGCTCTTCCCCACACCGACTACATGGCAGGAATACGGGCAGCTCTTCGGACTGCGTGCAAAGAAGATGGGAGACGGTCGATGGGAACTTAAAGTTGCGTGCCATTGCGCTGCGACTGTTCCCATGGACCTATCCCCCAATGCCGCGGCGGCTTCAGGTTGCTTTCTGTCGTCTCCGAATCGGACACACTCGTGTGACGCATCGCTATTTGATGGAGTGCTCGCCTGCGCCCTATTGCAACGACTGCGTCGTCCCCCAGACTGTTCGGCACATTCTTGTCGAATGTCCCAGTCTGGGTGATCTTCGCACACGATACCTGTCCCGGTACCGGGATGGGCGGGGTCGCTACCGCCTGTCCCTTGTACTCGGGACAGATTCGTGCACATTGACTTGTGGACTTGTTGACTTTTGGGGGGAGGCCGGGCTTCTCCCCTTTATTTAAGGTTCTTTTTTTGTTATTGTTTTGTTTTTAGGTTTCACTCTCCTGCACCGGGGTGAGGGGGACCGACCCCGCTGCTGGAGATTGCTTCCTGATTGTTAAGTTTTTCCAATTTATTTCGATTGTTAAGTTTTCATATTTTTATTTTAAAGTACCCTAGTTCTAGGCTGTCGTGTTTTTCGGCGACTTATGCCCAAGTGGGTAGTTGCCAGATGGGCTCTATAAAATTACAAAAAAAAAATGCCTAATTCAGAAACCATTAGTCAGGAAGACATTCAAGAATTTCAAATTAATACATTCAACTTTTATTTGCGTATTTCGAAAGAAATGATGAATCGCTTCCTATCTTCGAATTTGCTTTCTAATAGGGAATTTAGTCATGAAATGGATGGGCATTGGCTGAATTCAGTTGAGGATGAGAAGGACTTAGGGATTGTAGTAGATAGGTCACTGAAGTTTTCAAAGCAGTGTATTGAAGCAAAAAATAGAGCAAATAGGGTGCTAGGATACATTAACAGGAATGTTAACTACAAGAGTAAACAGGTTATCCTTAAACTCTATAATTCATATGTTAGGCCACATTTAGAGTACTGTATACAAGCATGGTCACCACATTTTACACATGACATCAACCTGTTAGAATCAGTACAAAGGAGGGCAACAAAAATAATACCTTCCCTGAAGCACCTTGAATATGAAGATAGACTAAGGGTACTAAATATGTTCTCATTTAAGAGAAGCTGTGTGAGGGGAGATATGATTGAGCTTTTTAAAATCTGCTCTGGGATGGATAAGTTGGATTTTAGCAAGTTATTTGAGTTGGAAGGTAGTAAGTAATAGGACTAGGGGTCACCACTTAAAAATTAAAAAACAGGTGCAGGTTGGATGTTAGAAAATATTTTGTCACCAATAGAGTGGTAGATTATTGGAATAGTTTGCCATCTGAGACGGTAGACAGTCCAAAATTGAATGTATTCAAATGCAGATTAGATGATTTTATGGGGAGGGAGGGTTAACTTTGGGGGGTATTCTGGACTCATTCCTGTGGATGCAGTTTTTTATTATTGTATATTACGATTGATTTGGATTTTGACGAGTCTTGATGATGATGCTTTTTGTTTTTGACACATTCCTGTGTATGGTTCGAATTGTATATTGTAGATGCATGATCGGACATAATCCTAACATAACATAAAACATAACATAATTACACGGATGACAAAAGCCACAAGGGCCTATCAAAGGTCATCCGCCTCCGTCAAAACCCACCCACAAAAAGCACCATCACCAGGGGAAGACAAAATCAAAGTCCCCCACAATATAATATAACGGATGACAAAAGCCACAAGGGCTCATCATAGGTCATCCGAGTCAAGCGGCCTCTTTTTCAAGGCACCCAAACTCCCAGGAAAACTACATCCAGAGGATTGCATCCAGAAACAAGGGTATCACCAATCAAGGCTTGTCAAGAACTAAATCATGCAGCTATAGATATATACAAACAATATTAATATATACAAAACTTAGGAACCATCACAACCTTCCCTTCCCATAAACTCATCCAACCTACTCTTAAATACATTTAGATTTGGACTACCTACTACCCTCTGCGGCAATTTGTTCCAGAAGTCTACCACTCTATTGGTGAAAAAATACTTTCTTAAATCCAACCTACACCCTTGCTTTTTAATTTTCAAGTGGTGACCTCTAGTACGATTTCCATCATCTAACTCAAAAAACTTGCTAACATCCAATTTATCTATCCCGGAAAAAATTTTAAAGAGCTCAATCATATCCCCTCTCACACACCTCCTTTCGAACGAGAACATATTTAATACCCTCAGTCTATCTTCATATTCAAGGTGCCTCAGGGAAGGAATAATCTTTGTTGCCCTCCGTTGCACTGACTCAAGAAGGTTAATATCGTGTCTAAAATGTGGGGACCATGCCTGTATACAGTACTCTAGATGTGGCCTAACATAAGAGTTATAGAGTTTAAGAATAACCTCCTTACTTTTGTAACTGACATTTCTCTTAATAAAACCCAGCACTCTATTTGCCCTATTTCTTGCTTCAATACACTATGGATTGTTTAAATTGTATATTGTAGATGCATCATCTGACAGATGACCTTTGATAGGTCCTTGTGGCTTTTGTCATCCATGAAATTATGTATGTATGTAAGTGTTTGAGGGAGCGAATTGTTGGGCACCTTTCAGAGAACCAATTCATCTCGGAGCATCAGCATGGATTTGTGAAAGGGCAATCATGCCTGACCAACTTACTGGAGTGTTTGGAGTATTGGACTGACTTTTGATAATGGTAACCCAGTTGATGCAATTTATCTGGACTTGAGAAAGGCCTTTGGCAGTGTGCCATTGCAAAGACTATTGTTCAAATTATTCAAAGCTGGAATTGGTGGTGGTTGCTGTTGTGAATTGAGTGCTTTCTAAGGAAGCGAAGACAGTGTGTTGTTGTAAATGGTAGTGTGTCAGGATGTAGCGAGATATGTAGTGGGGTGCCACAGGGGACTGTACTTGGACCAGTGCTTTTCGCCATTTACATTAATGATCTTCCCAGTGCAATAAAGTCAAAGTTCAAGATATTTGCAGATGACACTAAGGTATCGTGTTCGAAGGTCAGTCTTCGACTGACCTTCGAACAGGTAGCACGTGTTTTATAGAGCTCTCAGTCTGTTGATCTATTTTTCAGATCTTTCTATAGTTTGTTTGTTTTTTTGTTTTGTTTTCTCACCACAATCAGGAAAGCTAAGTTGCTCTTCTTTTTTTATTTCTTATTGCTACTTAAATTCTTTCTTTGTTTGAATAAGTGATGGAGTTTGGGGATGAAAGTGAGCATGAGTGTCGGAATGTATGCATTGGTTGTGGTGTATTAGGTGAGGGGTATACATGTGTTGTATGTGGGCTGCGTGAATGCATTGTAGATTTAGAGGGGATGAGAAGGCAGGATTTAGACAGGATATGTAGGCTGGAGGGGTTAGTTGCTGAGCTCAGGAGGGAACTTAGTGTTAGGCCTAGAGCTGGGAATAGGTTAGGTGGTGAGGTAGGCCAGTTAGATGTTTCAGGTGAAGGTAGAGGGCCAGTGGAGGAGGTAGGATGTGATAGTTCTAGGGATAGTGAAGTTAGCCCCCTTAGATTAGTTAGAAATAGGCCTAGTGAGGATGGGGGACAGTGGAGAGTGGTTAGGAAACATGAAGCTAGGGAGGCTTCTCCTGTTCTTTGTGAGAATAGGGTTGCCTCTGTTGAGGTGGTTAGCCAGGGGGAGAATAGGTGTGTGAGTCAGAGGGACACAGATCCTATTAGCTTGACTAATAGATTCAGTGCCCTAAGAGAGGAAGTAACTGGAAGTGATATGACTGATGGGGGTGGGGGTGGAGTTCGAGTGACTGGTAGTTTGAATGAGAATAGGAGTGGGGATGGAGTTAGGTCTGTGGGGGTTAGGAATAGGAGTCTGACTGAAGTGCTTGTGATGGGTGATTCGCGAGTTAGATATTTAGATAGGAAGTTGAATGCAAGTAGATTGAATGGTTTGAGGGTGTGTTTGCCGGGTGCTGGAGTGAGAGATCTGTCTGATAGGTATGAGGAACTGGTGTCTGGCTGTGCAAGGGATGCGGTTGTGATTACACATGTAGGAGTGAATGATGTGAAGAAAGTGGGTGCATGTGAGTTACGTGAGAGGTACAAGAGGTTGATTGAAAAGGTGAAAGAAAGTAGAATGAAAGGTGTTGTGACAGGTGTGCTTCCAAGAATGGATGTTGGGGTAGAATGGATGTCTCGTGCAATTGGGCTGAATGATTATGTGAGGAGGATGTGTGAGATGGAAGGTGTCATGTTTGTGGATGTGTGGGATAGGTTTGTTGGAATGAAAGAAATGTATGCGATGGATGGACTGCATTTGAGTAGGAGGGGGGTAGATGTGTTGTGGGAGGAGTATGATCGTGTTATTAGGTCTTTGCGGGCGGGAAACTAGATACTAATAGTGGTCAGGGAATTATGAGAGGACATTATAGTACTGAAAGTAGAATGGACTTGGCAGATAACAGAAATAGGTTCCAAGGCGATAGAGGTGAGGTCATTCAAGTTTCAAGAGGTGCTTCAGGGATAGGGGGGTTAAATTGTTTCTATACAAATGCTCGTAGTCTTAGAAACAAGAAGGATGAGCTATTTAGTTATATTAGCAATGAGGATATAGATATATTATGCGTTACTGAATCATGGGTTAATGAAATAGAATTTAAGGACACTATAAGTGAATTTGATTTTCAGGGCTATAATATGTACATTAGTCAAAGGACAGGTAGGATTGGTGGAGGAATAATTATCTATATAAAAAACAACATTGTTTCAAGTTTAAATACTTCAATAAAGCAGGATGGAGTTGAGTCACTTTGGATAGATATTAGGTTCAGTAAAAATAGAATGGTGCATTTGGGAGCTTTTTACAGGCCACCTGGGCAGACTGATGATATAGATGAACTAATGATAAGGGAAATAAGTAAGGGATGTGAAACAGATGCAGTTATTATTGGGGACTTCAACTTAAACTCTGTGGACTGGGAAAATATGATAGGTAGGGATAGAACAAGTGGCAGGTTCATAGAATGCTTTGAGGATAATTTTTTGAATCAATTTGTTAACGATTCAACGAGGGGGGACAATATATTAGATTTAGTACTTTCTAACAGTGATCATTTAGTTCAAGAATTGACTGTTGGGGAAGCATTGGGAAATAGTGACCATCAGATAGTTCGTTTTAACTTGGGAATTGAGAAGGGTAAAATAACTGAGAATGCTGAAAAAGTTCCAAATTTTCATAAGGGAGATTATGTAAGACTTCGAAGCTTGCTAAATTTGGTAGACTGGGATATAGAATTCAGAGGTAAAAATGCTTATGGGATGTGGGATACTTTCAAGCATATAATAAATGTAGTCCAAGAACAATGTATCCCAATGAAGGCCATTAGGAACAAAAGTAGGAAACCATTATGGTGGAATCAGGAGATAGCTAGAAAAATTTCAGAGAAGAAAAGGGCATATAAAAAATTACAGGTAGAAAATAATATTCAAAATTTAAGTGATTATAGAATGGCTAGGAATGAGTTAAATAAGATTATAAAGAAGAACAAAAGGGTGTCAGAAATTAAATTAGCTCAGGATAGCAACAAAGATCCTAGAAAGTTCTTTAGTTACTATAAAATTAATAACAAGTGTGGCAGAGTTAAAATAGGACCTATCAAATATAAAGGGTTTGTGAGAGAAACTGATGAGGAAATAGTTGAGGTACTAAATGGTCATTTTGCATCAGTATTTACAAAAGAGAAACTAAATAGTCCTATGTATAGTACTCATAGGTCAGGAAAAGAGGTGTTTACTAACATTTGTGTGGATCGGAGGATGATAAAAGGACTAATAGGTGATTTAGATACTACCAAGGCCTCCGGCCCTGATAATATTCATTCTAGGATACTTAAAGAAGGGGTAGAAAGTATCTCAATAGCTCTGGACAAGTTATATACTAGGTCATTGGAATATGGAGAAATACCCGATGATTGGAAGAGAGCGAATGTAGTCCCCATTTTCAAGAAGGGTAGTAAAGAGGATCCAAATAACTTTAGACCGGTTAGCCTAACTCCTGTAGTCTGTAAAATTCTTGAGAAAATAGTTAAAAAAGGGATTTGCCAACATCTAGAGAGGGAGGGGTTGATCAGCGATGCTCAGCATGGGTTTAGATCAGGTAGATCATGTTTGACTAACTTACTAGACTTTCTGGAGTTTGTAACAGATCAAGTAGATAAGGGAGAGAATGTAGATATAATTTACTTAGATTTTAGTAAAGCATTTGATAAGGTACCACACAGGAGACTAGTTCATAAATTAAAAATGATTGGGATATGTGGGGGTGTTTCAAATTGGATAGCTGAGTGGCTGAAAGACAGGAAGCAAAGGGTAGTGCTAAATGGTGTAAAGTCAGAGTGGATGGATGTTATCAGTGGGGTTCCTCAGGGATCAGTTCTCGGTCCATTATTATTTGTCATCTATATAAACGATCTTGGGGAGGCAGTTAATAATAAAGTGTCAATTTTTGCGGATGATACCAAATTAGCAGCTGTAGTTAAAGATATTGATGATAATTTTAAAGTGCAGGGGGACTTAAATAAATTGTTATCCTGGGCACATAAGTGGCAAATGACTTTCAACCTTGATAAGTGCAAAGTTATTAATATGGGAAAAGATAATAGAGAATTTAACTATGAAATGGATGGGCATTGGCTGAGCTCAGTAGAGGATGAGAAAGATCTAGGAGTAGTAATAGATAAGTCATTAAGGTTTTCTAAGCAGTGTATTGAAGCAAGAAATAGGGCAAATAGAGTGCTGGGTTTTATTAAGAGAAATGTCAGTTACAAAAGTAAGGAGGTTATTCTTAAACTCTATAACTCTTATGTTAGGCCACATCTAGAGTACTGTATACAGGCATGGTCCCCACATTTTAGACACGATATTAACCTTCTTGAGTCAGTGCAACGGAGGGCAACAAAGATTATTCCTTCCCTGAGGCACCTTGAATATGAAGATAGACTGAGGGTATTAAATATGTTCTCGTTCGAAAGGAGGTGTGTGAGAGGGGATATGATTGAGCTGTTTAAAATTTTTTCCGGGATAGATAAATTGGATGTTAGCAAGTTTTTTGAGTTAGATGATGGAAATCGGACTAGAGGTCACCACTTGAAAATTAAAAAGCAAGGGTGTAGGTTGGATTTAAGAAAATATTTTTTCACCAATAGAGTGGTAGACTTCTGGAACAAATTGCCGCAGAGGGTAGTAGGTAGTCCAAATCTAAATGTATTTAAGAGTAGGTTGGATGAGTTTATGGGAAGGGAAGGTTGTGATGGTTCCTAAGTTTTGTATATATTAATATTGTTTGTATATATCTATAGCTGCATGATTTAGTTCTTGACAAGCCTTGATTGGTGATACCCTTGTTTCTGGATGCAATCCTCTGGATGTAGTTTTCCTGGGAGTTTGGGTGCCTTGAAAAAGAGGCCGCTTGACTCGGATGACCTATGATGAGCCCTTGTGGCTTTTGTCATCCGTTATATTATATTGTGGGGGACTTTGATTTTGTCTTCCCCTGGTGATGGTGCTTTTTGTGGGTGGGTTTTGACGGAGGCGGATGACCTTTGATAGGCCCTTGTGGCTTTTGTCATCCGTGTAATTATGTTATGTTATGTTATGTTATGTTATATAATGAAATCAAGGTACCTGAAGACATTGTGAGATTGCAGGAAGATATGAGAAGCATGGAGTGGTCACATCAATGGTTGATATCAACCGATGCAAGAAAGTGTTTTGTTTTTCATATAGGTAGTAATAATGAAGGAGCTGTATATGAAATTAATGGAGCTGAAATTGCCTTTTCTGATGTTGAGAAAGACCTTGGAGTGCTGGTCTCATCTGGATTGAAGTTTGAGAAGCAGATTTCAGAGTATGTGAAGAAAGCTAATTTTGTATTGAAGCTGTTAAGCAGAACTTCACTTCTTGAATGTTGAGTCTGTAGGAATATTATATAAAGCTTATGTTAGACCACAACTTGAGTATGCAATTTAGGCATGGTCTCCTTACCTGCAGAAGGATATAAAAAGAATGGAGGATATTCAGACACGAGCTTCTAAGCTGGTACCAGGATTTGGAGCATTGACCCATGAGGAGAGACTTGGGTGGACTACCCTTGAGGAGAGAAGAAAGAGGGGAGATATGATAGAGGTGTTCAAGATCATGAGAGGATATTACTTTGTGTCTGAGCCTGAGGACTTTTTCCACCCTGCACAAGGGATTACTAAAGGTCATAACAGAAAACTCTTTAAGAAGAGATGCAACAGAACTCTAAGGCAAAAGTTCTTCACTCAAAGCATAGTAGACTCATGGAATGATTTGCCAGGCGATGTTGTGAACTCCACCAGTGTAAACTCTCTTAAAATTAAATATGATAAACATATAAGAGAATTAAATAATCAATAGCGAGATTTTAAAGCACAGAGTGCATATTTCTTATTCTTGCAGAAATTCAAATGGTGAAGATCGGTGGCACGACCAATGGGATGCAAAATTTTTTGTCTCTATTGCAATATGTTTCACCTTTTTTGAGTAAATTCAAGGGGACTGCTCATGGGGGAGATATTACTGTGGGGGGCCAGCCCCTCCATTATATAATCATAATTGTTTATAGAATAATGTTCTAACATTTTTATTTAATAAAATGTTTTGGGTGAACCCCCCCTTCCTCCCCACTTTTGGGCACACCACCAATCTTCAGGTTTACCGAAAAAAGCTCACTATCTATTAAGGTGATCCCAACCAGGAGAGGATATTGAATTTTATCCTTACAAAAAAATATAAGTTCAGTTTTACCTTCATTAATTTTTAGTTTTCTTCCTTGCATCCGCAATTTTAAATAGAGAAAAAGTGCATTTATTTTAGATACTGAACAGAGAGATTAGTAATGGGAACATAGATTTGCACATCATCAGCATAAAGGTGATAACTAACTCCATGTGCATTCATGTGCAGGTAGCACGTGTTTTATAGAGCTCTCAGTCTGTTGATCTATTTTTCAGATTTTTCTATAGTTTGTTTGTTTTTTGTTTTTTTTTCTCACCACAATCAGCGAAAGCTAAGTTGCTCTTCTTTTTTTATTTCTTATTGCTACTTAAATTCTTTCTTTGTTTGAATAAGTGATGGACTTTGGGGATGAAAGTGAGCATGAGTGTCGGAATGTATGCATTGGTTGTGGTGTATTAGGTGAGGGGTATACATGTGTTGTATGTGGGCTGCGTGAATGCATTGTAGATTTAGAGGGGATGAGAAGGCAGGATTTAGACAGGATATATAGGCTGGAGGGGTTAGTTGCTGAGCTCAGGAGGGAACTTAGTGTTAGGCCTAGAGCTGGGAATAGGTTAGGTGGTGAGGTAGGCCAGTTAGATGTTTCAGGTGAAGGTAGAGGGCCAGTGGAGGAGGTAGGATGTGATAGTTCTAGTGATAGTGAAGTTAGCCCCCTTAGATTAGTTAGAAATAGGCCTAGTGAGGATGGGGGACAGTGGAGAGTGGTTAGGAAACATGAAGCTAGGGAGGCTTCTCCTGTTCTTTGTGAGAATAGGGTTGCCTCTGTTGAGGTGGTTAGCCAGGGGGAGAATAGGTGTGTGAGTCAGAGGGACACAGATCCTATTAGCTTGACTAATAGATTCAGTGCCCTAAGAGAGGAAGTAACTGGAAGTGATATGACTGATGGGGGTGGGGGTGGAGTTCGAGTGACTGGTAGTTTGAATGAGAATAGGAGTGGGGATGGAGTTAGGTCTGTGGGGGTTAGGAATAGGAGTCTGACTGAAGTGCTTGTGATGGGTGATTCGCGAGTTAGATATTTAGATAGGAAGTTGAATGCAAGTAGATTGAATGGTTTGAGGGTGTGTTTGCCGGGTGCTGGAGTGAGAGATCTGTCTGATAGGTATGAGGAACTGGTGTCTGGCTGTGCAAGGGATGCGGTTGTGATTACACATGTAGGAGTGAATGATGTGAAGAAAGTGGGTGCATGTGAGTTACGTGAGAGGTACAAGAGGTTGATTGAAAAGGTGAAAGAAAGTAGAATGAAAGGTGTTGTGACAGGTGTGCTTCCAAGAATGGATGTTGGGGTAGAATGGATGTCTCGTGCAATTGGGCTGAATGATTATGTGAGGAGGATGTGTGAGATGGAAGGTGTCATGTTTGTGGATGTGTGGGATAGGTTTGTTGGAATGAAAGAAATGTATGCGATGGATGGACTGCATTTGAGTAGGAGGGGGGTAGATGTGTTGTGGGAGGAGTATGATCGTGTTATTAGGTCTTTGCGGGCGGGAAACTAGATACTAATAGTGGTCAGGGAATTATGAGAGGACATTATAGTACTGAAAGTAGAATGGACTTGGCAGATAACAGAAATAGGTTCCAAGGCGATAGAGGTGAGGTCATTCAAGTTTCAAGAGGTGCTTCAGGGATAGGGGGGTTAAATTGTTTCTATACAAATGCTCGTAGTCTTAGAAACAAGAAGGATGAGCTATTTAGTTATATTAGCAATGAGGATATAGATATATTATGCGTTACTGAATCATGGGTTAATGAAATAGAATTTAGTGACACTATAAGTGAATTTGATTTTCAGGGCTATAATATGTACATTAGTCAAAGGACAGGTAGGATTGGTGGAGGAATAATTATCTATATAAAAAACAACATTGTTTCAAGTTTAAATACTTCAATAAAGCAGGATGGAGTTGAGTCACTTTGGATAGATATTAGGTTCAGTAAAAATAGAATGGTGCATTTGGGAGCTTTTTACAGGCCACCTGGGCAGACTGATGATATAGATGAACTAATGATAAGGGAAATAAGTAAGGGATGTGAAACAGATGCAGTTATTATTGGGGACTTCAACTTAAACTCTGTGGACTGGGAAAATATGATAGGTAGGGATAGAACAAGTGGCAGGTTCATAGAATGCTTTGAGGATAATTTTTTGAATCAATTTGTTAACGATTCAACGAGGGGGGACAATATATTAGATTTAGTACTTTCTAACAGTGATCATTTAGTTCAAGAATTGACTGTTGGGGAAGCATTGGGAAATAGTGACCATCAGATAGTTCGTTTTAACTTGGGAATTGAGAAGGGTAAAATAACTGAGAATGCTGAAAAAGTTCCAAATTTTCATAAGGGAGATTATGTAAAACTTCGAAGCTTGCTAAATTTGGTAGACTGGGATATAGAATTCAGAGGTAAAAATGCTTATGGGATGTGGGATACTTTCAAGCATATAATAAATGTAGTCCAAGAACAATGTATCCCAATGAAGGCCATTAGGAACAAAAGTAGGAAACCATTATGGTGGAATCAGGAGATAGCTAGAAAAATTTCAGAGAAGAAAAGGGCATATAAAAAATTACAGGTAGAAAATAATATTCAAAATTTAAGTGATTATAGAATGGCTAGGAATGAGTTAAATAAGATTCTAAAGAAGAACAAAAGGGTGTCAGAAATTAAATTAGCTCAGGATAGCAACAAAGATCCTAGAAAGTTCTTTAGTTACTATAAAATTAATAACAAGTGTGGCAGAGTTAAAATAGGACCTATCAAATATGAAGGGTTTGTGAGAGAAACTGATGAGGAAATAGTTGAGGTACTAAATGGTCATTTTGCATCAGTATTTACAAAGGAGAAACTAAATAGTCCTATGTATAGTACTCATAGGTCAGGAAAAGAGGTGTTTACTAACATTTGTGTGGATCGGAGGATGATAAAAGGACTAATAGGTGATTTAGATACTACCAAGGCCTCCGGCCCTGATAATATTCATTCTAGGATACTTAAAGAAGGGGTAGAAAGTATCTCAATAGCTCTGGACAAGTTATATACTAGGTCATTGGAATATGGAGAAATACCCGATGATTGGAAGAGAGCGAATGTAGTCCCCATTTTCAAGAAGGGTAGTAAAGAGGATCCAAATAACTTTAGACCGGTTAGCCTAACTCCTGTAGTCTGTAAAATTCTTGAGAAAATAGTTAAAAAAGGGATTTGCCAACATCTAGAGAGGGAGGGGTTAATCAGCGATGCTCAGCATGGGTTTAGATCAGGTAGATCATGTTTGACTAACTTACTAGACTTTCTGGAGTTTGTAACAGATCAAGTAGATAAGGGAGAGAATGTAGATATAATTTACTTAGATTTTAGTAAAGCATTTGATAAGGTACCACACAGGAGACTAGTTCATAAATTAAAAATGATTGGGATATGTGGGGGTGTTTCAAATTGGATAGCTGAGTGGCTGAAAGACAGGAAGCAAAGGGTAGTGCTAAATGGTGTAAAGTCAGAGTGGAGGGATGTTATCAGTGGGGTTCCTCAGGGATCAGTTCTCGGTCCATTATTATTTGTCATCTATATAAACGATCTTGGGGAGGCAGTTAATAATAAAGTGTCAATTTTTGCGGATGATACCAAATTAGCAGCTGTAGTTAAAGATATTGATGATAATTTTAAAGTGCAGGGGGACTTAAATAAATTGTTATCCTGGGCACATAAGTGGCAAATGACTTTCAACCTTGATAAGTGCAAAGTTATTAACATGGGAAAAGATAATAGAGAATTTAACTATGAAATGGATGGGCATTGGCTGAGCTCAGTAAAGGATGAGAAAGATCTAGGAGTAGTAATAGATAAGTCATTAAGGTTTTCTAAGCAGTGTATTGAAGCAAGAAATAGGGCAAATAGAGTGCTGGGTTTTATTAAGAGAAATGTCAGTTACAAAAGTAAGGAGGTTATTCTTAAACTCTATAACTCTTATGTTAGGCCACATCTAGAGTACTGTATACAGGCATGGTCCCCACATTTTAGACACGATATTAACCTTCTTGAGTCAGTGCAACGGAGGGCAACAAAGATTATTCCTTCCCTGAGGCACCTTGAATATGAAGATAGACTGAGGGTATTAAATATGTTCTCGTTCGAAAGGAGGTGTGTGAGAGGGGATATGATTGAGCTGTTTAAAATTTTTTCCGGGATAGATAAATTGGATGTTAGCAAGTTTTTTGAGTTAGATGATGGAAATCGGACTAGAGGTCACCACTTGAAAATTAAAAAGCAAGGGTGTAGGTTGGATTTAAGAAAATATTTTTTCACCAATAGAGTGGTAGACTTCTGGAACAAATTGCCGCAGAGGGTAGTAGGTAGTCCAAATCTAAATGTATTTAAGAGTAGGTTGGATGAGTTTATGGGAAGGGAAGGTTGTGATGGTTCCTAAGTTTTGTATATATTAATATTGTTTGTATATATCTATAGCTGCATGATTTAGTTCTTGACAAGCCTTGATTGGTGATACCCTTGTTTCTGGATGCAATCCTCTGGATGTAGTCTTCCTGGGAGTTTGGGTGCCTTGAAAAAGAGGCCGCTTGACTCGGATGACCTATGATGAGCCCTTGTGGCTTTTGTCATCCGTTATATTATATTGTGGGGGACTTTGATTTTGTCTTCCCCTGGTGATGGTGCTTTTTGTGGGTGGGTTTTGACGGAGTCGGATGACCTTTGATAGGCCCTTGTGGCTTTTGTCATCCGTGTAATTATGTTATGTTATGTTATGTTATTTATAAGTCCAGATGTATAAAAGGAAAATAGCATGGGACCCACCACTGAGCCCTGTGGTACACCATACTTCAACTCAAGGAAAGATGACAATGAGTTATTTAGAGACCATTTGTGTACGTCCTTCCAGGTATGATTTGAAAAGACTAAATGCTTAGTCCCTAATTCCAGCTTTAGCTAGATCCATTAAAAGTAATGTATGGTCAATGGTATCAAATGTTCATTTTACAAGTGTTCCCCTCCCTCTCTGCGATCTCTTCTTCAGGGGTTGTTCCCAGAGAGGCTCTGACCTTCTCGTGGTGAGGGGGGGTCAGCCCTGGACCCCTTAGGGGTCCCATGGGGCTGCCAACAAGACTTTTAACATGCCCCTCTTTCTTTCCTCCCCTATTACGTTCTTCCACTGCCATTTATTTCCCCCTCTTCCATCACCTATCTAGTGGCCCTTATAGATACCCGAACTCTGCTCATCTTATGGATTGATTCCGAATTGTTCTTTCATGAAGGTGGAAGAGGCTGGGCATCTCCACTGCTTTTGTCTACCGAATGCCCAAGGAGAAACCCATCATTGGCCCCTTTTTTCCATGCGTAGGAGAACTCGGGCAGCCTCTTAGGTTTCTAAAGATGGTGTGGTGGATCCGTATCCATTCTCCAAGAGGACATACCAGACGTAACAGATTTTAGAGTTGCAGCAGTGCTGGGCCCTTGTAGGCCTCCATGGTGGGGAGTCCTGAGGGAGAATGCAAAGTTATTTTCTTTTTGCAATGGCTAGCCATAAACCCCAAACCTCCCCCTCTCGTAAGGGTTCTCATGCCAAATGTTCCTTAGCTCCCCTCCAGCCTTCCCTCACTCATTGGACCCCTATTCCAATGAAGTAGACCCAGATCTAGATTATCCTCGCTTTCTTGTCATGAATTCATCATCCGACATCCCACTTGCAAAAGTCGATGTATTTGACGTCAATGAATCTTTTGAGTCTCGCTGTGGTAAACCCCGCCGGATGTGGCCAAGAGGTAGTGGTGATGTCGTAGTCGAGGTGTCATCCCACTTTCAACACAACCTTGTGCAAAATCTATCTTTGATAGCTGAAATTCCAGTAACTGTCTCGCCCTACCCGCCTTCAGAGTAAGCTTAGTACCCAACGTGTCACACACATACACAGGGCAACTAAAAAATTAGGCTCCATTAGAGTCCCAACCGCCACACTGGTTTTAACATTTAAATGACAAAAACTGCAGCAGTATATTAAAGCTGGGTACCTTCGTGTCCCGGTAAGTTCCTATATCGAACTACCCAGACACTGCTCAATTGCAATCAAGTTGGCATGTTGCCCATGCCTGTTGTCACCCCCGCTCCTGTGTGAATTGTAGCTCTGACTACCATGGCCCCAAATGCACCAAAATACCTCACTGTGCCAACTGCGGAGGTACCCACAGTGCTGCGTCAAAACTCTGCTCTATTTTTTATGTGAAAAGTAGGTGCTCGCGTTGCGTGACTCCCTACGCCTAGATATGAGAGTCCCGCCAACGTGCTGGAGCACAAACCTGACCACTCGGCCGGCTCTTCTCTGACATTTTACGTGATGCTGGATGAAATCTGACCATCACGCTCGAGTTCCAACCAGCCTGAAGCACTTCATCCTACATCTACTTGCAGCATCGGAAACATTCAGGATATGCAGTCAAAGCATCGCTCTCACACCAAGATAACTAATGCAGACGCTCAGGGGGCGACACTTGAAGACCTCAGACACTATTTGAAAGAATCCTCAACATCGACCAGTGAAGGTTCATCCACCCGACCCCGAGACCCAAAGCCCAGTGGTAAGAGGAAGGATGCCATACCTGGGTCATCAACCACCAATAAGCGGGCAGTCTCTGGAGCTGACTCGGCCGAATCCTGAGAATCTTCAATGGACTCTTCTCCCATGGATGAACATTCTATGCCCTTAAGTCCGTCCCACCCTTCATAGGACTTAGGCCCAATCCTGATCCAAATGAAGGCAAATATACACCCAGCTCAACACATCTCGCTCATATCACCTGTTTATTCCACTCACCCTTCTACCCATGATCCGATGGAAACAGTTTATACTCAAACATCACCAATCATGGCAGTTGGACCAACTCCTCAGACACCAAAAATACACTCGACCCATGAATCAGGATCTACCGACAAAAAATCCCTTCTTGATCTTCCTTTTCCGTCAGGTTGTGAGCCCGAATTACAATCAAGGGCCTCGGTCGGTTCTCCAAAACCCTCGAAAAAAGCCCCAGTTACTGCTCCCTCTAGGATCTCTCACCCTGCAAAAGCAGGCTCCTCAAAATCAGCTCTCCATCTCCCAAGCTCTTTGGGACGAACCTCAAATACAATATCGGCCACAAAAGAGAAAAAGATATTCACAGTGGTATCTAACCGTCCCACATATATTTTCCATTTTACAACTGAATTGTCAAGGTGTTCTTCCAAAGTGGGAAGAACTCAAAATTCTTTTGACGCCTATCCACCCCGCTGTTATTTGTCTTCAGGAGAATAAACTGGCTATATGGCCCTTTCCGTTGGTACCCGGCTTTCTCACTTTCAACTCCATTGCTCCTGCTGGAAGCTCCTCTCATAGGGGGTTGTCAATCATGGTATCTTCATCCCACCATGTTTCTCCCATCCCCCTACATACTACCTTCCAAGGTGTTGTCGTGAGGGTTTTTCTTACTAAGCTTTTTACCGTTTGCTCTATTTACCTACCCCTTCGTTTATCATTGTCAAGACCCAACCTTTTAGAACTTATAGACCAGTTGCCCTCCCCATTCTTATACTAGGAGATTTTAATCCCCATCACCCATACTGGGGTGACATCACTTGAAATGTCAAAGTCAGTGTTTTAGAGTCTCTTTTATTATCTGACTTTCTTTATTTTTTAAATACTGGCAATTTTACCTCTTATCATGTCCAGACAGACACTTTTAGCTGTGTTTACCTCTCTGTTTGTTCCCTTGATTGCTTCACGGAATTTTGATGTTCAATTCTAGACGATCTCCATGGGAGTTACCACTTCCCTATTGTTTTGTCGGCCCTTCCACTGTGCTGATGGGACTCAGCACCCCATCTGGCCCCAGCTTAGACTCTCCTACTTCTGGTCAGCCTCTAATTTCACAGGGTAGATTCCGACTAGCTTCCTCTCAGCCCACCATCCCAGATCGGAGCTGAGGGAGGAGGGGCAACGTCCCCTCACCCCTAGGCTCCAATTTGAGGTGGTGGGTTTTGGAAAACATGCTTCACCCCTACCCTCATCTTCATCACATCCCCTTTATCTCTCCTTTTCACAGTCTATTAACTTTACGCCATGCCTAAAGTGGAACCGCCAGGTCACTAGGTGGGAGGAGTGGCCTCAAATGGCGGCAGCTGGTTTTGCGGGCTGCGTGTTCACCCCTCGCAGAGGGAGCTACTGCGTGGGATGATAACTGTGTGCTTCCTTTGATTATTATAGAGTCATCATGCCTAAGGATGAATATATTAAAAAAATACTTCCCCTCGATCATCACCAAAGCTGCCTTCTGGCAGCTCCATGGAAAAAATGGAGGCCTCCCCCCCTGTGCTTAGGCAAGGGACCCTCCAAGAAAGCACGCAGGCAGCCCCAAATTGACCAGGAGCGGTTTGATAAGGCCAATCCCCTTAAGGGGAAAAGGGATGGCAGAGCCCACAGGCCCGTGCCCCCTAATGATCTGCATTAAAACATAACATAGCATAATTTCACGGATGACAAAAGCCACAAGGGCCTATCAAAGGTCATCCGCCTCCGTCAAAACCCACCCACAAAAAGCATCATCGCCAGGGGAAGACAAAATCAAAGTCCCCCACAATATAATATAACATGACAAAAGCCACAAGGGCCCATCATAGGTCATCCAAGTCAAACGGCCTCTTTTTTAAGGCACCAAAACTCCCAAGAAAACTACATCCAGAGGATTGCGTCCAGAAACAAGGGTATCACCAATCAAGGCTTGTCAAGAACCAGCTTGCAGGCTGTCAGTATTCCTCCCGCCCTCTTTTTCCTGATGAATGCTGGCTCGCCTGTCCATGACAGGATAAAAGGTACCCTGAAGGGGACCTGTGATGTCTTAGGTGGGGATAGCCACATGGAGGGCTCCCCTGAGATGGATATGGTCCATAAAGTGACCCCGCCCCAGACGGTAGGATCTTCCATGGGGTTGAACCCAGGCTCGATGCCAAGCACAAAACCCATAACTGCCCCTATGCAAGCTCCTCCTAGGAGAAAAGCAAGTTCATTCCCCTCCTCCTCAGCTAAAAAGAAAAAACTAGAATGACTCAGGGCTTCTCTCCATCAGCGTGAGCTACAGGGATGGATGAGTCTGCTGCCATTTTGGCAAGGGACCAAGGGAAGATTGGCATATCCGGGCCCGGTGCTCCCATGGATAGGGATTCCATGACCAAGACTAAAAGTGTGCAAAGCGGAGCCTCGATTACGTTGGGGACCCTCATTCAGAGGTCACCCCGTATCTTCGAAGCAATCTGGTGCATATCTCCTTGAGAAGGAAATCCTGGCCATTCAGGCCCAGCATCGTCTCATTTTGTGAGGTTAAGGACTTTGTCCTGCTGCTCTCGGCACTGCATGGGACATCCTATGCCTCAATGTTAAGAAAGACACCCTCTGTTCCTGGCCCCTCCAAGCCTACAAGCACGGTCATTTCCACGCCCATTCAACCCATCTGAAGTTTTTACACACCCTGGGTGCTCACCTGGTAGAGCTGGTGGCATAAAGGATTCACAACCAGCCTCAGCAAAAACCAGGGTTACCCATCCTTCCAACAGTGTGACCGCTTCCCGTAAGGTCGCTTACCTCCATTGAAGTTGGCCATGAGGCCATCTTCCGGGCTTCTTAAAGCTGCTCCCCAAAAGGAGGCCAGCACTAAAGGAGCTTTGGCTCCTTCGCCCACACCCAGTGGTAGGCTGGGTGGCTCAGAGACGGTGGGACCCCTGCCTGCCTAATTTTCAAGGCGGAGAGAGGAAAAGACTCGCATGGTAAGCCCAACCTCCCCTGATAAGTCTTTGAAAGCAACAGCGCATTGTCCGGGCAACAGTTCCCGGAGATATGTCTCTGGGAAGCGTATGGCAATTACCGTGAAGGTCTTCTCTTCGAAGAGGGTTCCTGCATCTCCTCTGAGCTAGGCTTCGAGGGCATATTCCTTCAAAGGAAATGCGGTGGGCTCCAGGCCAACTGGGAGGAGCTGCAGAGTCTCATCTCCTCCCATTTCCTGTTAGCTATCTCTCTGTAGAAGACCATACTAGGAGGATTTTGTGACCCCACCACCAGGGGATGGGGCCGAACAGGAGGATACGTGATTTACACCTGGCATGATGGCTACATTTATCTCTTTGCTTTAGATACCTCCTTTCAGGCAGTACCTGTGCAGCTGTACCTGAATAAGTATACTGTTATTTCCACATACATTCCAACATCATCCAACTTCAATGTGAGGGACTTCCGTGCTATAAGCACCTCCCGAACAACTTCACTTTCGGTGAAATTCATTGAGCTAGGGCTAGATTCCGGTATGTTTCGAAGTACGCTCGCCACTCTTCATGGCAGGCATACGTGTTTTCACTTAACTGGAAGACCCCTTTAGCAGAGGTGTGGAAGCGAGTCAAGTTCTCGCAGGAGCCCCCCTCCAATTCTCCAGGAGAATGGGACCGCAATCTAGTACACTGCGCCTGTGGCGGCATCCTTTACAATTGCTTTCTCCGCATTCTCTAGCCAGCATTTGTGTTGTGATGTCACAGAAGGCCGCCGAATGGACTTTACCTCCAGAGGCCGAGAACCCTCAATGACAGGTTTACTTTAAGTGAGTTGCATTCCACTCTCTCTTCCTGAGCAGATACCGCCCCCTGGTACAGACGAGGTCCCAGAGATATGCTTAAGACACCTAGGTGAGCTAGGCATGGCCTTTCTGTTAGATTTGTTCAACAGGATCTTGGTAGAGTGTATCATCCCTGACTCTTGGTGAATTGCTACCTAGCTCACTTTTTACAAACCGGGAAGAGTTCACTCTACTTCGGCCAGTTCCCGCCCAATTTCTCTAACCTCCTTTGTGTGCTAGTTGATGGAGAAATTGGTAAATGTTAGATTAGCCTTTTATCTGGACAGCGCAGCCCATCTGTTTTCTGCTCTGATAATTATGATAATTTATCCCCCCCCCCCCAAATTTTCAAACTCTTATGTTAGTGATTAAGTATCTAATTAAAATACATAAATGGCTTAGTTCAGTCCTTCTTTATTTGTAAACTGAGATTTATGAATGAGAGTAACTTGACTCCGTTCTAATGCCTCACCACATCACAACCGCTAAAAGATGCTGATTTATTACTCAGGCCATTTTTTATGACTTCCCGTTTTTTGGTTAAATATACTTGTTTTTCATTTTCATTCAATAAAATGAGGAAATGCCCCTAGTTAGTATGTTATTGAAAGCACACAAACCAGCAAGCCTATTTTGTCTGGAAAATACAGTTTTATAGGTCAAAAATAGGCCCTGAGCAAAATTTTCATAAAATTTAAGATATATAATAGTCTCCCATGAAGAGCAGCACTGTTTTCTATAATTAAAAATAAGTTTTAAAGTTTAACTGATTTAAAAAGCATCAAACAACCATGGGTGTTGATGAAAATTTGTGGAAAAACCTTGTGGTGGAGCGAATGTGAGTGTGTGTGAAGGGCCATTCTCCCACCCCTTTCCCAATGTCCTCTCCCTCTCTCTGTAAGAATGTGTGTGTGAATGGAGAATGTTTTCCATTTGTTTTTTTATATAATATATTTATTTGATTTCATGTTTTGTCTAAAATGTTTTTTTTCTCTCCTCCGGCTATTTACAATATGTTAATTTGCGAAAGCAAGGGTGTAGGTTGGATTTAAGAAAATATTTTTTCACCAATAGAGTGGTAGACTTCTGGAACAAATTGCCGCAGAGGGTAGTAGGTAGTCCAAATCTAAATGTATTTAAGAGTAGGTTGGATGAGTTTATGGGAAGGGAAGGTTGTGATGGTTCCTAAGTTTTGTATATATTAATATTGTTTGTATATATCTATAGCTGCATGATTTAGTTCTTGACAAGCCTTGATTGGTGATACCCTTGTTTCTGGACACAATCCTTTGGATGTAGTTTTCCTGGGAGTTTGGGTGCCTTAAAAAAGAGGCCGTTTGACTTGGATGACCTTTGATAGGCCCTTGTGGCTTTTGTCATCCGTGTAATTATGTTATGTTATGATAAATTTTACAAGATTTTTCTACTTAAATTAACTTTTATAAAGACGCAGTTTTGATATATCAATCTATTGCAAACAAAGAGCCACTCAAATATTCTGTTAGATTGTACTTGACTTGTAATAATCTTTTCATAAGGGTGGCTGAGATTGTAAGATTTGCAATATTGAAATAGAATATACCTTGTACATCAAGAAGTTATTGTGAGTCCCGACAGGACAGAGAGGGCTTTGATAGCCTCAAGACGTGACCAAATCGCATTATACTGAGCTTGGAGGTGCCAGTTGTTTTTTTTTATACAAAGATTTTGTGGTACCACATGAGGCCTTTTCTTTTTCGTTTGTTCATTTATCATTTGTGTTGTAGTCACAAATACTTTTGTTGTTCGATTTTTACATAGAATTGGGTTTTTTTTCGGATTGGTAGTTGTTTTTTCTTTAAAATATAATAGTCTATTTGGGTGTTTATATATATTTGATATTATTTATAAGATAAGATTATTTGGTTATACAGCAATCCCTTGATTAGCGGCGTTTTGAAAAATGCGGTTTTAATTAGCGCCCCCCCCTCAATTTGAGAACCTTCATCAATATACGCGGTGCCAATTTTGATTAGTGCGCCTTTTTTTTTCTTCCACGCGCCTTTTTTTTTTCTTCCACACGCCTTTTTTTTTCCCTCTGGTGAGCATTGGCAACCCATGGCAGAGCCTTCAGCGAGGGAAAGTTGAAGGGCTGTCAGGCAGACGCCAACCTTCATCTAGGAAAGACCTTTGCAATACTTATTGCTTATTTCCAACAGACTACGTACATAATTTGATTTTATTTTATATATTTTCGTTTAATAAATTACCTTTATAATTATGGACAAAAAAGAAACTCTTAAATGTAAACACATCACTTTGGTGACTAAACTTGATATAATCAAATGATTTGATAATGGCGAAACCAAAGCACAGATATGTAGGAAGCTAGGTTTTAGCGAGTCAACAATACGCACAATTTTAAATAAAGCGAACGATTATCAAGATAAAGGCAAAATGGCATCTACGTCCTCAAGCCTGCAATGCATAAGAAATAGGTGTCCTTTGATGATTGAAATGGAGGATTTGCTTTTCATTTGGTTGGAAGACTGCAACAACATCAAGATTAAAGCTTTGAGCCTTTTCTCTTCATTGAAAAAAGAAAAATATCAAGAGGATGCTTCAGCATTTTCTGCTAGTAAAGGCTGGTTCAAAAATTTCAAAGCTCGATCAGATATAAAAAATATTAAATTATCAGGGGAAGCAGCCAGCACAGATAAAGATGCAGCAGCCAAATATCCCGATGAACTGAAGAAAATGGATATCAACTTCAAATCTTCAATGTTGATGAAAATGGTCTCTTTTGGAAAAAAAAATGCCTACGTGAACATTTTTAGCAAAGAAAGAAGCAGCTGCACCAGGGCACAAAGCATCTAAAGATAGAAATTGATCCATACGAAGAGAGAAATATGAACGTTCATCGTGGAATTGATAAGCAAGTTGATTGCTACCGCAAGATTATGGAGGAAAGGAAGAAATCTAATACTGTTCAATTGAAGTTGGATATGTTTTTTGGTAAAAAATAACTTTAAGTCCTACTTTATTTCTTTTATTTATATCCCTCTATTATTTGAAAAATATAAAATGAGTTTTTAGTGAAAAAAACTATATGTAATTTAAATATTTTTGAGGATTCATTATAATTATTCCCATTGGTTCTTAAGTTTGATTAACGCGGTTTTGCTTTACACAGTAAAACTCGGGTATTTATTAACTGCGCTAATCAAGGGATTGCTGTATATATATAAAGATCTCAAGTATATTTACCCCCATATCTCTTATAAATATTTCCCCCATAATTTTTTGTAAATAAAGGACTGTATATCCAATCCATTTCATTTCTCCTTTGATTTCTCACATCCGAATTAGTGTAGGAAGCGGGTTGGATCAATTGTGGTTAGAGGATAGATTTTCAGCCCGCTACAACCTAGAATTATCAATCATAATTATAAATAGATAGAAGGTTATTAATAATTTATAAATTATTTCAATAGAGTAATTCTTTTCAATTTGATTTAGAAAAAAGATTTAAATATTTTATTTTAATTATTTTTGGAATTTTGCTATGGGTGAGTTCAAGAAAAAAAGCTGGGCGACAATGGGTTAAATGAGGGGTTTATCAATCTTTTTTGAAGTTGGAAAAATAACTAAAATTAATTATTTCCCTTGCTAGACTCTAGTACGTAACAACCCAAAGATCAACCCCTTTGTACATATATCAGGCCAGCCAGCCTGGTTTGCTGCTAGAGACTGATAGTGAGAGAAATTGTTCTTAAAATTTTTGAATCCCACCACTGGATATAACATCAATCTTTCTTAGAAACTTTTGGACTTCTTATAAATTTTTCTCTCAAATTTTGGACTACATTCAAATGACTAAAACCTCGGCCAACCTTGGCATTGGGTGGGTAAGGAACACAAAAGGTAAATATTCATTTTAAAAATGTGTTTTTCTTTTGCAGTTTTCTGTGTACTTTTCAAATCTGACACTCGTTTCCCCCCCAAAAGGCATACTTTACCCATAATTGACTGAAGTTCCATAAAAGGAAAAGTATGGATTTCCAGTGAAAATGAGTTTCAGCTCTGAAAAGTACACATAAAACTACATAAGAAAAACAATTTTTTTAAATTCATTTAAAAGATCCAGAACCAGATCTAACCTAACCTCTCCTTAAATTATCTTACCTAACCCTAATAATATTGGTAATTTTTAAGATTAGTGGTGCATAATTTTTCTTACCGATTTTTACATTTTGGGGTTATATCATATTGTATTATATAATATATTATTTTAAAGAAAGTTTTGAAATGGAGCACTTCACCTTATATTGCCCCCCAAATTTTTTAATAATCTAGTAGTAATCGCTACCAAAATCATGCAATCATACACCACAAATCTTAACAATTACCAGGATATTCTCCTCAGCTTGAAAAAATGTTTTGCACAGTTTATAAACAAGAGGTTTTGAATCCAGTGCAATTATATTACAATAAAAGAAATTTCAATCTTTGTTAAATTTACAATTCCTGCAGGATTATACTGTGAGCCCTATATATTTCTAAGACCTGAATATCGGCATCAAAGACTTCACATATTATTTGGTATTGTGACTTAGAACAACCACCGCACTCCATTGTAACAATTAAATTGAAGATGCAGCCCTGCGTGAACCATCCAAAATATAACAAAGCATGCTATTGGCTAATCAGTTAGAATACACATGTGCAGATAGTCTGCAGATATAACATAGGAGGTTATTGGTTAACTAGTCAGGCTAGGAGTAGGCCAAAAAGTGAAGGAAATACACAAATGGCACGGAAAATAACCTTTTCAAAAAAGGAATAACTACATTATTAAGTTCCAGAAGGTGAAAATGATATCAGTGAACATCATTTTAAGAATTAAGAATATTTATGTATTTTTTAAATTTAAAAAAAAATGTAATTGGGTTAAAATGAATAATATCCACACAAAACTCCTTTGACTTGTGGAGAAGATTCCTTCTAACCACTTCTATTGGTCAATAGGTTTCTCCTTTACTACCTACTTCTGGTGCTACCCTCAGGCAGCTTCACCTTTACCAAAAAGGCGGGCCAATCTTCTACTAGCAACTTGTGACTGCCCCCTCCTTATCTCAATAAAGGTTGGTACACTGGTTCCATGATGTATCTTGAAACTATTAAGCTACAGGCCTATTGAGTTCCTGGTTGCAATCTTTAACATCTTGGTGGGAGATAGTCAGATGAAGACCCATCCTGAGTTCATGTACCTAAAGGTGCTCCAGATGGCAGGTTCTTTCCATGAGTGACTTCTTACAGAAGAGAATATGGTGCATTTCCTATCTGGCTTGTCTAAAAATAAATAATTTAAAAAGACTAGGGGTCCCTGCTGGGGAGGGGGGGGGGGGGTGTCAGAGATGGATGCGTCCTCTTCTGATTTTCCAGGGGACTAGGCAAAGGATGGCAGACCTGGCTTCAGTGCCCCCTTGGCTGGGATGCCCTTCGGGCGGCTTGGCAAAGAAGATGGGAGAAGGGAACTTAAAGTTACATGCCATTGCGCTGCAACTGTAGCCATGGACATACCCCCTAATGCCGCAAGGACTTCAGGTTGCTTTCTGTCATCCCTGAATTGGATTCACTTGCATGATGGAGCGCTCATTTTTCGTTGTACTGCGACAACCGTGTTGTCCCCCAGACTGTTTGTCACATTCTTGTTAAATGTCCCAGTCTGGGTGATCTTTGTGCACATTTCCGGTACTGGGATGAGCGGGGTCGCCACCGCTTGTCCCTTGTACTCAAGACTGGTTCATTCATACAGACTTATGGACTATACAACCTTTTGGGGGAGGTGTACACATCGTCCTGACACCTTGGTCACAGAATCGCATGAAATTTACATCATTTGTTGGTTATGATGAATAGAGTTAACATACTAAGTATGAGGCCTATCTGGTCATTGTGGTCATATTTATGGCCAGATCAATTTTTGGTCAAACTAATTGACCCAAAACCTTTGAGAAGTCATAACTTTGGCCAGAATTAACCAATTTTAATGATTTTAATATGAAAATGTTCAGAAGAAAGAGGTCTTTCAAATGAGTGGAAGAACGATGTTTCTATGGCAATTTTTGACATGATGACCTTTTTGTGAACTCTGACCTTTGACCCCGGCCAAAGTGCAACTCAAATCATCCCAACTTTTTTTCTAAAGTTACCCCTTTCTATCCTCCATAGCTCCAGAAAAAATATAAATGGGATCTCAATGGGTTTAGAATCTATGGGCAATTATGTGACGATGGGTATACATACCTACTAAAAGTATTATTGATCCAGAAATTATGGTGATATCACATACCTACATAAGTCCGAACTGTAGCATGGCCTATATACATCTTATATACCTAGGTACCTACCTTATATAGGTAATCTTGCGAAATCAATGTAACATGAAAAGCAGTCTTTAACTGCCTTTCATAATCCTTAACTAATTAATGTCGGTTTTTCAGATACTGTCATTTATGTCTTCAATATATAAATTAATATAATTTCAAGATATCTTCTAAACTACCTACTTAATATTAATTGTGAGATTATCTGCAGATCCTAAAATAATTTCTAGGTGTGTAATTTTGGTATTTATTTTTGATAATTTTGAAATACCTAATGATTTTTATACAGCTACCTACCTACCAAATTATTATATTATGAAAAAGAGGAGAATGATTTATTACTTATTATTAATAGTGACTTTTGATTGATCACATATTTTTACTATGCCAAGCTATTTCAAAGGAGAGAAGGCAATTTTCAACAAATCCTTTAATTTGATCAAAACTGAATGTACCTACAGAATATAGGTAGCTATACCCTCCAAAAATAGGTATGGAAGAAAGATTAAACTAAGAGTGTAATAAACCTATTCTCAGCAATGCATTATGATGTAGCCATTAGCTAACAATAGCTATTAGGGTTGAAGCGCTGGACTGAGAAAACATGAAAATAATTAAAAATAATGTTAATCATTGAATAGGTACCTACTCTTTTCTTGTGTTTTGTCCACTTCTCAGCAAATTTATGAAGAATCAAATCTTAAAAGGTGCTAATGGAAATGTTTGTTAGTTATAAACCAGTCTACCAACCTACAACCCTTTGCACCTAAACTTTGAACTATTTCCACCAAGATATAATATTTGACGATTATTATGCACTTCTTTCTTTGCTTACCAATTTTCTATGACAATGCAATTGTAGGGGAATGGTCACTTCCTCCCTCCCCCCCGTCCACTCTTGGTGCAGTCACAAGGCGGTTACCGCAAAGACATCCGGCCCAGGCATCGGCGAGTCAACAGCGTAACCGCAGTGTGGCACAACTTGGTTCCATGAAAGACCCTAAAGGTCAAAATGAAAGATCTCCCCCAGGAGAGTTAGATCCAGTTTCACGTCAAATAACCCCGTAAGGGGCGCGGCGATTTGCCATCCGGGCCGCCGTGCTGACGGGATCCAGCGCTCCGTCCCGCCCCAGCTTAGCCTCTCTTCCTTCCTTCAAAACACTTGTTTCCTCTCTTTTCACACAACCTCTCCCACAACTTTCACTGGTGAGCCTCTAATTTCACAGGGTAGATGCTGACCTTCCTTTCAGCCAACCGTCCCGCATCGGGGTTGAGGGGGTGGGGGACAATGTTCCCTAACCCCTGAGCCCCGGTCTGGGGTGGCTGGTTTTTAACAACCTGCTTCATCACCACCCATACCTTCCTCACATCCCTTTTCCTCTCCTCTTCACAATCTATATATTTTACGCCGTGTTCAAGGTGGAGCCGCCATGCCGATGGACTGCCAGGCCACCAGGCGGGAGGGGTGGTTCCAAATGGCGGCGCCTGGCTCTGCCGGGCTTGTAAGCACCTCTCGCAGTGCAGGCAACTGCGAGAGGTGTGCGCTATTGCATCCCATGTTAAAAAAAGGGTCACCATGCCCAATGATGAAGATCAAACAAAAAAAACCCAACCCCCAACTTCCCCAAGAACAACGGAGCCGCCCTCGGGCAGCTCCAGCAAAAAAAATGGAGGTCCCTCCATATTTCTCTAACCGGAGAGGAGGCTTACTCCTCTCCTTCGCCTACGGGTGCAGGGGACTCCCCCTCACCCCCTTCTCTGGAGGTGCTTTCGGGCACCTCCCTTTTCCCAGCGGCAGTCCCCTCTTTTCTTTCCAAGGGGACTGCCAAGAAAGCCAGCAGGCAGCCCTTAGCCAGCCGCTCCCCATCGAAGCGGCTCGGTAGGGCAAACCCCCTTAGGGGGGAGAGGGAAGCCAGGCCCCCTCGGTCGCTTCCCTCAAAAGACCTGCTGGCAAGAATTTTAAACCTTGCCGGGGTCAAGGCCTGTGCCTCCCCACACAAGACTGGCGACACTGCCAAGGGGACCTGCGATGTCCTGGGAGGGGATGGCCAACTGGAGGCCCCTCCTGTGATAGACATGGTCCTTGAGGAGACCCAGCCTCAGACGGTAGGGCCTTCCATGGGGGGGGAATTCGGGCTCGGCGCCAAGCACCGAACCTGAATCCGCCCCTATGCAAGGTCCTCCTCAAATGGCTGAGGGCTCCAAGGCAGTAAAAGAAGGGGAGGGATCTCCTCCGACAGGTGCCCCTACGACAGCCAGGACCTTCTCGATTTCGGAGAGGGACCTGGCTGAGGCCAGTCCATCTGGCCTGGGGGCTTCTGCCAGCGGGGGTGAGAAGCGGGTTCATTCCCCGCCCGCCTCTCCAAAAAAGAAAAAGACTCGGGGCTCCTCTCCATCCGCGGGGGCTGCGGGGATGGATGGGTCTGCTGCCACTTGGGTAGGCGACCAAGCCAAGATCAGCACATCCGGCCCCTCTACCCCCTCTTGTGCGGAGCCCCTGACCAAAACTAACACCAAGAGTGCACAGGGCGGAGCCTCGATGACATCGGGGCCCCTCATTCAGAGGTTACCTGGCATTTTCGAGCCCGCTGGCTTTAAACGCTTCCTCGTTATTCGCTCCACTGATGGCACCATGTTGTCCAAGGGCAACATGATCCATCAGAGGAGAGGATTAGCTAGTGCAATTGGTAGGGAGCCGAAGGTGACCCGTTTCTCGGACGGCAGCCTTCTGGCGAATGCGGCGAATCCTACCGAGGCGGCCAAGATAAGTGCTCTTCGGACACTTCATGGCACCCCGGTGAGTGTGAGGCCGCACTCTACCATGAACTTTGTGAAAGGAGTAGTTTATGTGAGGGAACTCGTTGACTACTCCATTGAGGACATCACCCTAGAGCTGGCCGACCATGGGGCGGTCAAGGTCGAACGTGTGATGAGAAATAGGGAGGGGCCTCGAGACCCACCCCTACACTCTTCGTCACGTTCGACTGTGACAAGCTCCCTGAGTCGGTGCGTGCCGGTTGGTACCGCTACCGCGTTAAGGCATTTGTGCCACTGCCGCGGCGGTGCTATTACTGTCACCACTTCGGCCATACGAATCGCTCATGTAGACGTGCAAAGTCGGGGTCACCCGAAGTCTGTGTAAATTGCTCCAAGGTCGCACACAATAAGTCCAAATCGTGTGTCAATTGCGGAGAGCCGCACCCTGCTTCTTCGAAGCAATGTGGTGCATATCTCCTGGAGAAAGAAATCCTGGCCGTTCAGGCCCAGGATAGACTCTCATTCCGCGAGGCTAAGGACTTCGTCCTGGCGCGCCCAGCTCTGCCTGGGACGTCATATGCCTCAGTAGTTAGAAAGGCACCCTCTGCTCCTGGCCCATACAGGCCAACGAGCACGGTTGTTTCCGTGCTCATTCGGAGCCCTTCTGCGGGCTCTACCCAACCCGGGCGCTCCCCTGGTAAAGCTGGTGGCAAAAAGGGTTCATACCCAGCCCCGGCTAAAACCAGGGCTCCCCCCTCTTCCCCCAGCGTGACCGTTCGCCGCAAGGCGAAACGGCCACGCGCCTCCACCGAGTCGTTAGACTCACAGGAGGCAACACCCCTGAAGATGGTCGCTAGGCCATCTTCGGGGGTTCCTAAAGCTGTCCCCCGAAAGGAGGACAGCAACAAAGGAGCTTCAGCTCCTTCGCCCACGCCCCGAGGTGGAGCGAGTGGCTCGGAGACGGTGGTTCCTCGAAAAGAGGGCCCCCCCGCCTCCGAAGCCGCAGCGCCCGCCTAAGGTTTCGAAGCGGAGGGAGGAAAAGACTCGATGGTGAGCTCAACCTCCCCCAATAAGTCCTCGAAGGCGACAGCGCCTCCAGGGCTTTGTCCGGCCAACAGCGCCCGGGGTTCTGCCCCCGGGACGCGTACGGCCATTCCCGTGAGGGTCTTCAGTTCGAGGAGGGCCCCCGCGTCTCCTCCGAGCTAGGCCTGGAGGGCATATTCCTTTAATGGAATTGCCGTGGACTCCGGGCCAACTGGGAGGAGCTGCGGAGGCTCGTCACGTCCCGCTCCCCGTTAGCTATCTTTTTGCAGGAGACCATGCTAGGCGCGTGCCCCCTGCCCGCCCTCCCGTGGTACAAGGGTCTTGCGACCCCACCACCGCGGGATGGCCGGGCTGGGGGATGCGCGGTTTACACCCGGCATGATGTCTCCGTTCTTCCTTTCTCTTTAGATACCTCCTTTCAGGCAGTGGCTGTGCAGCTGCACCTGGATAGGAGGTATACTATCATTTCTGCGTACATTCCACCGTCAGCTGACTTCGACGCGGGGGACTTCCGCCGCGTCGTGGCACGGTTGCCGAGGCCCTATCTCTTGCTTGGAGATCTGAACGGCAGGCATCCTCTCTGGGGAGATTACTCCATAAATCCCAGGGGACAAGTCCTTGCCGATCTGATCGAAGAGCTTGAGATGGGTGTCCTAAACGTGGATGAGTTTACGCATCACTGTCCGAGAACCGCTTCATTTTCTTGCCTTGACCTATCTTTGTGCTCTTCGGATGCACAGCCTGATTTTGATTGGGGGGGTGGTCGATGACCTCCATGGTAGTGATCACTTTCCCATTCAAATATCATTTTCAGGGCAACTGCCGCCTGAGAGACCACCTCGGTGGTGCTTGGCGATGCGCGGTGGCCTGCGTTTCAGGAAATGACTGAATTCTCTATCTCAGTCGAGGAGTTTAGGTCGGTAGATGAGGCCGTTGAGTTCTTCTCCGGCAACCTCATCGCCGTGTGCCTGACCACTATTCCTAGGACGTCTGGCCGTTTTGCACGCCGACCACTCCCATGGTGGTCGGCCGAGTGTGAGACGGCCCTCAAACAGAAGCATTATGCCTACATGCGCTATAAGCGCCGTCCGAACGATTTCACTGTCGCTGAATTTCGTCGGGCTAGGGCTAGGTTCCGGTATATTTCGAAGCACGCCCGCCGCTCTTCTTGGCGGGCATACGTGTCTTCACTTAACGGGAAGACCCCTTTAGCTGAGGTGTGGAAGCGAGTCAAAAAGATTCGGGGCAAGTTCTCGCAGGACCCCCCTCCTGTTCTCCAGGAGAATGTGACCGCAATCTCGGACCCCGCGACCGTGGCGGAATCCTTCGCGACCGCTTTTTCTGCATTCTCTAGCCGTGATGCTGCTCCGCCAGCATTCAATGCACGTCGTGATTTTGCGGAAGGCCGCCGGCTGGACTTTACCTCCAGAGGCGGAGAACCCTTCAACGACAAGTTTACTGTAAGCGAGTTGCGTTCCGCTCTCGCTTCGTGCGCGGACACCGCCCATGGTCCGGACGATGTCCCGTACGCCATGCTTCGACACCTAGGTGAGCGAGGCATGGCCTTTCTGTTAGATTTGTTCAACAGGATCTGGGTGGAAGGTCTTCTCCCAGACTCCTGGCGAATCGCTACTGTGCTTGCCTTTCGCAAACCGGGGAGAGATCACTCTACTCCGACCAGTTTCCGCCCAATCTCTCTAACCTCTTGCGTGTGTAAGTTGATGGAGAAATTGGTAAATGTTAGATTAGCCTATTTCCTGGACAGCGGAGGCCATCTGTCTTCCGCACAGTGCGGCTTCCGCAAGTTCCAATCCACGTCGGATGCTCTGCTCCGACTGGAAAATGCCGTCTGCGAGGCTTTCCTTCGTAGACAGCACTACGCCACGGTGTTTTTCGATCTCGAGAATGCCTATGATACCGCATGGCGATACGGTATCATGGAGACTCTCCACACGATGGGGGCAAGGGGACGCCTCCCAATTTTTATATCTGAATTTTTGCGAGATCGTCGATTCCGCGTACGGGTGGGGGGATCCCTCTCCGGCCTAAAGGAGCAGGAGGAGGGTGTCCCGCAGGGAAGTGTCCTCAGTCCCACACTCTTAGCCCTGAGCATCAACGGCATCACCTCGGTGCTGCCGGAAGATGTTCTCGCTACGCTCTACGTGGACGACCTTTCGATCTCTTTTGGCGCGGCCCAGATGCCAACTCTGGAGCGTCGACTACAACAGGCATTGAACCGCGTCTCTCGCTATGCCGAAGCGCACAGGTTTCGGTTTTCTTTGGCCAAGACTAAGGTGGTGCACTTCTGCCGCCATCCACGGCTTCACCCCGACCCAGATTTGTTTCTTAAAGGGGTGCACCTGGATGTGGTTGAGTCGCACCGTTTCCTTGGTCTTGTATTCGACCGACGCCTCACCTGGGAGGCTCATATTCGCAGCCTTAGGGTCTCTTGTACCCGCGTTATGGACATTCTCCGTTCCGTGAAGTTCAGCGCTTGGGGCGCTGATAGGGCTACTGCCTTACTTTTTTATCGATCCTCTGTCCGTTCGAAGCTCGACCACGGATGCGAGTTTTTTGCATCCGCAGCCGAGCGTTTATTGCGGAAGGTGGATTCGATCCACCACACCGGCCTTCGCCTTGCGACCGGTGCCTTCCGCACCTTCCCCATTGAGAGCCTGTTGGTCGATGCTGGGGAGATGCCACTCGCTCTGCGCCGCGTGCAGTGTATCACTCGACTGTACGCGCGAGCCCGGCGCCTCCCTCAATCGCCAACAGCTCTCACTGCATTCGCAGCTGATCTCGATGGTGCCTATGCCGTCGAGAGACGCCAGTCATACCCTAAGCCCTTTGGGTTTAGGGCCAGGAAACTCCTTCGAGAGGTAGATATCGCTCTCGGGCCGGTGGTGCCTCTGGTTTTGCCCAGGACGCCACCCTGGAGGGTGCCACATTTGGCTATTTGTCGCCACGCCTCTGCTCCCAAAGCTTGTACTGCGCCGGGAGTATTGCGTTCGACCTTTTTGGAGCACACATCGTGTCACGCTGGAACCGTGCCAGTGTATACGGATGGCTCCAAGTCCCAAGAGGGGGTCGGCTTCCACGCCGTATCCCCTCTGTTTGAAGTCAGCGGGGCTCTACCAGGCGCTGGGTCTGTCTTAACGGACGAGCTGGTGGCAATACACCACTCGGTACGGGTGATTACGCGACGTGCCCGGTTCGGAGACCGGATTGTGATCTATAGCGACTCACAAAGCGCCCTGAGTGCTCTCGGGGCATTGGAATCTCCGCATCCCCTGTTCGCGATATCCGTGACGCCACTGTTTTGGCGAACCGGGCAGATGTCGAGATTATCTTCTGCTGGGTTCCTGGACATGGGCAGCTCTTCGGACTGCTTGGCAAAGAAGATGGGAGACGGTCGAGGGGAACTTAAAGTTGCGTGCCATTGCGCCGCGACTGTTCCCATGGACCTATCCCCCAATGCCGCGGCGGCTTCAGGTTGCTTTCTGTCGTCTTCGAATCGGACACACTCGTGTGACGCATCGCTACTTGATGGAGCGCTCGCCTGCGCCCTATTGCAACGACTGCGTCGTCCCCCAGACTGTTCGGCACATTCTTGTCGAATGTCCCAGTCTGGGTGATCTTAGCGCACGATACCTGTCCCGGTACCGGGATGGGCGGGTTCGCTACCGCCTGTCCCTTGTACTCGGGACGAGTGCGTGCACCATGACTGGTGGACTTATTGACTTTTTGGGGGAGGCTGGCCTTCTCCCTTTCATTTAACCCAGTTTAATTTTTGTTGTTGTTTTTGTTATTGCTTTTTTATTGTTATTGTTATCTCTTTTTATTGTTTCCTGTTTAATTTTTAAAGTAGCCTAGAACTAGGCTGTTTGTTTACGGCGACTAATGCCTAAGTCGGCAGTCGCCAGATAGCCCCTTAATTAAAAAAAAAAAAATCTTGTCCAATGTCCCAGTCTGGGTGATCTTCGCGCACGATACCTGTCTCGGTACCGGGATGGGCGGGGTCGCTACCGCCTGTCCCTTGTACTCGGGACGAGTGCGTGCACCATGACTGGTGGACTTATTGACTTTTGGGGGGAGGCCGGCCTTCTCCCCTTTATTTAAGGTTCCTTTTTTTTGTTATTGTTTTGTTTGTAGGTTGCACTCTCCTGTACCGGGGTGAGGGGGACCTCCCCCCGCTGCCGGAGATTGCTTCGATTGTTAAGTTTTTCCACTTTGTATCATTGTTAAGTTTTCATATTTTTTCTTTAAAGTAGCCTAGTTCTAGGCTGTCGTGTTTTTCGGCGACTTATGCCCAAGTGGGTAGTTGCCAGATGGGCTCCATAAAATAAAAAATAAAAAAATCACGTCAAATAAGAAATTGGAGACGTGTTTCTCCCAATCTCGAAAGCTAACGAGGAACCGATGTTTGACTTCGTGGGAAAGACCGTTTGGAAAAAGAACTCTCCTGGGGCCGTCCTCAAGCCCCTCCCCCCCCTTACCACTCCCCCAGTGGGGGTGCGAGGTATAAATGAGGAACTCTGAGGAAAATCGTGGTAGTATACGTCAGTCTCTAGGTGACGAAGTCTTCGGATCAAACCGAACTACCGAGACTAGAGAGGTAGTGTACTTGGCTCGCCAGACCAAGAAGTACCCTGCAAGAGAGGCAGGGCTACCTACCTTAAGGGGCTTAGAAGAAGCTCATCCTCGAGCTAAGTCCCTGGTTATCAAACCAAACGATAAGTTAACTTTGGTAAGTTCAACTTACTCTCGCCAGAGAGACTCCTCATATCCTGGTGCACCTTAAACACCAGGGGTATTCCTTGTCCTTGAGGAATTAAGAAAAGAAGAAGGAAAAGGCTCCCTCCTCGAGCCCGTTATTCGGTGGCCACACCGGACTCCTAAGTTAACTTGGTGAGGAACCAAGTTCAACTTGTTCTCGTCAGAGAAATCTCCCTCTGTTATACTCGCCCTTGAGGAAGACTGGAATTAAGCAAAAGCTCATCCTTGAGCTAGTTCCGGGTTACCAAACCGAACGTTAAGTAATTTATTCTCGCCAGAGAAATCCCCCTCCGTTATCCTCGCCCTTGAAGAAGACCCTCCCTGAGTTCAGTCCTTGTCCATAAGGAAATAAGTAACGAAGGAGAAAAGCTCCTCCTCGAACCCGTTACTCGGTGATCACACCGCACTTCAAGTTAACTTGATTTAAGAACCAAGTTCGACTCACTCTCGTCAGAGAGACCACGACTGCCTAGGTGTTGCATAAAGCACCGTCTTGGTTCTCGTCCTTGAAGAACCCCCTACCCCCCGGAAAAACGTGTGGACCCCCCAGCTGCTACCCTCGCCAAAACGACCGTGGAATTTCGCCCATCTACATCTGGACACGCGGCTCGCGGCAATAACATTTCTGAGGCCTTTAAACTCCACATGAGTCCGTAAGCCTAATTCTTATATTATTGTTTTGTGTAGAGAAAATGTTAACCAATTTTTGGGGGGAAACTAATTTAATTAATTTTTGTTTATAATAATATTTAGAGTATTACTGTAGTTAATGTCTAAATGTTATGTATTCAATTGATAAAGGTAAAATATAAGTTTATTTTGTGAATTAGTGGGCGTTTCTTTTATATCCTTATGTGTGTCGTAACGGCTCTGTTCTTTAAGATATTCTTATAATATCAATATATTAGACTCACTCTTAGCACTCTTAGAGATAGAACAAAAAGGGAGGGAATTCTACGACAGCAATGATTGAAGTAGCTATATTGATATTGTATATTGGCAATTTTAAATATAATTGCTTCAATCATTTATATAGGTGTTTATTTTAATTAATTTATTGTATATTTTTTATAAACAGTAATTTACTATTTGGATCTTTTTCAGACTTTGTTTCATTAAGATGGCAAATCCAAAGTACTGCCGCGATCCACTGAAGATCCATAAATCCAGGCAAAAGAAAGACCTAAGAAATGTTTCAGCTCAGCTTTTGCAGAAGTTCTCATCTCTTCTTAGGAAAGATGATAAGCTTTGTTCTGTTTGTAGGAAGAAGCTTTCAGAGTTACCAATGGAGCAAAATACTCCAGAGGAGTCCGGAACTTCAGCATCTAAACAGGAGTTTAATGAGATGCCTAGCCAAAAGGAGGATTCAGATGCTGTGGAAGTCGAAGTTGAAGTTGACTTAATGGACCAATCATTGTCTTTCATCCATGACAGCCCCTTTAATAAAAGGAAAGTCGAAAGGCATCCAACTTACGTACCTGAGAAAAGGTTAAAAGTTGAAGAATCTATTAGGAGAAAGTTGGATTTGGTCGTAGCCACGTGAGTGTGTTCTTGTAGGAGGCAGTGGAACTCACTTAGTATGTGTATATACAATACATCAAAATGTAAAACTGATGATGGTTGGATCCAAGATGTCTGATATCACTGATCTACCCTCTTACCATTACCTAGTTGCCTCTGTCGTATATAATCCAGCCCATCCAGCATGCTACATGAGTTCGTGCGAGTACTGTTTACCTGTGGATCAACTAAAAGCAAAACTATTTGGATTTTATGAACAGGAGAGTGTGGATAATATTGAATTCAAACAGTGGACATCAACTGATAGATCTGAGCTGGTAACCATGGTATTATCGCTTGATGATTTCATGGATAGATTTTGTGATTGTGTCGAAACTTTGGTGCAACATGATTTTGTTGCAAAATCACAAGCACAGTACTTGGAAACTGTGAAAAACAATATTGCAGATGGTGAATTTGTAGCAATTGGTGCTTTTTCAGAAAACTATTCATTTGTAATACAAGACGCAGCCCAGGGATATCTTTGGAATTGCGCATAAGCGACGATACATCCTTGGGTATTTTATCACATTAAAGATGGAAAACTATGTCATGACTCATACACCATAATTTCAGAGTGTAACATCCACGATAATGTGTCAGTGCATCTATTTCAGAGAATGTTGATAGAGTATCTGAAATCAGTATTCAAAACGGTAAAGAAAATTTACTACTTTTTGGATGGATCTGCAGCACAGTATAAAAACTGTAAATCTTTCCAGAATCTTTGCTGGCATAAAAAGAAATATGGTATAGAAGCAGAGTGGCATTTTTTTTCCATGAGCCATGGGAAGGGCCCATCAGATGGCATAGGTGGCACCATCAAAAGGAAGGCTACTAAAGCAAGCTTGAGAAGACCCTAAGACAAACAGATTGTATCACCAAGAGATTTGTTTGTATTTGCTGAATCTCTTGGGAATATGAAGTTTGGATATGGAACTCAAAAGGAATATGAACAGGAGGAAGAACTTTTGAAAACCAGACCTGCAACCAAAACTATTCCGGGCACACAAAAACTTCATTCGTTCATTCCAATATCAAAGGAGGCTCTCCAAGTTCGCCCATTTAGACTCTGTGAGACGTTTAGATTAGAATCAGTCACAAAAAATATTTCATGTCCAGTGTTCAATGGAAAACTTGCAGGCTATGTCACTGTGATTTACGATGGACATTGGTGGCTTGCTTACATAACCAAAGCTTCTCCAGTCACAAGAAGTGACTGTGAAATTTCTTCACCGGCATGGACCCTCTCACAGTTTTGGCTTCCCTGAAATAGAAGATTCTTGTACTATGGACATCTCTGATATTTTGGTGTCAGTAGAACCAAAAAATGCAACAGGAAGAAGCTACACAATTAGCAAGAAGGAGTCTGATGCAACAAACAAAGTGATGGCCCTGCTCAAATTACCTAGCTATTTATTAAATAATGTTTTGTCTAAATTTTTGTCTTAAATAATCTTTTGTCTAATGTTTTGTATTAAATAACATTTTGTATAGGTAATAAAAATTGTAATATTTGAAAGGTATTATGTTATTTGTCTCACATTTCTGAAATGATAAAAAATAATCTCTTGTTTTATTGAATCTAAGACTGAAAAAGGGCAGGGCAGCCTAGGAAGGGGGAGAGGTTGTGTTTGGAAAGACTGAAATATGATGACCGTGTCAAGATACATCAAACTTTCTCAAAATCACTATTTACTAACACTCTGATGTCATAAACGGCCCCAGTAGAACAACATGACTGAAAATACCACCCACCTGATGGTATATAAATGCCCATGGAGATCCCATTTTTATTTTTCCTGGAGCTATGGAAGATAAATAGAGCTAATTTTAGAAAATTTTCTGGGATTCAAGTTGCACTTTGGCCATGGTCAAAGGTCAAAGAGTTTAAAAAAGGGTCATCATGGAAAGAATTGCCCTAGGAATGTCATTCCTCCACCCATTTGATAGATCTCTTTCTCCTGAGCATTTTGGTACCAGAATCGTTCTGATTGGTTAACTCTAGCCAAAGTTTTGACCTCTTAAACTTTTTCAGTCAACCAGTTTGACCAAAAATGGCCATGGGTGACCCAAAAGCCATAAAAATTGGTATGTGATGTTATCTTACCAGACCCAACTTGCATGCAAAAAATCATCAAAATCCATGACCTAGTCTCGAGATTTTGCCAAAAAGTGTGTACACTTCACGTAGAATGCCCCAGGTATAAACTGAAGGTTGCCTGTTTCTGGGCTAACACTTCTGGTGAATGCAGCTGACTCTGCCCGGTAGCCATTGTATGTGCTTTTTAGATATTTGATGACCTGTAAGTACAGGTGACACTGCAGTCAACTATGAAGTTTGTTAAGAAACTCATTAACTATTTAGTAGACATCATAGAAGAGCTGGCCAATCTAAGATAAGTCAAGGTTGGATGTGTGATGAAGAAAATGAAGGAACCTCAAGATCCACCCATTGATTCATCACTTCTAATTATGACAGGCTTCCTGAGTTGGTGTGAGCTGGTTGGTATCACTACCATGTCCAAGTATCTGTTGCATTGCATTGGAAATGCTCCTGCTTCCGACATACAAATCGAAAATGCAGCCATGCTAAGGCAGCTTAACCTGAAATGTGTGCAAACTGTTCTAAGGCCTTACATGATAAATCTCTGTGTGAATTACATTGAGCCACATCTTGCTTCCTTGAAGCAATGTGACATCTCTTTGAGAAAGAGGTTCAAGCCACTTAGGGTGTGGACCGAATCTCTTTTTGAGAGGCAAAGGAATTGGTCCTATGTGACCTGGGACTTCATACTCCTCCAAGTCATACTCACAGGAGGCAAACTCCTAGAATTTTAGGCACAAGATCATCACTGGGGTCTCCTCCATCTGCACCCTGAAAGGAGGGCAGAAACAAGTGAGCTTATACTTCCTCACCACCATTCGAGGCTAGATGGTAATGAGGAATGTCGGGTTTGTGCCCACCAATTTGTGGACTTTGACTTCTTGGAGGAGGCTGGCCTCCTCCCAATTTATTTGACCTTTTTTGTGGGTCGCATGTTCCTGCACCAGGGGGAGGGGGCCTACCCCTGATGCTGGAGCACATTTTCTTTTTTTCCTTTTCTCATTTTTTAAGCCTTTTTAGGTCCTTTTTTTATTGTTATTTGTAGTAGTATGTGTTGTTTACGGTGACTTATACCCAAGTAGGCAGTCGCCAGATGGGCTACCACAATGAAAAAAAAACCTCTAGCTATTTTCACTCAGGAAACCATGATGGGCACATGCTCCCTGCCCACGCTCCAGAGATATAAAGGTTATGCCACCCTACCACCATGGGATGAGGGCCAGGCTTGTGGATGTGGAATTTGCACTCAACCTACTTACTTGGAGATGCTTTGAGGGCTCCCACTGGTGATCTCATAAGGGAGACTGCCATTCTGCTCTTGCTACCTCAAGAAGTGAGTTGCCATGTGATCGGGTGTAGCCAGGCACGGGCGGCTCGTCGGGCAGGTAGAACACAGAACAGAAATTTTGTTAGCTGGCTCTTAAAGGCATTTGCGCTTGTTATCTTGGTCATTCTTGGTGGCAAAATGTTCCAAAGTTTAGGACCCACCACAGAAAATGACGCATCATACTTGGACTGAAGTGCTGAACTGCACCTTCTCAGTGGAGGCAGTATGGCTTGTATTCCCAGCCTCAAAGGTGGATGAAAAGACAGTTTAGGTTCATTAGGACTTGCTTTATACAGAATCTTCCAAACATTTATTATGATAAATCATTCCCTACATCTCTGTAGAGACATTAATTGGAACTTGTGCAACCTTTGCCAGTATGTAAGGTGTTCAAAGCCTCTTATTTTTCTGGTGAATTCTCATTGGATCGATTTGAACAATTCAATCTCACCCACCTTTACTGGGCTCCACAATGGACAGCAGTATTCCAAATGACTTCTGACTAGAGACTTATACAGTGTCAACATCGTGGTGGAGTCTCTGGAGCTAAATACACTGAGAACCCACGCTACCATACTTCTTCCCTTCAGATGTCTTCTGTTGAGGTGGGAAGTCCAAGAGAGGTCTTTGGATATGATGATGCCAAGATCCGGAAGTTCATCTACTGGGTACAGCTCCAGGTCCAAGGCTACCACGTAACTTGGGAGGGGTGGAAAAAAGGGCATCTAGCGTGCTAATGGATTGTGCTGTGTTTCATGGACAAGCAGGTCAAATTTTTGCTTATGGAGCAGCATATTGTTTGACTGCAACCAATCCATCACCCTTTGAAGGTCATGTTGCAGCTCAACTTTGTCCACATAAGATCCCACTCGATTGGAAATCTTTGTGTCATCAGCGAAGAATCGTACTTTTGAGCCTTGGACAACTGATTCCATGTCATTGATGAATATCAAAAACAGTACAGGACCAAGTACCGTACCTTGCAGGATTCCACTTCTCACCGGCGCAGGGGATGAGTGTTCACTGTCTACAACCACTACCTGGCGTCTGTTTGATAGGAATGACTCAATCCATTTTGTAATTTTAGGGTGGAATCTATAGTGAGTCATTTTTTTATTAACAATTTGTGGTCTACTTTGTCAACAAAAGTTGGTTTTCCTCTAAAGTTGGAACATACTTCCTTTTTGGTTTGCTTGTGTATTGTTTGTTAGTTTTTTCAATTTCTAGGCTAGCTTCATTATGCCCATTCAATCCCTTGCTGGTAGTCACTCAGAGAGCCCTTCATAATTAAAAAAAAAAATGTTCCTGTTTAAATACCTCATTTCAGGCAGTGCAGCTACACTTGGATAGCTATCCTTTTATTCCACTGTATATTCTACCACCAGCTGACTTCAGTGTGGGGACTGGAGCCTTCGCCAAGTTGTGCTACTATTCTAAACCAGTTAAAGAACCTTTCCCCACAATTGGAGTAACATGATTTTTAGGCATTAATCTGTAGAATGACTCAAATTTTTTTTTTTTATCTAGTACCCCTTACCTTCTACATTGTGGCTTGGAAAATACTACTTTCAAGTGTTAATAACTTCGAAAATAATGGTTTCTGCTTCAAATAACTAGCAATACAACTCAGATAGGGTTATATATAGGCTGCAAGTATTTCTTATATTTTTTTTTCTCCAAAGGCTCTCTCAGGGCATTTAAAGATGGCATCATTGAATGAGTCTTGCATTGCTGAATCTGTTTGAAATATTGCTTTTACATGACTTTATAAGGAGTGAGACAACCTCTCTGCTATCAAAGTATTGCATGATTTAGTATCCTAAAATGCTTGCGCGCCTGTCTTCAAAATTACCAACATAGATGCATGGTGGGTTTGTAAGAGATGAAAGCAGATAACCCATTTTTTATTTCCCTTAATTGAGGCAAGCAATGCAAAACAATATAGAAATAGAAAAATGTAAAGCGAAAGAAACTAAATGCTGAGGACTGAAGTGAATGACTTGTAGGGTCTTGTATCAGAAGCATAAGGAGAATGCATAGTTAAGGAAAGAGAATGATAAATTGAAGAGGGAGAGGAGGGAAATGGAGGTTCAAATGGAAGCAAAGATTAAGGACAGTGAGGTGGGTGAGAATGATGAAAGAAATGCTACCAGAAGCAACTTTAATTGAGGATGGTGCAGCCTCAACTCTGGTGGCAGTGTGTGTGTTAAAAAGGGGAAGAGATGATGGCCTCTGCCAATCTCGGTGTCTATATTGTTTTGAGATGCCAATCATACTCTAAGCCTTTTGGATTTAGGGCAAGACAACTCCTTCCCTGTATTTCATTCAGGCTTTTAAGAGCACATGCCGTGCTGAAGCCTTGTCAGTATACACAGATGCGTCTGACTTCAAAGCCAAGCTGGTTGCAATACACCACTTATTATGTGAGATTACGCAATGTGCCTAGTTCAGAGACTAGTTTTTGATTTTTGGTTCCTCACAAAGTCCCTGAGTGCCCTTGAGCCTTTGGAATCTCCACCACCTGTTATGGTTTTAACATGCCTGCATTCTTTTTACTTTATTTTTCTAATGCTCCCATCTCTTTTTTGCCTTATCTAGCCTTGACTTTCCTTGCTGATCTCTCTTTACAAAATTTTTGCATGATACAGCCTCATTCTTATTATCTTAAATTTGAAGGGGAAAAAATATCACAAAAAGTGATCAAAATCAGTTATTGAACTTTGAAGACAGGATGAAAATAATTTTAGTCAAAAATTATCAAAAAAATCAGTAAATCTTACTTTCTATACTTTTCAGAAGTTCAAAGATTATAGGTCAGTAATGTTTAGTTCTCTTAGATCTTCATTCCTAAGAGTTAAATGTGTAGGCATGAAAAATGTATATCAATATATGGAAAAAACTTTGAGTCATTTGAAATTATCGGCTGTGCAAATTTTTCACTTGCCCATTTGTATATATATGTCAAGTAGCTCTTCAAAATCTAAATCATCTATGATAAATATAGATCCACATGAAAGAAAAAAGCTCATACTATGGCTTGAACATTGTAGGTATAATGGATTGCCTATTCCAGATAAGATTAAAGAAGAAGATATTCAAGATCTAATTACAATGAATGAATATAGAAGATTTAAATATATCAATAATATGTTTATTAAAGAACATAAGAAAGCTATAAAAGAAAGAAAGAAAGAAAAGTTAAAAGAATATGTCACAAAGTTGAAGGAAGATAGAGGTAAGTTACAACCTCATCATATTCAGTATGGATTGTGGCAAAATAGTATATTTATAAAAGTAAGTCGCCAGATTATCAAAAATTTTCATTATCACCGCCTTATATCTGCTTTGAAATACAAACAACCTACAATCATTGATCTTAGTTATACTAAATTTATGAATAAAAATGAAAGTAAAATATTAGCTGAGCATCTCAAAATGTCAATTATTCGTAATGAAGAAGATTTAAATCCACTAAATTTAACATTCTGTAATGTTGATTTTGAATCTCTTATCATGAAACATATGAAAAGCTCACCATTCAATATTGAAAATATCCCTATGAATGTCGTATCTGAAAATTATATGAATTTATACCCAAAGGAGAAACTTGTTTACCTGTCTCCCAATGCCAGAGATGAAATGAAAACATTTGATTCAAATGCTATTTATATAATTGGTGGAATTGTTGAACGGGGCTGTATATTGCCTCATACCCTTTCCAAAGCAAAGGAAGAAGGACTTAAAGTTCAGAAATTTCCATTGGATAGGTCAGTATATTTTAATCAATTTTCACTTTAGTTTGCATGTTTTATAAAATATTGCATTGGAATTTCACTTAAATATTTTCAGGATTATAAATAAAAATAATATTTTATTAAACATTTCTAGAGTATGACCTTTTACTACCACTCATCAAAGGGATTGGAACCTATATTTAAGTATTTTGACACAATCCTATGGATGCATTTTGTGGGTAGGTTTTGACAGATGTGGATGACCTTTGATAGGCCCTTGTGGCGTTTGTCATCCGTGAAGTTATGTTATTTTAGGAATGGCTTATATGAATGAGCTTCCTTAAGGGCTAAACACCTCCTTTCCCAATGAAGAGACTACACCCTGGTGCCTTTGCACTTGTCAACAATTGTCAAATGTCTATTTCATTTTTCCCTTTGGGATATCTCATCCAGGATGTGAGGGATGGAGGGTGTAACTTACTCAACTATAAAACTCGCCCTCATTGCAAAATGGCTGGTTCAGGAAAGTTGCATCCCCATCCATTATTTTAGTACCCAAAGTCATTTCCTATTTACTTACTCAAACATGTACCCTCCACACATTTATATTTTCCTTTAATGTCATTACCCATATCCATACAAAGGAAGGATGGGGTATTGTAGTATGGATACCTTTTGGGCCCTAGCACCCATAAAGTATGCAATGCCTAGACCAAGGCAAACTTGCTTTGGCTGACAATTGGAGGATTGTAAGCCTCCTTGACTCAACACCCACAGTTTTTCCTTCCAGTGGCAGGCCCAGAGGCCCTGCAAGTGGCATGGTAATGTGCTTTCATGACCATCATGCTGACAGGATTCACCACCCCATCCACCCCCAGGTTAGCCTCTTCTTTCTGACACCCTGTCTTCTTACACTACTTCCTTACAACCTTTCTCACAACTTTCTCTGGTCAGCTTCTAATTTCACAGGGTAGACCCCAACCAGCTTCCTCTCACCCAACCATCCGGGATCAGGGCTAAGGGTAGAGGGGACAATGCCCCTCACCCCTGAGCTCGAGTTTTGGTTGGTGGGGTTTAACAACCTGCCTCCCCCGCACCCTTAGCTTCCTCACATACCCTTTCTCTCTCCTTTCACAGTCTATCAATTTTACATTCCAGCCCAGCACCCCGTCCGACCCCAGCTTAGCCTCTTCTCCTTCCTTCAAAACACTTGTGTTTCCCCCTCGGTTTCCTCGCTTTTCATACAACCTCTTCCTCAACTTATTCTGGTCAGCCTCTAATTTCACAGGGTAGATGCTGACCTTTTCAGCCAACCATCCCGGATGGGGGAGGTGACAATGTTCCCTAACCCCTAAGCTCCGGTTTGTGATGGTGGTTTTTTAATAACTTGCTTTAACCCTACCCGTACATTCTTCACATCCCCTTTCCTTCTCGCTTCACCATCTATCCTTGTTTTTACGCCGTGCCTAAGGTGGAGCCGCCATGCTGAAGGGCTTCCAGGTCACCAGGTGGGAGGGGTGGCCTTAAATGGCAGCACCTGGCTCTGCCAGGCCTGTATGCACCCCTTGCAGAGCAGGCTACTGTGAGGGGTGATGAGCTATTGCATCCTGTAATAAAAAGAGGATCACCATGCCCAATGATGAGTCAAACAAAAAAATCCCCTTAATTCCCCCTGTATCAACAATGAAGCTGCCCCTGGGCAGCTCCACAGAAAAATGGAGGTCCCCGCCCTGTGCTTGCGCAGGAAACCCTCCATATTTCTCTAACCGGAGAGGAGGCTTACTCCTCTCCTTCACCTACAGGTGTAGGGGACTCTCCCTCACCCCCTTCTCTGGAGGTGCTTTTGGGCACCTCCCTTTTTCCAGTGGGAGTCCCCGCTTTTCTTTCCAAGAGGATTGCCAAGAAAGCCAGCAGTCAGCTCATAGCCGACCGCTTCCCAGTGAAACGGCTCGGTAAGGCAAGCCCCCTTAGGAGGGAGAGGGAAGCCAGGCCCCTTCGGTCGCTTCCCTCAAAAGACCTGCTGGCAAGAATATTGAACCTTGATGGGGTCAAGGCCTGTGCCTCCCCACACATGACTAGTGATGCTGCCAACGGGACCTGCGATGTCCTGGGAGGGGATGGCCAACTGGAGGCCCCTCCTGAGATAGACATGGTCCTTGAGGCAACCCGGCCTCAGATGGGAGGGAATCTGGGCTAGGGACCAAGCACCGAACCCGAATCCACTCCTATGCAAGGTCCTCCTCAAATGGCCCAAGTTTCCAAGACAGTACAAGGAGGGGAGGGATCTCGTCCAACCGGTGCACCTGCATCTACCAGGATCTTCTCCATCTCTGACTAAGGGCTTCTGCAGGCGGAGGTGAGAAGCGGGTTCATTCCTGGCCCTCCTCTCCAAAGAAGAAAAAGACTAAGAAGACTCGCGGCTCCTCTCCATCCGCTGGGGGTGCAGGGTCGGATGGGTCTGCTGCCACTTTGGTAAGCGACCAAGCCAAGATCGTCAAATCCAGCCCCTCTGCCTCCCCAGGTGCAAAGACCCTGACTATGATTAAGACCAAAAGTGCACAGGGCGGAGCCTCGATAATATCGGGGCCCCTCATTCTGAGGTTACCTGGCATTTTTGAGCGCACTGGCTTCAAACGATTCCTCTGAAATTCGATCCACTGATGGCACCATGTTGGCCAAGGGCAACATGATCCATCAGAGGAGAGCATTAGCTAGTGTAATTGGTAGAGAGCCAAATGTGACCCATTTCTCGGACTGGAGTCTTCTAGTGAATGCGGCGAATCCCACCGAGGCAGCCAAGATAAGTGCTCTTCGGACACTTAATGGCACCCAGGTGAGTGTGACGCTGCACTCTACCATAAACTTTGTGAAAGGAGTAGTTTATGCGAGGGAACTCATTGACTACTGCATAGAGGACATGACCTTAGAGCTGGCCGACCATGGGGCGGTCAAGGTCGAACGTGTGATGAGAAAATGGAGGGGCCTCAAGACCCACCCCTACACTCTTTGTCACGTTTGACCGTGACAAGCTCCCTGAGTCGGTGCGTGCCGGTTGGTACTGCTACCGCATGAAGGCATTCGTGTCACTGCCGCGGTGGTGCTATTACTGTCACCGCTTCAGCCATACAAATCGTTCATGTAGATGTGCAAAGTCGGGGTCACCCGAAGTATGTGTAGATTGCTCCAAGGCCGCACATGATAAGTCCAAATCGTGTGTGGCCAAGTATGTCAATTGCGGAGAGCTGCACCCCGCTTCTTTGAAGCAATGTGGTGCATATCTCCTTGAGAAAGAAATCCTGGCCATTCAGGCCCAAGATTGACTCTGATTCCGCGAGGCTAAGGACTTGGTCCCGGCTCTGCCTGGGAGGTCTTATGCCTCAATCGTTAGAAAGACATCCTCTGCCCCTGGCCCATCCAGGCCAATGAGCAAGGTTGCTTCTGTGCCCTTGCGGAACCCTTCTGTGGGTTCGACTCAATCCGGGCACTCCCCTGGTAAAGCTGGCGGCACAAAGGGTTCACACCCAGCCCCGGCTAAAACCAGGGCTCCACCCCATCTTCCCCCAGCATGACCATTTCCTGTAAGGCAAAATGGCCGCGCGCCTCCACCGAGTCATTACACTCACTGGAGGCAACACCCCTGAAGTTGGTTGCCAGGCCATCTTCCGGGGTTCCTAAAGCTGGCCTACAAAAGGAGGACAGCCTTCGCCCACGCCCTGAGGTGGAGCGAGTGGCTCGGAGATGGTGGTTCCCTGAAAAGAGGGCCCCCCGCCTCTGAAGCCGCAATGCCCGCCTAAGGTTTTGAGGCGGAAGGAGGAAAAGACGCCCCCATTAAGTCCTCAAAAGTGACAGAGATTTGCCGGCCATCAGCCTCTAGGAAGCGTACAGCCATTCCCGTGAGGGTCTTCTGTTCAAAGAGGGTCCCCGCGTCTCCTCCGAGTTAGGCCTGGAGGGCATATTCCTTCAATGGAATTGCCGTAGACTCCAGGCCAACTGGGAGGAGCTGCGGAGGCTCGTCTCCTCCCGTTCCCCATTAGCTATTTTTCTGCAGGAGACCATGCTAGGCGCATGCCCTTTGCCGTCCCTCCCGGGGTATAAGGGTCTTGCGACCCCACCACTACGGGATGGCACCCGGGGATGCGTGGTTTACACCCAGCATGATGTCTCCATTCTTCCTTTCTCTTTAGATACCTCCTTTCAGGCAGTGGCTGTGCAGCTTCTCCTGGATAGGAGGTATACTATCATTTCTGCGTACATTCCACCATCAGCTGACTTCGATGCGGGGGACTTCCTCCGCGCTGTGGCACGGTTGCCAAGCCCCTTTCTCTTGCTTGGAGATCTGAACGGTAGGCATCCTCTCTGGGGAGATTACTCAATAAATCCCAGGGGACAAGTCCTTGCCTATCTGATCGAAAAGCTTGAGATAGGTGTTCTAAATGTGGATGGGTTTACGCATCACTGCCCGAGAACCGCTTCATTTTCTTGCCTTGATCTATGTTTGGGCTCTTCGGATGCACAGCCTGAATTTGATTGAGGGGTGGTTGATGACCTCCATGGTAGTGATCACTTTCCCATTCAAATATCATTTTTATGGCAACTGCCTCCTGAGAGCTCACCTTGGTGGTGCTTGGCGCAGGCGCAGTGGCCTACATTTCAGGAAATGACTGAATTTTCTATCTCAGTCAAGCAGTTTAGGTCGGTAGATGAGGCCATTGAGTTCTTCTCCGGTAACCTCATCGCCGCGAGCCTGACTACTATTCCCAGAATGTCTGACCGTTTTGCATGCCGACCACTCCCGTAGTGGTCGGCTGAGTGTGAGACGGCCCTCAAACAGAAGCGTTATGCCTACATGCGCTATAAGCGCCGCCCGAGCGATTTCACTGCCAGTGAATTTTGTCCAGCTAGGGCTAGGTTCCGGTATATTTCGAAGCACGCCCGCCGCTGCTCTTTGCGGGCATACGTGTCTTTACTCAACAGGAAGACACCTCTGACAGAGGTTTGGAGGGGAGTCAAAAGGATTCGGGGCAAGTTCTCTCAGGACCCCCCTCCAGTTCTCCAGGAGAATGGGACCGTAATGTCACACCCTGAGTCCGTGGCGGAATCCTTCGTGACCACTTTTTCCGCATTTTCTAGCTGGATGCTGCTCCGCCAGCATTCAATGCACATTGTGATGTCACGGAAGGCCGCTGGCTGGACGGTACCTCCAGAAATGGAGAACCCTTCAACGACAAGTTTACTGTGAGTGAGTTGTACTCCGCTCTTGCTTCGTGCGCGAGCACCGCCCATGGTCCGGACGATGTTCTGTACTCCATGCTTCGACACCTGGGTGAGCGAGGCATGGCCTTTCTGTTAGATTTGTTCAACAGGATCTGGGTGGAGGGTCTCGTCCCAGATTCCTGGCGAATCGCTACTGTGCTCGCCTTTCACAAACCGGGGAGAGATCACTCTTCTCCTGCCAGTTTCCGCCTAATCTCTCTAACCTCTTGCGTGTGCAAGTTGATGGAGAAATTGGTAAATGTTAGATTAGCCTTTTTTCTGGACAGCGGAGGCCATCTGTCTTCTGCTCAGTGCGGCTTCCGCAAGTTCCACTACGTCGGCTGCTCTGCTCCGCCTGGAAAATGCCATCTGCGAGGCCTTCCTTCGTAGACAGCACTACGCCACGGTGTTTTTCAATCTGGAGAAGGCCTATGATGCCACATGGTGATATGGTATCATGGAGACTCTCCACACGATGGGGGCGAGGGGATGCCTCCCAATGTTTATATGTGAATTTTTGCGAGATCGTTGATTCCGCTTACGGGTGGGGGCACCCCTCTCTGGCCCAATGGAGCAGGAAGAGCGTGTCTCGCAGGGGAGTGTCCTCGCTGTCACACTCTTTGCCCTGAGCATCAACGGCATCACCTCTGTGCTGCCGGAAGATGTTCTTGCTACAATCCCCGAGGACGACCTTTCGATCTCTTTTGGCGTGGCCCAGATGCCAACTCTGGAGCGTCGACTCCAACAGGCGTTGAACCGCGTCTCTCACAATGCTGAAGCGCACAGGTTTGGGTTTTCTCTGGTCAAGATTAAGGTGGTGCACTTCTGCTGCCAACCACAGCTCCACCCCGACCCATATTTGTTTCTTAATGGGGTGCGCCTGGAAATGGTTGAATCGCACCGTTTCCTTGGTTTTCATCATTGTCACACTAATCGCAGGTATATCTGCAAATGAAAAGATTGCACTTAGATTAAAAAATAATCTCTACCAAATAATTATATGTTATTCTAAAATGATCCACAGCCTTTACTAGCATTCAAATAAAATATAAATGCTCTATAAACAGTTACCAGTTACAATAGTTACCAGAACTGGCAACACTACTGGAATATTGCCTTCCACTGAGTAATAAGTACTGGCTACTTGCAATTCTGGAGTTAGACCAAACTAAATTAAGGGTCATTTTTAACAGGTTTCGTACTTTTCATATATTTCTAATACATTTTGACATTTTTTTAGACACATATCTTTCAGACTATATAAATGTATTGATGATAGGACACAGTAAATTTGATCTTTTATGGGTAACTAAAATAATAGTAAAATATAGTAAATTACCCAGAACTAACAATATTTCAACTTCAAATTGATGTAGGTTAGATCAATTAGAATTTAACTTTTCTGCCAAAAGTATGTTCTTTTCACCAATATTCATCATTTGAATATCCTGCATCACCAGTTTCATAAAACTAGAGTATGACTTACCCTACTAATAGGGTCACCATGCCAAATGATAGAAAACAAAAGAAACAAACTCTCCACTTCCCCTTTAATACCATCAGAGTCAGCCTCGGGTAGCTTCACAGTAGAAAAGGTCACCACCTATCCCCCACCCCTCTGTGCTTTCTCAGTGGACCTGCCAAACTTCTTTTACTGGAGGAGGCTTACTCCATGATAATTGACCACTAACAGGGGTAGAGGCTCGATAGAGCCAACTCCCTTAGGGGAGTAAGGAATAAAAGGGCCTATCGGCTTATGCTTTCTAAAGTCCTGCTGCTGTGTATATCAAGTTAACAGAGGGTCAGTCTACCTGGCATTATACAAAACAAAGGAACCTCAAATGGGATCCATGATGTCTTGGGGAGATGGCCAGATGGAAGGCCTCCTGAGATAAACATGGTCCCTGAGGTGACCCAGCCCAGGATGGTAGGCTCTTACATGGAGTCGAACCAGGGTTTGCTGCCAAGCACAGAGCCCGAGTCAGCTCATGTGCAAGCTTCTCAGATGGCTTGGGTCCACGAGGCCTAACAAGGAGAGGAGGGGTTTCCTTCCCTGGCTGGTGCCCTTGTGATAGCCAAGATCTCCATTTCAGAGAAGGATCTTGCTAAGGCATTCCATCTGGCCTAGGGCATCCTTCTAGCGAAGGAGAAAAGGGGGTTCATTCCCCACACACCACTCCTAAAAAGAAAAACCGTCAGATATAAAAAAAGTAGGGTTCTTCTACCTCAGTGGGAGCCACTGGCACGGATGAGTCTGCTGCTGTTACAGGTAAGTGACCAAGCCAAATTCTGCATATCTGCCTCTGGTGCGCTTCCCCCCCAGTTGGGGGGGGGAGTCTCTGGCAAAGACCCAAATTGCAAGTGTGCAGAGCAGAGCCTCAATTACATCAGGGGCCTCTCATTCAGACGTTACCTCATTTTTTAATCCGCTTGCTTCAAACGCTTCGCTCCACTGATGGCAGCATGTTGGCGAAGGGCATCATGATCAATCAAAGGAGAGTACTAGCTTGCGTTATTAGTAGAAAGCCCAAGGTAGCCTGTTTCTCAAACAGGAGCCTTCTGGCAAATGCGTCAAATTCCTCTGAGGCAACCATGATTAGTGAGTGCCCTTCGGACACTTGATGGCACACCAGTGAGTGTGACGCTGCACTCTACCGTGAACTTTGTGAAAGAAGTGGCTTATTTGAGGGAACTTGTGGACTACTCCATAAATGACATCACCTTAGACCTTGCCGACCATGGAGCGGTCCAAGTCGAACGTGTGATGATAAAAAGGGAGGGGCCACAAGACCCACCCTTACACTCTTGGTCATGTTTGACTGTGACAAGCACCCTGAGTCCATGTGTGCTAGTTAGTATCACTATGCGTGAAGGGATTAATGCCACTGCCATAGAGGTGCTACTACTGTCACCGCTTCAGTCATACTAATTGCTCCTGTAGACAGGCAAAGTCAGGGTTGCCCAAAGTCTTTTAAGTTGCTCCAAGGCCACAGACGATAACTCCAAATCATGTGTGGCCAAGTGTGTCAATTGCAGAGAGCCGCACCCTGCCTCTTTGAAGCAATGTGGTGCTTATCTTCATGAGAAGGAAATCTTAGCCTCAAGGTTAAAAAATGCTCTGCTCCAGGCCTACGAGCACGGTAATTTCCACACCTATCAGCAACCCCTCTGTGGGTTCTACCCACCCCGGGCACTTCCCTAGTAGAGCTGGTGGCACAAAGGGTTCACACCCAGCTCAGGCTAAAACCAGCACTCCCCTCCCTTTCCCCAGCATGACCTCCACTGAGTCGTTAGACTCACAGGAGGCAACACCCCATAAGATGGTGGTGAGGTCATCTTCTGGGGTTTCTAAAGCTACCCCCTAAAAGGCTGGGTGGCTCAGAGACGGTGGATCCTCCAAAAGAGGGACCCCCGCTGGCCCGCTTATCTAAGGTTTTGAGGCGAAGGGAGGAAAAGACTCAGATGGTGGGCCCAACCTTCCCCAATAAGTTCTTGAAGGCGACAGCAGCCAGAGTTCTGCCTTAGGAAAGCGTACGGTCATTCCTGTGGGGCTCTTCTCTTCGAAAGGGACCCCGCATTTCCTCCAAACTAGGCCTGGAGGGCATATTACCTCAATGGAATTGCCTCAGACTAAGAGCCAACTGGGAGGAGTTGCAGAGAATCATCTCCTCCCATTCCTCCTTTTTTTTTGCAGGAGACTATGTTGGGCCCCTGCTCACCCTCCTGGGATATCGGGATTTTGCAACCCCACAACCATGGGATGGGGACAGGTGGGAGGATGCACAATTTACACCCATCATGATGTCTCCATTCTTCTCTCCGCTTTAGATACCACCTTTCAGGTAGTAGTTGTGAGTTGCACCCGGATAGAAGTTATATTGTTATTTCTTCTGCATACATTCAACCATCAACCAACTTCATCGCGGGGGACATCCTTCCCGTCTTGGCATTGTTGCCGAGGCTCTTTCTCTTGCTCGTATATCTGAATGGTAGATACCCCCTCTGGGGAGACTACTCGATTAATCCCAAGCTTCAGGTCGTCGACCTGATCGACCAACTAGAGATAGGTGTCCTAAACATGGATGAGTTTACGCATCACTGCCGAGAGCTGCTTCATTTCCTGTCTCAATCGATCTCTGTGTTCTCCGGATGCACAGCCTGATTTTGGGCGAGGGGTGATCTTTTTCCTATTCAAATATTTTCTGGGCCGCTGACACCCCCCTCCCCAGAGCCCTCCCCGGTGATGCTTGGCACAGGTGTGGTAGTCGGCATTTCAAGAAATGACTAATTTCTCTTTCAGTAGAGGAGTTTAGGTTGGTAGATGAGGCCGTTGAGTTTTTCTCTGGCAACCTCATCACCGTTGGCCAAACTACTATTCCTATAACGTCTAGCCCCTTTTGACGCCGACTGCTCCTGTGGTGGTCAGCCGAGTGTGAAACAGCCCTCAAATAGAAGAGTTATGCTTACATGCGATATAAACACCGCCCGCCGCTCTTTCTGGCGGGCATATGTGGCTTCATTTAACGGAAAGACCCCTCTAGTAGAGGTGTTGAAGCACGTCAAAAAGATTTGGGGTAAGTTCTCGCAGGACCCCCTCGCGTTCTCGAGGAGAATGGGACTGCAATCTCAGACCTCGCATCTGTGGCGGAATACTTCGCGACCGTTTCCTCCGCATTCTCTAGCTGGGATGTTGCTCTGTCAGCATTCAATGCTCGTCGTGATGTCACGGTAGGCCGCCAACTGGATTTACCTCCAGGGGCGGAGAACCTTTCAATGACAGGTTTACTTTGAGTGAGTTTCATTCTGGTCTAGTTTCATGTGTGGACACCTCCCCTGGTCCAGATTATGTCCCCTACACCATGCTTCGACACCTGCGTGAGCGAGGCATGGCCTTTCTATTAGATTTGTTCACCCGGGTCTGCATAGAGGGTATCCTCACAGATTTGTGGTGAATCGCTACTGTGCTCACTTTTTACAAACTGGGGGAGAGATCACTCTATCTCAACCTGTTTCCGCCCAATCTCTCTAACCTCGCGTGTGCCTGTTGATGGAGAAATTGGCAAATGTTAGATTAGCCTTTCTGGACAGCAGAGGCCATCTGTCTTCTACACAGTGCGGCTTCCGCAAGTTCCACTCCACGTCGGTCTATGCTCCGACTGAAAAATGCCACCTGGGAGGCCTTACTTCATAGACAGCCCTATGACATGGCTTTTTTTCGATCTGAAGGAGGCCTATGATACTCCATGGCGATACAGTATCCGATAGTCGCCACACGATGGAGGCTAGGTGATGCCTCCTAATCTTTATATATCCAAATTTATGCAAGATCGTTGATTCCTTGTATGGGTGGGGGGAGACCTCTCCCACTGGGAAGTCTCCTCAGTGTAACACTCTTTGCCCTGAGCATTAATGGTATCACCTCAGTGCTGCCGGAAGACTTTCTCGCTATGCACTATGCAGACTACCTTTTGATCTCTTTTGGCATCTCCCAGCTCCCAATTTTGGAGCGTAGACTCCAACAGGCATTCAACCATGTCTTTCGATATGCTGAAGCGCACAGGCTTCGGTTTTCCTTGGCCAAAACTAAGGTGGTGCACTTCTGCCGCCATCCTCGGCTCTACCCTAACCCAAATTTGTTTCTAAATGGGGTTTGCCTGGAAGTAGTAGACTCGCACCATTTCCTTGGTCTTGTATTTGACCCACTCTTACCCGTCGGGCTTATATACACAGCCTTACGGTCTCTTGTAACTGTGCCATGGATATTCTTCATTACGTGACATTCAGCACCTGGGGTGTTAATAGGGATATCGCCTTACTTTTTTATCGATCCTTTGTTCGTTTGAAGCTTGCCTATGGATGCGAGTTTTATGCATCCACAGACGAGTGTGTATTTCAGAAGGGGGACTCGATCCACCACACTGGCTTTTGCCTTGCGACCATGCCTTCTGCACTTCCCCCAGTGAGATTGTACTTGTCGATGCTGGAGAGATGCCACTCATTCTGCACCATGCACAGTGTATAATTTATCTGCATGCACAAGCCCAGTGCCTCCCTCAGTCGCCAACCGCTCTCACTGCATTCGTAGTTGATCTTGATGGTGCCTATTTTCCCAAGAGGTGCCAGTCATACTCTAAGCCCTTAGGTTTTATGGCTAGGGAACTCCTTCGATAGCTATGCCTAGATCTTGGCCTGGTGGCGCCCCTGGTTTTGCCCAGGATGCCACCCTTAAGGGTACCACCACCTCTTACTATTTGTCACCATGCCTCTGCTCCCAAAGCTTCTACAGCTCCGGGAGTATTACGTTTGGCCTTTTTGGAGCACACTTCGTGTCTTGCTGGAACTGTGCCTGCGTGTATGGATGGCTCCAAGTCCCAAGAGGGTGTTGGATTCCATGCCGTATCCCCTCTGTTTGAAGTCAGCGCTACGTCAGTTTTCACGGCTGATCTGGTTGCAATAAACCGCTTGGTATGGGGTATAATGTGACATGCCACGGTTTGGGTGAGCAAGTCAGATGTCGAGATTATCTTCTGCTGCGTTCCTTGACATGTAGAAATTGTGGGGAATGAGGGTACCAAAGATTCCGCGAAAGCTGTGTGACCAGACCAGCATTTCGCTTTTCCTCACACCGATTACATGGCAGGAATACAGGCAAATATCTGGGATGCTTAGCAAAGAAGATGGGAGACGTTTGAAGGGAACTTAAATTTGTGCACCATTGCGCCACGATTGTTCCTATGGACCTACCGCGATGGCTCACGGTTTCTTTCTGTAGTCTCAGGGAGGAGAAATTTATTTACAAATAAAGTGGTAGATGAAGAATAGGCTCACTAGTCATGTGATAGAAGCATCCTCCCTGAAGAGTTTTAAGAATATATGAGTCTATAATTAATGGAGCTGCCAAAACCTCCAGAATTGGGATGTCCTTAATTTGTTTCTAATTAAGATATTGAAAAATTGATTTCCGACTTGGTGGTTTCAGCCCAAAATCTACCCATCTACCAATTTTCATAAAAATCCCATGGGTGTGGTTCCATAGTCCATAATTTTTGCCTGATTTGTCAGAGAATCTGCCAAGTCTGCAAAATCTAATCAATAGCCTATACTGGGCAACTCCTCTTCCCATCACCCAGTTCAGTCCCACCTAGCATCCTCATTCATAAATCTATCTCGTATATTCTTAAAACTCTTCAGGGAGGATGCTTCTATCACATGACTAGTGAGCCTATTCTTCATCTACCACTTTATTTGTAAATAAATTTCTACCAATCTCTTTCCTAAATATAAACTTGTTCAGTTTAACCCATTGCTACATGTCCTATCCTGTTCACTTAAATTAAGAACCTGACGTATTGCCCCCTCCTTCCCGTCCCATTTAAATAGTTTGCTAGCTAATGAGACCAAGCAAAGGCTTCTGACCCCAGGCTCAGATGAAGAGAATAATTTTTTTTTTCACTTTAACCCTTAACCCATTTTGCGCCTGGCATTTTTTCTTGAACTTGCCTGTAGCAAAAATGGTACACATTATTGAAAATAATTAAAATAAAATATTTAAATCCTTTTTTATAAATCAAATAATATATAATTTTAATTGAAAAGAATTATTCTATTGATATAATTAAAAAAATATTATTAACCTTCTACCTATTTAAAATTATGATTGTTTCTGGATGCAATCCTCTGGATGTAGTTTTCCTGGGAGTGTGGGTGCCTTAAAAAAGAGGCCGTTTGACTCGGATGACCTATGATGAGCCCTTGTGGCTTTTGTCATCCGTTATATTATATTGTGTGGGACTTTGATTTTGTCTTTCCCTGGTGATGGTGCTTTTTGTGGGTGGGTTTTGACGGAGGCGGATGACCTTTGATAGGCCCTTGTGGCTTTTGTCATCCGTGTAATTATGTTATGTTATGTATGTTATAATTCTGTTCTTCCACAAATTTTCTTTGATACCCATGGTTGTTTTATGCTTTTTAAATCAGTCACGCTTTAAAACTTTCTAATTATAGAAAGCATTGCTGCTTCTATCTGCTAAATTGATCTCAAGAATAGAATCGCTTATGGTGAAATTTCGCTGGTATTTTCTCTTAAATTAAACTCCCAAATATGAAACTTATGCAAAATTTAGGGATGAAATTTAAAAATAGGAAGGTTGCCATATATGATTTGAAAGGGCATTTAATACCAAATCTAATGGTATAGAACCAAATTCGGAATCCTTTTAAGTAATTTTGCTAGGAGCAATAAATGAATGATAGAGGAATGAAATTCATAATTTAAGAAACACTAGATAGGTTAATTAGAGTATATGGTATAAATTCTGACTTTTGCCAAAGACTCCCATCAATTGAAATGATCTCAAGATAGGCCTATTTTCAAAAGGGTTCACTATCTTTTAAAGATTAAACTTTTATGCCAATTTTTCTCACAGTGTCTTTATTATTTTTCAGATATCATATATTCAAAGGTCAAAAGGCTTTAGATACACATATAGTAGTATCGATTCTCCTTGATCTTCAAAATACAGGTATGATTATGGAAAAGTGAGAGAAGATAGCTCCTGGCTTATATTATAGTTTTAAAAGTTGTTACACCTGGAATCTAGAGCACTGGCACTCCTTTACAGTGGCAGTCCCCCGCTTTACTTTCTGAGGAGACTGCCAAGAAAACACGCCAGCAGCCCAAAATTGACTGCTCCCAGTGGGTGTGGCTTCATATGGCCAACCACTTTAAGGGGGCAAGGGATGACAGGGCCCATCAGCCCAGGCCCTCCAAAGTTGTGTGGTGTGCATAGCAAGCTTACAGGGGCGCGCTGTACATGCTCCACTCTCTTCTCCGATGGATGCCAATTTGCTGTCCCAAGATAGGACGAAAGGTACCTCAAAGGGGACCTGTGATGTCTTGGGGGGGAGGGATGGCCACATTTAGCCCCCCCCCCTCCCCCTTGAGATGGACATGGTCCCTGAGGTTGTAGTGGGTCCCAAACCTACACTCTCTTTCCAATCTATCCCGCTTCCTACAGTAAGTAAGACGTGAGAAATCAAGGGAGAAATGAAACGGATTGTATATACAGTCCTTTATTGACAAAAATATTGCTAAATATATTTGATATGTCGTTACTTATATATACCCGAACAAAAAAGTATGGATAAATAAATTTACTATTTAATCGCATTCTAAATATATACAAAATCCAATCATCCTACCAGCAAACAAAATTTTTACTAAATAAAAGAAGAGATGAATGAGCAAACAAGAAACAAAAAAGAGGCCTTTAGCTTAAGTGGTACCACGCTTTACGATTTAGGGTGTGCCCGGGGAAAAAACTTGCTGGCAGTCACTCTTGTGACCAAAATTGGGCACAGCTTAGTTATTATGCGATATATCGTGATCTAGAGGCTCTAAAAAAACTTCCATCCACAAGAATTTAAATTATGGATAATTATGTTGTAGCAGGCCATGAATCTACACTCTAACACCAATCATTCCAACCCACTTCCTACACTAAATTGGACGTGAAAACCTGAGGGAGAATGAAACGATTGGATATAAAGTCCTGTATTCCTAAAAAAAATTACAATAATATTTACAAAAATATGGGGGTAATTATATTTAAGATCTCGAGTATAGATATACGTACAAAAAAAAACAGACAATCCTATCACCAACCAAAAATTTATATACAAACTAGAGAGAATAAATAAATGATACCAAAGAGGTCTAATAAACACACTGGATGCAAAATTCAACAACAATACAAAAATCGTACAAAGAGACCTAACAACTACACTTGTACTTAAAAAAAATACAACAAGAATAGGTCTCATGTGGTACTCCCAGGGGGAAGTCCTGCCAGCTGCCACTCGAGTGTTCACAAAAGGCTGGTGCCTCCGAGCTCAATATAATATTAGCGATCTTGTTGCAGTATTGAAGCTTTATTAAAAAAAAGCAACCTCCTGTCCAACCAATCATTAACCAATTTCAATTATATTACTTCCTAACCTTATAATGTCAGCCACTCTTTACAAAGGGAAGTAATATTTATCTATTGAAATTTAATAGAGTGGTGGCGCAAAAATAAGAATCAAATTGTAAATAGCTGGGGGGAGAGAAAAAACAATTTAGACAAACATTAAATCCATAATATATTATATATATAAAAATAAAGCAAAAAAACATCTCTCCATTCACACACACATTCTTACAGAGGCAGCGAGAAGGTATTGGGAAAGGGGTGGGAGAATGGCCCTTCACACACACACTCACATTCGCTCCACCACACCGTTATCACTCCAAATCATATACTCTCAGCCACTCTTTACAAATTGCAGGATTAAATTTTGGAATTCTTATCAAAATAATAGTGTCTTCTGCAAAGAGAGAAAAATATTTTAAACAAAACATGAAATTTTTTATATGTATATATGTAGAAATATATATCCCTCCATTCACACATACATTCTTACAGAGGGATGGAGAGGTCCGCTAGAAAGGGGTTGGGAGAATGGCCCTACAAACACACTCATATTCGCTCCACCACAAGGTGACCCAGTCCCAGATGGTAGAATGTTTCATGGGGTTGAACACATGCTCGGTACCAAGTACAAAACTTGTGTCTGCCCCTGCAAATGCTTCTACTCAGACTGCGCGAGCACCAGAGGCCTTATAAGGCTGGTGTCCCTCTGACAGCCTAGACCAGTGGTGGCAAAACTATGACACACCAGAGCATTTTAAGTGACACACATGACACTGAGTACCTTGGACATTGAAAATAAGTGCATAGCTGCATACAACACCAGTTGCGTCTGTCATCTGTTGTCTGTTTATTTCAGTGTTAATGTACCAAATTTAGTACTTTTGTATGAAATCAAGCTAAACAAATAGCCATTATGTACCAAGTGGCAAATAGTAGTGTTTGAGATGTCATATAAGTAGGTGTTGTGCAGTGCTTGATAATATCAGCAATTTTGAGCTGTGAATTTCATTCTTAATCTCTTTCTTTGGCTAAAAAAAAATTTATGTCAAAAAGCAAACAGTTCTTTAAAAAATAGATGGCAATTAATATATATATGTCATTTTCTTTCATTGAGAGGAGAAATTATTAACCACTGACAACTTGTAAAAATAGAAGTACCAGATGTCGCCATATTTTTTTTTACTTTATTTTTCAGAACAAGTTCCAGATTAAATTCATTTTACAGTTTTGATCAAACCCTTACTTACATAATGAGTACAGAAAAGAAAGTTAAATTATCAGAAAATCAGTGTAGTAGCAGAATTTTTCCAAAATGGTGGACAACTGAATATGGCGTTATAGAACCAAATAATAAAGCTCTTTGCTTCTATGTGATCAACAAGTTACTAGAAGAACTTGGAAGAAGTGATGAAGAATGTAAATAATATATCGCACAAGAGGCAATAAAAATACCGACCCAATCTCAACGTTTGTTGAAATTTGTAAGAGGCAACTCAGGTGTGAATTTAGTGACAGCAAGTTTCAGTATTTCTCATACTAATGTTCAGCAAGGCAAACCATTTAATGAAGGAGAGTTTCTTAAAAATTGTTTTCTTAACTGTGCACCTTTTCTTTTTGAAGATTTTAGTAACAAGGACAAAGTAATTAACCGTATTAAAGAGCTTCCTATTTCCAGAAAAATTGTTAAAAGCCGGGCAATGACCATGCATTCAAATATTGAAGAACAAATGCAAAAGGACTTAAACGCGTGTGATTATTTTTCAATTTGCCTTGATGAAACTACTGATATTACTTCGGCTTCTCGATTGGCAATTTTGCAAGATACTCTATTGGTCATGAAATGTTCGAGGAGTTGCTTAGCCTAGAAGACCTGTCATTAAATACTACAGGAAAATATATTTGTGATATTGTAGTCAAAGCACTTGGCGACAGAAACATAGATATATAAAAAAATTGTATTACGTTGCATAAACGTGAATTCACAGCTCATTACTAGATAAAGTTGAATCAGCTTATGGCGGTTTATTGATGTACAATAATGTTTAGTGGCTTAGTAAAGGCAAGGTTGTTGAATGAATAAATGAAATACAGCTTTTCTTAGACATAAAAAATTGAAGGCTCTCCAGAACTACATGATGAGTCCAGGATTCAATGGTTGATATTTTTCACACATATCTCATTGCACTTGAATGAACTGAATGTTAAACTCCAAGGTTTTGGTGAAACTATTGATATCATGTTTGGACATATTACTGCATTTGAAACTAAACTTGCCATTTTTGAACTGACATTGAAACTAAAACCTTCAAGTATTTTCCAAGATTGAAAAAGAACTATGAAGAAGTTAGTTACAAAGATGAGAATGATATCAAACACAATCAAGACCTCTTTTTGTCAGCCTTATGTTCTTTTAGAGATGAATTTTCATCAAGATTTTCAAGATCTTGAAGAAATATTGCTTTTCATTAGGCACCCAGATGAAGCTAATTTTGAAAAAATGAAAATGAATCTTTTTGAATGGCTGAAAATAGAAGAACTTGAAATGAAATTAGTAGAACTTCAATCCAGTTTTATTTGAAAGTAAAAAAAAAAAATGATCGCTCTTAGAGGTAATTTAGAAACAGAAAAAGATCGATTGAGGGAGTTTGCAGCGATCAAGACAATCAATTGTTGGCCATTTGGGAAAGCATTTGGTGTTTTTAAAAGTCTTGCCAAAGGGTTTAGGGTGGAGGGAAGAAGAAAAGTCTCATCCGACCTCCCCCGATAAGACCTTGCTTCTGCCTTCAGAAAGCATACGACCATTCCGGTGAGGTTCTTCTCTTCGAAGAGGACCCTCCTCCCCCCCCCCCCGCATTTCCTCCAACATAGGCCTGGGATGGCATATTCCTTTAATGGAATTGCTACGGACTCTTGGCCAACTGGGAAGATCTGTGGAGGCTCATTTCCTCCCTTTTTCCGTTTGCTATCGCAGGAGACCATGCCTGGTGCATGCTCCCTGCCCACCCTACTAGCGCACAAGTGTTTTGCGACCCCACTACCACAGGATCAATCCTTTGTTATTTTGAAGTACGACTACGGATACGAGTTCTATGCATCCGCAGCCGAGCGTGTATTTCGGCAGGTGGACTCGATCCACCACACCGGCCTTCGCCCGGCGTCCGGTGCCTGCCGCACGTCCCCCATTGAGATCCTACTTGTCGATCCTGGGGAAATGCAACTCGCTCTGCGCCGTGCGCCGTGCACAGTGCATTATTGGCTTGTATGCTCAAGCCCGGCACTTCCCTCAGTCGCCTACAGCTCTCACTGTATCCGCAACTGATCTCGACGATGCCTATGTTGCTGAGAGACGCCAGTCATACCCTAAACCCCCTGGGTTTATGGCTAGAAAACTCCTTCGAGAGCTCATTATAGCTCTCAGGCCAGTGGTGCAATGGTTCTGCCCAGGACACCACCTTGGAGGATGCCACCTTTGACTCTTTGTTGCCAGGCCTCTGATCCTAAAGGTTCTACAGCGCCGGAAGTATTGTGTTCTGCTTTTTGGGAGCACACTTTGTGTCACACTGGAACCATGCCAGTGTATATAGATGCCTCTAAGTCCCAAGAGGGGGGGGGGGGGTTCCACACTGTGTCCCCTCTGTTTGAAGTCAGTGGGGCTTTGCCAGTTGCTGCATCTGTCTTCAGGGCTGAACTGGTTGCAATACACTGCCTGGTTCGGGAAATAACGCATAGTGCCCTGTTCAGAGACCGCATTGTGATCTATAGCGACTCAGAAAGCGCCCTGTGTGCTCTTGTGGTATTGGAATCTTCACGTCTCGTTCGGGATATCCATTCCCCCATGGTTCAGCAAGCCGGGCGGATGTCAAGATTATTTTCTGTTGGGTTCCTAAATATGTGCGAATTGCGGGGAATGAGTTTGCCAAGGAGTCTGCAAGGACTGGGCGACCCGAGCAGCGCTTCTCTCTTCCTCACACCGATTACATGGCAGGAATCTGGGCTTCTTCGCAAAGATGTGAGATGACCGAGGAGAACTTAAAGTTGCATGCCATGCACTGCAACTATTCCCATGGACCTATCCCCTAATGCTGTTGGTTTCAGCTTGCTTTCTGTTGTCTCTCAATTGGACGCACGTCCATTTGATGGAGCCCAGACTGTTTGGCACATTCTTTTTGAATGTCCGAGTCTGAGTGATCTTCACGCACGGTACCCGGACGATTGGGGTCGCTCCTGCTTGTACTCTGGGTTTGTGTACACAATCTTTTGGGGGAGTGGCTGGCCTCCTCCACTTTATTTGACACTCTTTTTTGGAGGTCGTATCTTCGTGCACCAGTGGTAGGCGGGCCTACCCCCTACTCCTCGGCTTGCTTCCATCTTGCTTATTGTTTGCTTCTCTTTTTAATTATCTTTGTTGTTGTTTTTAGCTTGTTTCTTAGCCTTTGTTCCTGTTTTTTTTTTTTTTGCTATTGTTATTTACTATTTTACTTACTTTTTAATTTATCCTAGTATTAGGTTGTAGCGTGATTACGACGATGTTTTCCCTAGTAGGGTGTCGCCAGATGGGCTCTTAAAATAAAAAATATATATATATTTTGGCTGCATCTCCCCTGATGATGGAACATGTCTTCCTTTTTATCTGGCATTTGTTCTGTCTTATTTATTGCAGGTTTCTTTTATGGTTTTGATTTTGTCTTTTTCTTTGATTGGCTTTTTCGTTGTCAATTTTAAAGTAGCTGAATACGAGGCTGAAATTTTAATTTTTGCGATTAGTCCCTTAGCCATTTCCAGATTGCGAACCTCCTGGTTGATGCCGAGGAGATGACCTTTCCTCTGCGTATACATAGTGAATATGCCTTTGTGTAAGCTGGGCCAGGAAGGGTCCCTTAGTCACTATGGCTCTCATTGAAATCCTGGCCTATATCGATGGCCCCTCTACTGAGGTGAGATGCCAATTATATATACCCTAAGCCCTTCAGGTTTAAGTCCAGTATATCCTTTGTGAACTCAACTTAGTTCTCAGGCTGTTGGTGCCTCTTATTCTACATTGTGTTCTCCTCCCTGTTTACCACCCCATTTTCCTTTTTCCAAAGCTCTTGATAATAATCAGCATTCCTGAGTTTGGCCTACTTGCTTCAATCAACTTTTCCCCTATTAAAAATTTTAAAAATGTCTTAGTGATGAAAGATTTTTGACTACCAAGGAGGCTCTTTATGATCGGATTTTCTCTCCATTTTCATTCAAACCATTTTATTTTTTTGAACTACTTTTTTTTATCTGGCGTGGTACCTAATATTATAAACTAGTCAGTTTAAATAACCGTACATGGAAACAGCATAATTTAATAAAGTTTTTCATTTCAGGTAACTGGAAGAAAGCATTTGAGAACATTCCTTCACAACTTATTCAAACTGCGACCGAGTCGCACAACAAAGCCTCCATCAAGCGCAAGAGGGACAGCTGGTATCTAAAGTCTAGCAACAACATTTGAGCTAGCTGGCTGTGATTATATTTTAAAGCAACAAGAAACTTGATGATAATTTTGTCTGCCCCCTAAATGAGCCACCTCGATGAACTCAGCTTACCCGACGAGGGTCGCCTAAAGATCCACCCTTAAGGGGCATAGCAATTTGCTTTCCTGTCCGCCGTACTGATGGGCTCTGCGCCCTGTCTGGCCCTAGCTTAGCGTCTTCTCCTTTCTGATACCATGTCTTCTTACCCTGCTTGCTCACTTCCCCTACAACCTTTCCGATAACTTTCTCTGGTCGGCTTCTAATTTCACAGGGTAGACGCCATCAAGCTTCCTCTCACCCAACCATCTTGAATCGGGTCTATCATTTATATGCCTGGCCCAAGGTGGAGCAGAAGGGCTGCCTGGCCAATGTGCCGGAGGTGTGGTCCTAAATGGCGGCAGCAGTGCTGTGATTCAAATAGGGTCATCAGTCCCAATGATGAGTTATGCAAAAATACTTCCCTTATCATCCTGGGAGCCGCCTTCGGGCAGTTCCACGGGAAAAATTGGAGGTGCCCCTCCCCCCCAGCTTCCCGTGCTTTCTCAGGCAACTCTCCAAATTTCTAACATAGTGGGGGGCAAGGGGGCCCTCTTGTGCATTCTGACTTTTCATGCGGCCGGCGTACCTGCCCACCTCTCTTTCCCGACGGATGCCAGTTCGCCGACCCAAGACGAAAGGATTAAAGGTACCTTGAATGGGGTCTGTGATGTCTTGGGGAGGGATGTCCACTAGGAGTCCCCTTACCCCACCCCCTGAGATGATTATAGTTCCTGAAGTGAGCCAGCCCTAGGCGGTAGGATCTTCAATGCGGTCGAACGCGGGTTCGGTGCCAAGCATAGTACCCGAGTCCGCCCCTGTGCAAGCTACTCCTCAGACGGCTCGGGTCCCCGAGGCATCATAAAGAGGGGAGAGATCTCCCTCGGTTCGTTCCCCTGTGACAGCCAAGACCTTCTCCATTTCAGAGAAGTATCTTGCTGAGGCCTGTCCATTGGCCTAGGGGCTCCTTCCGGCATTCCCCACCCTCCTCTCCTAAAAAGAAATGAAACCGTAAGACTAAAAAACTAAGGGCTCCTCTTCATCCGCGAGAGCAACGGGAACGGACGGGGCCCTGCCGTTTCGGTATGCGACCAAGCCAAGTTCGGCACGTCCGGCCCCGGTGCTCCTCCAGGTTTTGAGTCCCAGACTAAAACCAAAGGTGGGTTTTGCGGAGCCTCGATTACTTCAGGGCTGCAAGCGCTTTCTCTTAATTCCATCCACTAATGGTATCATGTTGGCCAAGAGCAACATGATCCATCAAAGGTATTCAATAGCTAGCGTGATTTGTAGAGAACCAAAGGTGACCCGTTTCTCGGACAAGAGCCTTATGGCGAATGCGTCGATTCCTTCTGAGGCGGGCATGATTAGTGCACTTCAGACACTTGATGGCATGCCGGTGAGTGTGACGCCCCACTATACAATGAACTTTGTGAAAGCAGTGGCTTATGCGAGAGAACTTGTGAACTGCTACTCCATAGATGACATCACCTTAGAGCTGGCCGACGATGGATGCACTAGCTAGTGTAATGGTAGAGAGCCGAATGTGACGAGTTTCTCGGACGGGAGACTTCCTAGCGAATGCATCGAATCCCTCTGAGGTGGCCATGATTAGTGCCCTTCGGACTCAATGGCACCACGGTATGTGCGACTCTGCACTTTACCATGAACTTCGTGAAAGGAGTGGTTTATGCGAGATAACTCTTGGACTACTCCATAGATGACCACTTTAGAGCTGGCCCACCATGGTGTTGTCAAGGTCGAATGTATGATGAGAAAACGGAGGAGCCTCTAGACCCACCCCTACACTCTTCGTCACGTTCGACTGTGACAAGCTCCCTGAGTCGGTGCCTGCCGGTTGGTATCGCTACCGCGTGAAGGCATTCGTGCCACTGCCTGGCGGGTGGTACTACTGCCAACGTTTCGGCCATACGAATCGCTCATGTAGACGTACACAGTCGGAGTTACCGAAGTCTGTGTAAGTTACTCCAAGTTACATGATAAGTTCAAATCGTGTGTGGCTAAGTGTGTCAATTGCAGAGAGCGGCCCCCAGCTTCTTCGAAGCAATGTGGTGCGTATCCTTGAGAAGGAAATCCTGGCCGTTCAGGCCCAGGATCGTCTCTCATTTCTCTAGGGTAAGGACTTGCTCCTGGCGCGTCCGTCGCTGGCTGCCTGGAATGTCCTATGCGTCGTGGTTCTTCAAGGTCTACAAGCACGATCGTTTCCGCGTACATTCGAAACCCTTCTGCGGGTTCTACTAGAGCTTGCGGGATTTAAAGGGTTCCAACCCAGCCCCGACTAAAACCAGGAATCTCCCCCCTTCCCCCAGCATGATGGTTTCCGTAAGGCAAAACGGCCGCTCGCCTACACCTAGTCGTTGACTCACAGGAGGCACCCTTGAAGTTGATCGTTATGCCAACTTTCGGGGTTTTAAAAGCTGCCCTCCAAAAGAAGGACATCACCAAAGTAGCTTCGGCTCCTAGACCCACACCCAGAGCTAGGCTGGGTAACACGAATGCGGTGGATCCTCCAAAGGAAGTGCATTGTCCGGCCAACCGCGCAGAGTTCTGCCTCCAGGAAGCATACGGCCATTCCCGTGAGTGTTCTTTTCGAAGAGCGCCTCCGCATGTCCTCCGAGCTAGGGCTGGAGATCATATTCCTTCAATGGAATTGCCGCGGACTCCGGGCCAACTGGGAGGAGTTGCGGAGGCTTGACTCGTTCCATTCCCCGTTAGCTATCTTTTGCAGGAGACCATTCTGGGTGCGCTGCCCTGTCCACCCTCCGGGGGTATAAGGGTTTTGCGACCCCACCGTCACGAGATAGGGACTGGGCGGGAGGATGTACGATATACACCTGGCATGATGTTTCCATTCTTCTCTTCGCTTGAGATACCTCCTTTCAGACAGTAGCTGTGCAGCTGCACCTGGATAGGTGATATACTGTTATTTCCGCGTACATTCTCCCATCAGCCGACTTCGACGCGGGGGACTTTTGCCGCGTCATGGCACGGTTGCTGAGGCCATTTCTCTTGTTAGGAGATCTGAACGGTAGACACCCCCTCTCGGTAGATTATTCGATTAATTTCCGTGGTCAAGTCCTTGCCGAGCTGGAGAGAGGTGTCCTAAATATGGATGAGTTTACACATAACTGCCCGGGAACCGCTTCATTTTCCTATCTCGATCTATCTTTGTGCCTGATTTTGGGTGGGGTGTGGTTGATGACCTCTATGGTAGTGATCACTTTCCCATTCAAATATTATTTTCTGGGCCGTTGCCGCCCCGCTGTTGCTTGACACCGGCGTGGTGGTCCGCATTTCAGGAAATGACTGATTTCTCTCTCTCAGTCGAGGAGTTTAGGTCGGTAGATGAGGCCGTTGAGTTCTCTAGCAACCTCATCGCCGTGGGCCTAACTACTATTCCTAGAATGTCTGGCTGTTTTGCACGCCAACCACTCCCGTGGTGGTCAGCAGGGTGTGAGACGGCCCTCAAACAGAAGCGTTATGCCTACATGCGTTATAAGCGCCGCCCGAACGATTTCACTGTCAGTGAATTTCGTCGAGCTAGGGCTAGGTTCCGGTATATTTCGAAGCACGCCGCCGCTCTTCTTAGCGGTCATACCTGTCTTCATTTAAAGGGAAGACCCCTCTAGCAGAGGTGTGGAAGTGAGTAAAAAGGATTCGGGGCAAATTCTCGCAGAACCCCCTTCCGTTCTCCAGGAGAATGGAACAGCAATCTCGGACCCCGCGTCCGTGGCAGAATCCTTCTCGACCGCTTTCTCCGCATTCTCTAGCCGGGATGCTGCTCCGCCAGCATTCAATGCGCGTCGTGATATCGCCGAAGGAAGCCGACTGGCCTTTACCTCCAGAGGCGGAGAACCCTTCAAGGCCAGGTTTACTGTGAGTGAGTTGCCTTCCGTTCTTGCTTCGTGTGCAGACACCGGCCCTGGTCCTTCGACACCTCGGTGAGCGAGGCATGGCATTTTTGTTAGATTTGTTAAACAGGATCTAGGTAGAGAGTATCATCCCAGATTCTTGGCGAATCGCTACTATGCTTGCCTTTTGCAAACCAGGAAGAGATCACTCTACCCCGGACAGTTTCCGCTCAATCTCTCTAACTTCCTGCGTGTGCAAGTTGATGGATAAATTGGTAAATGTTAGATTAGCCTTTTTCCTGGACAGCGGAGGCCATCTGTCTTCTGTACAATATGGTTTCCGCAAGTTCCACTCCACGTCGAATGCTCTGCTCCGACTGGAAAATGCCGTCGACGAAGTCTTTCGTAGATAGCACTACGCCATGGTGTTTTTCGATCTGGAGAAAACCTACGATACCGCATGACCGTACGGTTTCATGGAGACTCCACACGATGGGCGTGAGGGGACTCCTCCCAATCTTTATATCTGAATTCTTGCGAAATCGTCGATTGCGCGTACGGGTGGGCCTTCTCCGGCCCAATGGAGAAGGAAGAGTGTGTCCCGCAGGGTAGTGTCCTCAGTGTCGCACTCTATGCCCTGAGCATCAACGGCATCACCTCGGTGCTGCCGGAAGAGTTTCTCGCTACGCTTTCCGTGGTCGACCGTTCGATCTCTTTGCGCGGCTCAGATGCCAACTCTGGAGCGTTGACTCCAACAGGCATTGAACCGCGTCTTTCGCTTTGCTGACATGCACAGACTTCGGTTTTCTTTGGACTAGACTAAGGTGGTGCACTGCCGCCATCCACGGCGCCACCTTGACCCAGACTTATTTCTCGAAGTGGTTGACTCACACAGTTTCCTTGGTCTTGTATTTGACCGACACCTCACCTGGGAGGCTCATATTCGCAGCCTTAGGGTCTCTAGTACCCGCCCATGGATATTCTTCGTTCCGTGACGTTCAGCGTTTGTGGCGTTGATAGGGCTACTGCCTTACTTTTTTATCGATCCTTTGTTCGTTCGAAGCTCTACTACGGATGTGAGTGTTTTGCATCAGCAGATGAGCGTGTATCGGGGAAGGTGTACTCGATCCACCACACCGTCCTTCGCCTGGAGACCAGTGCCTTCCACACTTTCCCCATTGAGAGCCTACTTGTCGATGCTGTGAAGATGTTACTCGCTCTGCGCCGTGCACAGTGCATTATTGGCTTGTACGCGCTCGCCTGGCTCCTTCCTCAGTCGCCAACAGCTCTCGACGGTGCCTATGCCGCTGAAAGACGCCAGTCACCTCAAACTCTTTGGGTTTCGGGCTTATAAACTCTTTCGAGAGCTAGGTATAGTTTTTCGACCGGTGGCGCCCCTGGTTCTGCCCAGGAAGGTACCCCCTTTGACTATTTGTCGCCACGCCTCAGCTTCCTAAGCTTCTACAGCGCCTGGAGTATTGCGTTCCAACTTTTTGGAGCACACTTCGTGTCACGCTGGAACTGTGCCACTGTATATGGATGGCTCTTAGTCCCAAGAGGGGGTCAGTTTCCAAGCCGTATCCCCTCTGTTTGAAGTCAGCGGGGCGCTGCGTCTGTCTTCACGGCCGAGCTGGTTGTAATACACCGCTCGGTACGGGAGATTATGCGATGTGTCCGGTTCGGAGACCGAATTGTGATTTATAGCGACTCACAACGCGCCATGAGTGCTCTCGGGGCATTGGAATCTCCGAATCCCCTGGTTCGCGATATCTGTGACGCCACGGTTTGGCGAGCCGGGCGGATGTCGAGGTTATCTTCTCCTCGGTTCTTGTACATGTAGGAATTGCGGGGAATTAGGGTGCTAAAGAGTCCGTGAGGACTGGGTGACCAGACCAGCGTTTCGATCTTCCTCACACCGATTACATGGCCAGAATACGGGCTGCTTGGCAAAGAAGATGGGAGACGGTCGAAGGGAACTTAAAGTTTCGTGCCATTGCGCCGCGACTGTTCCCATGGACCTACCCCCAATGCCGCGACGGCTTTAGGTCGCCTCCTGTCCTCCGAATTGGACGCACTGCCATTTGATGGAGCGCTCGCCTGCGCCGTTCTGTGAAGACCGTTGTTCCCCAGACTGTTCTCGCAAATTCTTGTTCAATGTCTCAGTCTTGTCGATCTTCGCGCACGTTACCTGTCCCGGTACCGGGACGAGCATGGGGCGCTACCGCTTGTCCCTTGTATTCGAGACGAATTTATGGACTTTATGACTTTTTGGAGGAGACCGGCCAACTCCCCTTTATTTGACTGTTTGTTGTTTTTTTGTTGTAGGTTGCATGTTCCTTCGCCGGGGGGAGATGGGCTTACCCCCGACGCCGGAGGGCGCCTTCTTGCTTTGTTTTCTTGTTTTTGTTATTTTTTTATCCCTTGTCCTTTTTAGCGTTGTTATTTAGATAGTTATTTGTTTTCTTTTTTGTTAGTAGGCTGTGTCGTGTACGGCGACCTATGCCAAAGCACGCAGTCGCTAGATAAGCTAAAAAAACAAAACTGTCCCTCACTGTGCCCCTGCTTTTCCGTCCTCGCTCTACAACCACCTATTGGCCCCTTTTTCTCCTGCCCATGGACCTTCCCGATCACGACCCGGCGCCCATTTTCATCGCGCAACCGAATACTCCGAGGTAAAGATGTTAGGCGTGATGACCCTAACCGCTCGGAAGTCTCACCAAGTTGGATCCGCTACTCTGATCAGCCTACCATGCTATGTTTTTGTTAGGTCCGGGGTTCCCAAGGGATAGCGGTGAAGTCGTATAGCGCCTCACATAGCGGTACCGGCCGGGGCAATGTAAAAGGCGCCCAATAGTGCCGGTCCCTTGTTGGAGTCAATCTGCGCCGCTACAGGCAGGGGTGTTGAATTTTACCTATTGCCCTTGGATACTATTATTGACTCACCAACTCTACAAAATGAACAAACAAAAACCCCACAAAAAAACAGCAACAAGCAAGAAATAAACGACCTCAGAAAATTTTCGGACCCGCTGGTTGGTCCAGATACATAACGCTCAAAACTACAAGAAATGAGCGGTTCTGTGCACTCGAACTGCGAGAACAACTACAAGTCGTTACAGAAGTCACAACCAGAATTCTCAATCAATCCTAACCTAACAGAGGCTACAGTTAAAGCCAAGTCAGAAAAAATATAAAAAAACTACTGGCCCTCACCGCCTTAGGTGACAATCAAATAAAACCAACGGACAAAAATAATCACAACATTAGAGTAGGTACGGTTCTGCTCAACAGATTAATGCATGGACTAAAAAATACGGAGGCCTTCATAATATGCTAAGGGATACAAAAGCTATTCGAAGATGACGGCCATCAAATAGATTCTGTCCATCTTCGAGAGAAAATTGCCCACACGCTTAACTCCGCTGAAAATCGCAAAAATAACTCAAACGGCAAACCATCCCACAAATAATCAGATTCGCAGGAAGAACAGCCCATTTCAATTCAATGTCGATCGTGCCTGCTGTTTGGTCACCCTGCCAAATATTGTAAAACTGATCTACAATTATGCTTCAAATGCAGCGGAAAAGGGCACAATAGTGAACAATTCAGAGCAAAGGAAAGATGTATTAACTGTGGAGATAACCACCACACATTCAAGCGAGCATGTCCGTACTTCAACTTCCATCAGGAGGTACGGATTAGAACTGTCCGTTTTGGCATCAGAAGGCACCAAGCCTTAAAATATATGGCCGAGGAAGGAATAACGTTGAGTAATCCAACTTATGCTACTGTTGCTTCCACCACCGAATTAGCTTCCAAACCAACATTGGACCTAACAGCCCTCCACAAAACCTCAAAATCCAAGGAAAACAGCCTAGGACCCCTAGAAAGGCCAAAATTAAAACCCCACCACGTCCAAACTGAACCACTAAGTACCCCGAAACAGACCTGCTTAAACCGCAATCCCAAAAAAGAAGCCACCAAGAATCCCCCAAATCTGTCACTTCCTCCTCCTCACCAACTAAAAGCCCAGAAGTCAAAGCAACCCGAAGAAACGGCTCGTCTAGGAAAGGAACTATATACTACGAGAGCGAACTACTTTCACAACAAACCCACAACCCCTGAAACCAGACTCCCATTGCCCGGCATCTAAAGCACAGTCTGTCTCAAACACACCCACAAAAAATAGAAGCACAAAGCCCCCAAAAGACGTTTTCCTTTCCCAAATATCACCACATAGATTACCAACTTCTCCACCAAGGTCCACATATTCAACTACAAATATAGAAGAATCGGCTATAAACAAGTAACTCGATACCAATAAGAATGCCTCCAGACATACAGTGTTTACAACAAACACTCACCCACTAGCCAAAGAGAAATACCTCTACTAAGCACCCAACGCAACACAAAACCAAAGCTGCAGCGCCCATAGGTAATATATAAGGAACCTCTCGCTAAGAAAACTAACAATGCGGACAAAAACATACACAACCTGATAATACCAGGCACGTCGGAACAAACTACACCAGTACGGAGCCTCCCAGCCTCTCATACTGTCCAGAATAAACTAGGGATGCCATCTGTACGGAGTAGCATCAAAATCGGTACCCCAACATCCTCACTTTGCGCCGAGACCGGAATACTACCTTTACGTCACCAAAAACAATTTGCATAACTAAAATACCGTGCGCGTGTTTACAGACAACAGTAAACTCAAAAGAATACTAAAAAATACGCTACCAGCTGACAACTCAAGAACCCGCAGCTACATCGCTTACGCGGTAAGGGTTAACTAACTCATACAAAGTTTAAACCTGGCAGAGCCAAACATCCTCATTTGCAACTATTATACTACTTCCCCCGTGGATTACTCAACCTTCAGTAATATGTCAAATAACTCCCATCTTCGAAATCGACAATGACGCCCGTAGTGCTATCCAACATTTTTAAGGACCACAAAAGGTCTCATCAACCATGTGAGTCCATCTTCACAGATGGATCGAAGTCGGCGGATGGCGTGGCATGGGCAGCAATTTTCGCGTACCACATACGAGCAGCCTGACTTTCGGATTGCGCTTCCGTCCTCTCGACAGAACTCTGTCATCTGCATGGGTCTCAAGTCCGTCAAAACAGGCACCAAGAAAACCACAATATTTTCATACGCAACCAAAACCCACCCCTAGCCATTGAAATTCAAAGAAGGATAACGTCGCTTTCGGGTAACTTAACCCTATGCTAGTGCCCCTCCCATGTAGAGATAAAAGGCAATGAAGACGCTGATTGAGCCGCAAAATCAGCACTCGCAGATACCTCAGTACCCACTGAACCAACAAACCATGTCGTAGTTTGGCAAGTGTAGGTAAATATGCGCGCACAGGCTCTAGGGTAGGCCAAGCAAGGCGACAACTGTTATTGGCTCTGAGAGTGCGATTTGAATAGATACTGGCAGCTGCGTGACCAAGCAATATACCAAACGCGGACAAAAATAGATTTTAATACAAACTTAATAAAAAGGCACAACAATAAATATGGGTACATAAATAACACCGACTTAAGCTTTGAATACCAATTAGATAACCGTGGTTAGGGAATGATTATAATGGGAGAGTGAGGGTACGGAGTGATTTACTTGCTTTAAAACTCGAGAGAAGAAATCTTGGTGACCTTGGTTACTCACGAGGGTAGCCACAAACCTGCAGCGGGTGGGGCTACGTTTCTCGACTTGTGTTTGCAAGATGCGGGCCTCCTGTCCTCAGGGGGTCACCGAATGAACTTCGAAAGGGGGGTGGGGGTGACCTCCACACGACTTGAGCGAGCTAACGGGCCTCTTATCCTTAAGAGGTCACCATAAGAACTTCGGAGGACGGCTTCTCCAATCCTTGATCCGAAGGCGGATGAGAAAGGTTGACGTTGCCTCACGAGACTCCTCCCTGACCCGAAGATACGGATGTGATGTCCAGCTCTTCCGTAGCTTGCGACCGTCACTCACACTTCTTGGGAGAGAGTTCGTTGAATTGTACTCTTTTCGGGGAAGTTGCGTCTAACCAAATCTGTCTGTACTCCGGGAGCGGGTGTATATATACCCTAAGTTCTTCAAAACCGGGAGATATTGAGACATTTAACCTTCGTTAATGGACGTGACAACTCGAGCATCTTGCGGTTAGGTGTCAAAGACAGGGATCAGCTGTGGGAGCCATAAAAACCACGGCGAACCTACAAAGTAATCTCCCGACCCGAGGGAGGGGGGGAGGTAGCCTCGGTATGAATTTCACGGGAACCTGGCGGCGAGTCAAAAAAGGGTGAGGGTCGGAAGAGGAGGGGGAAGCAACGGCGCGCTTTCTCTCCCAAAGTACTGTCTTAGGAGGTGGGGAAATAATATTCTAAGGGGATATCTCCACACTCCTCCCTATCCAAAGACATTTTTACAGCGGAGGACACTCTGGAGCGAAAAAATGTCTACAATAAATTCATTAAGAGGGAAACTTATAAAGCTACAAATTTAATGTTTACCAACAGAGAAAAAAACAACACTACACGGGATTTACATATGTGTAACCACAGATAACTCATCTATACATACGCACACAACATCAATAAGGCAAAGCAAAAAATAAAAATAGTATTTACAAAAATTGATCAAATACGAATTTTACTGTACACTCAGGTTGTTGGAGCGAGGGGGGTCTTCTATAGGATTCCTACTCGGGCTATCGGCTAGGCAGTTATCGGTGACTTTAACATACATCCTCAACTTTCGAATATACTACACTGAATAACGCTTCAAGCTCTTTAATGGCATACGCCTTTTTGCTATGGGACAGCTTCATGCTAGCATATCCTACAGGATATCCCACTCCATCGTCATCATATTGGACGAGAGAACAACCTAGGCCATCCTGGGAAGCCTCGGTACGAACAACTAATGTTTTATTAGGATTCGGTTATCTCAAGATAGGGGCAGAGAGTAACTTGTCCTTTAACTGGTGGAAACGATCTTCCGCGGAATGGGTCCAATTGACTGGAACGGGGCCGTTCTTTTACGCATGCCGTTAAGGGGCGCGGCTATGGCAGCGAAATTCGGCTCAAAGCGACGATATAATGACACAGGAAAGCCTTCCAATAAGGCAAGGAATTGAGGTTTACGTTCAAGTCCGAGTGAGGCTGCTTGGGGAGAAGGAAGAGACGGTAGGAGATACTTATCACCCGCTTCTACGCGCACCGTTTGGACCAGACACACTGGTTCAACGGGGTAGATGTTTCCCTCGCTTGACCTGGGCGAAGGGCTCGGGCACTCTCGGGGTGTTTTGAAGTGGGGCGGGGGCAACACAATCTTTGGAGGTGACGTTCTGGCAAAGGTCAAAGGACTTGGAAAACTCGAATATTCCTTTGGCCGCTCCTGACCGAAAGAAATATTTAAAAACTCGCGGTGCCGTTTTTTTATGGCCGAAGTTTCTGGCAATCTTGAGTCATCTCTAGAACAGGTTCGATATGCGTTGTCGGCACACACACAACGCGTTGTCGGGGGAGGGGGGGTCTCCGGCTCAACAGAAGAACGGTATACTAACGCGTCTTTCACAGGGTATTCGATCTTCCGATCGCCTCGCGCCTTTTCAGTCTCCTTTTTCCTTCCTTTTTCCCACAAGGGTTGTAGTGGGGGACAATTCTTCGGCGCCTCATCACATTGAACCTCGGAACGATAGGGGTACCGAAAGCGATTCATCCTTCTCGGCCTTCCGGCTCCAGCTTAGCCTGTCTTCCTTCCTTCAGATAGCCTGTATTTCTCCCCTACCTCGTCGCTTTTCATACAACCTCTCTCACAACTTTCTCTGGTCAGCCTCTAATTTCACAGGGTAGATGCTGACCTCCTTCTCAAGCCAACCGTCCCGGATCGGGCTGAGGGGGAAGGGGACAACATTCCCTAACCCCTGAGCTCCGGTTTGAGATGGGGTTTTTTGACAACCTGCTTCATCCCCAACCATACCTTCCTCACATCCCCTTTTCCTCAACTCTTCACATTCTATATTTTTACGCCGTGTTCAAGGTGGAGCCACCATGCCGATGGACTGCCAGGCCACCAGGTCGGAGGGGTGGTCCCAAATGGCGGCGCCTGGCTCTGCCCGGCCTGTAAGCACCTCTTGCAGTGCGGGCAACTGTGAGAGGTGATGAACTATTGCGTCCCGCAGAAAATTTAGGGTCACCATGCCCAATGATGCACAACCAAAATAAACAAAACAACCCTCAACTTCACCTGTATTATCAACGGAGCCGCCGTCGGGCAGCTCCACCAAAAAAATGGAGGTCCCCCCCGCCTCCCTGTGCTTGCGCAGGGGACGCTCCATATTTCTCTAACCGGAGAGGAAGCTTACTCCTCTCCTTCGCCTACGGGTGTAGGGGACTCCCCCTCACCCCCTTCTCTGGAGGTGCTTTCGGGCACCTCCCTATTTCCTGTGGCAGTCCCGCCTTTTCTTTCTAAGGGGACTGCCAAGAAAGCCAGCAGGCAGCCCATCGCCGACTGCCCATCGTGTAAGCGGCTCGATAGGGCAAGGGGAAGGAAAGCCAGGCCCCTTCGGTCGCTTCCCTCAAAAGACCTGCTGGCAAGAATTTTAAACCTTGCCGGGATCAAGGCCTGTGTCTCCCCACACAAGACTGGCGACACTGCCAAGGGGACCTGAGATGTCCTAGGAGAGGATGGCCAACTGGAGGCCCCTCCTGTGATAGACATGGTCCTTGAGGAAACCCACCTTCACACGGTAGGGCCTTCCATGGGGAGAATCCGGGCTCGGTGCCAAACACATAACCCGAATCCGCACCTATGCAAGGTCCTCCTCAAATAGTTATGGTTTCTGAGGCAGTACAAGGAAGGGAAGGATCTCCCCCCGATGGTGCCCCTGCAACCACGAGGACCTTCTCCATTTCGGAGAAGGACCTGGCTGAGGCCGGTCCATCTGGCCTAGGGGCTTCTGCTGGCGGAGGTGAGAAGCGGGTTCATTCCCCGCCCTCCTCTCCAAAAAAGAAAAAGACTAAGACAAAGAAGACTCGGGGCTCCTCTCCATCCGTGGGGGCTGCCGGGACGGATAGGTCTGCTGCCACTTTGGCAAGCGACCAAGCCAAGATCGGCACATCCGGCCCCTCTGCGATCCCCCCTTCCCGGTTGCGGAGTACCAGACTAAGAGGTTACCTGGCGTTTTCGAGCCCGCTGGCTTCAAACGCTTCCTCGTTATTCGCTCCACTGATGGCACCATGTTGGCCAAGGGCAACATGATCCATCAGAGGAGAACAATAGCTAGTGCAATTGGTAGAGAGCCGAAGGTGACCCGTTTCTCGGACGGCAGCCTTCTTGCGAATGCGGCGAATCCCGCCGAGGCGGCCAAGATAAGTGCTCTTCGGACACTTCATAGCACCCCGGTGAGTGTGACGCCGCACTCTACCATGAACTTTTTGAAAGGAGTAGTTTATGCGAGAGAACTCGTTGACTACTCCATTGAGGACATCACCTTAGAGCTGGCCAACCATGGGGCGGTCAAGGTCGAACGCGTGATGAGAAAACAGGGAGGGGCCTCGAGCCCACCCCTACACTCTTCGTCACGTTTGACTGTGACAATCTCCCTGAGTCGGTGCGTGCTGGTTGTACCGCTACCTCGTGATGGCATTCGTGCCACTGCCGTGGTGGTGCTATTACTGTCACCGCTTCGGCTATACGAATCGATCTTGAAGTGCAAAGTCGGGATAACCCGAAGTCTGTGTAAATTGCTGAAAGGCCGCACATGATAAGTCCTTCTGCGGGCTCTACTCAACCCGGAGGCTCCCCTGGTAAAGCTGGCGGCAAAAAGGGTTCATACCCAGCCCCGGCTAAAACCAGGGCTCCCCCCTCTTCCCCCAGCGTGACCGTTTCCCGTAAGGCATACCGGCCACGCGCCTCCCCTGAGTCGTTAGACTCACAGGGGGCAACACCCCTGAAGCTGGTCGCCACACCATCTTCCAGGGTTCCTAAAGCTGTCCCCAGAAAGGAGGACAGCAACAAAGGTGCTCCGGCTCCTTCGCCCACGCCTAGAGGTGGAGCGGGTGGCTCGGAGACGGTGGTTGCTCGAAAAGAGGGGCCCCCGCCTCCGAAGCCGCAACGCCCGCCTAAGGTTTCAAGGCGGAGGGAGGAAAACACTCGAATGGCGAGCCCAACCTCCCCCAATAAGTTATCGAATGCGACAGCGCCTTCAGCGCTTTGTCCGGCCAACAGCTCCCGGGGTTCTGCCTCCGGGAAGCGAACGGCTATTACCGTGAGGCTCTTCTGTTCGAGGAGGGTTCCCGCGTCTCCTCCGAGCTAGGCCTAGAATTGCCGTGGACTCCGGGCCAACTGGGAGGAGCTGCGGAGGCTCGTCGCGTCCCGTCCAGTTTCCCGTTAGCTATCTTTTTGCAGGAGACCATGCTAGGCGCGTGCCCCCTGCCCTCACTCCTTTAGTATAAGGGTCTTGCGACCCAACCAGCATGGGATGGCCGGGCTGGGGGATGCGCGGTTTACACCCGGCATGCTGTCTCCGTTCTTCCTTTCTCTTTAGATACCTCATTTCAGGCAGTGGCTGTGCAGCTGTACCTGGATAGGAGGTATACTATCATTTCTGCGTACATTCCACCGTCAGCTGACTTCGACGCGGGGGACTTCCGCCGCGTCGTGGCACGGTTGCCGAGGCCCTTTCTCTTGCTTGGAGATCTGAACGGTAGGCATCCTCTCTGGGGAGACTACTCGATCAATCCCAGGGGACAAGTCCTTGCCGATCTGATCGAAGAACTTGAGATAGATGTCCTAAACGTGGATGAGTTTACGCATCACTGTCCGAGAACCGCTTCATTTTCTGACCTTGATCTATCTTTGTGCTCTTCGGATGCACAGCCTGATTTTGATTAGGGGGGGGTGGTCGATGACCTCCATGGTATTGATCACTTTTCCATTCAAATATCATTTACAGGGCAACTGCCGCCTGAGAGCCCAACTCGGTGGTGCTTGGCGCAGGCGCGGTGGCCTGCATTTCAGGAAATGACTGAATTCTCTATCTCAGTCGAGGAGTTTAGGTCAGTAGATGAGGCCGTTGAGTTCTTCTCCGGCAACCTCATCGCCGTGGGCCTGACTACTATTCCTAGGACGTCTGGCCTTTTTGCACGCCAAGCACTCCCATGGTGGTCGGCCGAGTGTGAGACGGCGCTCAAACAGAAGCGTTATGCCTACATGCGCTATAAGAGCCCCCAGAATGATTGCACTGTCAGTGAATTTCGTCGGGTTAGGGCTAGGTTCCGGTATAGTTCGAATCACGCCCTCCGCTCTTTTTGGCGGGCATACGTGTCTTCACTTAACGGGAAGATTCCCTTTAGCAGACGTGTGGAAGTGAGGCCAAAGGATTCGGGGCAAGTTCTCGCAGGACCCCCCTCCCGTTCTCCAGGAGAATGGAACCGCAATCTCGGACCCCGCGTCCGTGGCGAAAAACCTTAGCGACCGCTTTTTCCGCATTCTCTAGCCGGGATGCTGCCCTGCCAGCATTCAATGCACGTCGTGATGTCGCGGAAGGCCGCCGGCTGACTTTACCTGCAGAGGCGGAGAACCCTTAAACGACAAGTTTACTGTGAGTGAGTTGCGCTCCGCTCTCACTACGTGCGCGGACGCCGCCTATGGTCCGTTCAATGTCCCGTACGCCATGCTTCGACACCTGGGTGAGCGAGGCATGGCCTTTCTGTTAGATTTGCTCATCAGGATCTGGGTGGAAGGTCTTCTCCCAGACTCCTGGCGAATCGCTACTGTGCTCGCCTTTCGCAAACTGGGGAAAGATCACTCTACTCCGACCGGTTTCCGCCCAATCTCTCTAACCTCTTGCGTGTGCAAGTTGATGGATAAATTGGTAAATGTAAGATTAGCCTTTTTCCTGGACAGCGAAGGCCATCTGTCTTGTGCACAGTGCGGCTTCCGCAAGTTCCACTCCACGTCGGATGCTCTGCTCCGACTGGAAAATGCCGTCTGCGAGCTTTTCCTTCGTAGACAGCACTACACCACGGGGTTTTTCGATCTGGAGAAGGCCTATGATACCGCATGGCGAAACGGTATCATGGAGACTCTCCACACAATGGGGGCGAGGGGACGCCCCTCAATGTTTATATGTGAATTTTTGCGAGATCGTCGATTCCGCGTACGGGTGGGGGGGAGCCCTCTCCGGCTCAAAGGAGCAGGAAGAGGGTGTCCCGCAGGGAAGTGTCCTCAGTGTCACACTCTTTGCCCTGAGCATCAACGGCATCACCTCGGTACTGCCGGAAGATGTTCTCGCTACGCTCTACGTGGACGACCTTTCGATCTCTTTTGGCGCGGCCCAGATGCCAACTCTGGAGCGTCGACTCCAACAGGCATTGAACCGCGTCTCTGGCTATGCCGAAGCGCACAGGTTACGGTTTTCTTTGGCCAAGACAAAGGTGGTGCACATATGCCGCCATCCACGGCTTCTCTTCGACCCAGATTTGTTTCTTAATCGGGTGCGCCTGGATGTGGTGGAATCGCACCGTTTCCTTGGTCTTGTATTCGACCGACGCCTCACCTGGGAGGCTCATATTCGAAACCTTAGGGTCTCTTGTACCCGCGCCATGGACTTTCTCCGTTCCGTGACGTTCAGCGCTTGGGGCGCTGATAGGGCTACTGCCTTACTTTTTTATCGATCGTTTGTTCGTTTGAAGCTCGACTACGGATGCGAATTTTATGCATCCACAGCCAAGCGTTTATTACGGAAGGTGGATTCGATCCACCACACCGGCCTTCGCCTTGCGACCAGTGCCTTCCGCACTTACCCATTGAGAGCCTGTTGGTCTATGCTGGGGAGATGCTACTCGCTCTGCGCCGCGTGCAGTGCATCACTCGCCTGTACGCGCGATCCCGGCGCCTCCCTCAGTCGCCAACAGCTCTCACTCTATCCGCAGCTGATCTCGATGGTGCCTATGCCCCTGAGAGACGCCAGTCATACCCTAAGCCCTCTAGGTTTAGGGCCAGGAAACTCCTTCGAGAGGTAGATATAGCTATCGTGCTGGTATTGCCCCTGGTTCTGCCGAGGACGCCACTCCTTTGCTCCCAAAGCTTGTACGGCGCTGGGATTATTGTGTTCGACACTTCGTGTCACGCTGGAACCGTGCCAGTGTATACGGATGGCTCCAAGTCTCAAGAGGGGGTCGGCTTCCACGCCGTATCCGTTCTGTTTGAAGTCAGCGGGGCTTTACCAGCCGCTGCATCTGTCTTCACGGCCGAGCTTGTGGCAATACAGCACTCGGTACGGGAGATTACGCGACGTGATCGGTTCGGAGACCGGATTGTGATCTAGAGAGACTCACAAAGCGTCCTGAGTTTTCTCGGAGCATGGGAATTTCCGCATCCCCTGGTTCGCGCTATCCGTGACGCTACGGTTTTGGCGAGACGGGCAGATTTCGAGATTATCCTCTGCTGGGTTCCTGGACATGTAGGAATTGCGGGGAATGAGCGCGCCAAATAGTACGTGAGGACTCTGCGACTGGACCAACGTTTCGCTCTTCCTTACACCGACTACATGGCAGGAATACGTGCAGGTCTTCGGACTGCTTGGCAAAGAAGATGGGAGACGGTCGAGGGGAACCTAAAGTTGCGTGCCATTGCGCCGCGACTGTTCCCATTGACCTATTTCCCAATGCCGCGACGGCTTCAGGTCGCTTTCTGTCGTCTCCGAATCGTGCACACTCCTGTGACGCATCGCTATCTGATGGTGCGCTCGCTAGCGCGTTATTGCGACCACTGGTGGAACCCGTATTTCTAACGACGGTTGACACTCGGCCCCTGTTTACTGCGCCATTTTCAAACTGGAGCCCACCAGAGGAACTCTTGGTAAACAGCAACTTTACCTGTTGATCCGGTGGAGAGGGAGCAGGGGCCGCTGGCGATGCGGCTGGCGGATTAGGCGAGAGGGCAGCAGAGATTTGGTGGACCTGGTGACTCGACTAGGTCTTCAGTTGAGAATTTGGGGTAATTGTAGCTTAGGTGCCCAGGGGTACCACACGTAAAGCAAACAATTGGTCTATGGGGGTAGTTGCTAGGCATGGAGGGAAGTACCGGGGACTTCACGTCCTTTTGTCTCTTGGTGGGTGAGGCCTGTACTTTCTCAGCGCCTGCACTTTAATGAGAACGTTTTTGGCCTTGAAGGGGCTTCGGTTAAATCCAAACTTGTGTTTGGGGGAGGGGGGATGATTCTTTCTGACCTCCTTGGGTTAGAGGTCGTGACTGAAAGCGTGAAGGTCGGCTTCTTCCACACACTCTTCTTTCCGCTATAGTATATGATTATTTTGGGGATTTATTTTTGGTTAATATTTAGCCTAAATAGCTATTAGAAAAGCATTACCATGAATTTGGAGATTAGATGGAATCTTCGTCTGCTAATGTTAAAGCCTACGACTAAAGCGAAAAAAAATTTGAACTTCTGAACTAGGATATTAAGAAAAACAATTAAACAAATATAAATATATTCACAGAATCAACGAATGCACAATGAGAATTGAATTTAGAATACAATGTAAGATGCGGTAAAGTAAGTATAATAAAGTAACTGATTTGAGGTAACAAGATTTAATTCAAGATTTGAAGTGAAATTGAAGTAAGAGTGAAATAAAGGTGAAATACAAATGAAATAAAAGATGGACTGTGAATTGGGGTCTGAAATACGAGAAGTAAATAGAATCAGGACCTACTCTCATATGGTAGATTGCAGAGAAAAATTGTGAGAGGATGAGGAATTAAACTAAGTATAATTTGTTTGTAGTTCATTGATTAAATGTAGAAGGAATGATTACCGACCTTTATGCTGAGAATGGCTAGAGACAAATGAGAAATACTCGTGTTCAATTTGGTTGAGCTGAAAGCGTGTGTTTGTTTGTGTGTGCATGAAATTCTAAGAGGTGTTGTTTGAACCAGTAGTACATTAAATGAAATCAATATTTCGTCACAGGATATTTGAATTATTAAACGTTACATAAAATAATTGAATTGCAAAAAGTTATGAATAAATGAATTGAATGATTGAATTGGTAAAAGCTAATTCAAATAAAGGAAAGAATGAATTTATTATTTAGTTGTACATAATGTGCATAATGATTTAATTTACAAAAGTAAAGTAAAATAATTGAATGATTTAAATTGACAAGTTAAGTAAAATAAATGATATATATATATATATATATATATATATATATATATATATATATATATATATATATATATATATATATATATATCACAGTTAAAAGTATGCCATTAGTACACTACTAACGGCATACTAACGGTATATACTAACGGTATACTTTTAATTGTGATAAAAGCGGTGCTCGCTGCCTCAGTGTGCCTGGTTCGAATCGCTTCCCTGCACGGATTTTTTCGAATTAAGGTAATAAAAATATTACTGCAAGGAAAAATTATTCCGTTTTCTCTTTCAATGTGGTTTAATGGATTATATATATATATATATATATATATATATATATATATATATATATATATATATATATATATATATATATATATATATATATATCTATATATAAGTTTCCCAGGAGGATTATATTATAGGAATGCCCAGAGGGCATTGCTATACAGCTATGAAGGCCCTTAGCTAGCGAGGGAGGGGCGAAATCAGTTGATCCATTAGAATGAAGTCGACTAGCGACTCATAATCATTTGATACTTGCGCGGAATCGAACCAGAATTGGAAATTACGCCGACGCGTGAATCCAAATTGCCTGTAGGTTTTTCCTGGCTGTATTCGCGCTGAGCGGAGCCTAACCTTATAAAATTCTGGATTCATGTTAATAGCAGAAAGAAGTTCTGCCTTTAGGATTGAATAATTAAGGGTGGCCTTGGAAGGAAGCGATATAGTATATGGTTATTAATAAGATTTATTTTCGGTTAATAAATCAGCCTAAATAGCGTTTCGAAAACAATTACCATAAATTTGTTTGATGAAAGTTCGTCTGCTAGTTTTTAGGCCTAGGACAAAAGCGAAATAATTTTTGAAATAATGAACTTGGTTTTAAGAAAAACAATTAAACAAATATAAATATATTCATAGAATAAACGAATGTACAATTAGATAAGTTTGATTAGGTATACAATATAAGATATGGTAAAATATGATTTACAATAACAAGATGTGAAGAGAAATGAAGTACGTAAAACAAATATGAAATAATATGGTGACTATGATGGACTGTGAATTAGGGGATACAATATGAGAAGTACATATAATTAGGACCTGCTCTCGTATGGCAGTTTGCAGAAGAATAAGTGTGAGATGATGAGGAATTAAACTAAGTATGATTTGTTTGAAGGTAAATGACTAATTGTAGAAGGAATGATTACCGAATTTTATGCGGAGAATGGCGAGAGTCGAAGGGGAAAGAATAGTGTTCCATATGGTCGAGCTGAAAGCGTGTGTTTGTTTGTTTGTGTGAAATTTTAAGATATGTTGTTTGAAACAGTAGTACGCTAAATAAATGAATTAATAAATTATTAAGTTGTACATAAAATATGATGTAATTTACAAAAGTAAAAGAATTGAATGATATGAATTTTACATAATAATTGATATATATATATATATATATATATATATATATATATATATATATATATATATATATATATATATATATATATATATGTATATATATATATATATATATATATATATGTATATATATATATATATATATATATATATATATATATATATATATATATATATATATATATATATATGTATATATATATATATATATATATATATATATATATGTATATATATATATATATATATATATATATGTATATATATATATATATATATATATACATATATATATATATATATATATACATATATATATATATATATATATATATATATATATATATACATATATATATATATATATATATATATATATATATATATATATATATATATATATATATATATATATATATGTATATATATATATATATATATATATGTATATATATATATATATATATATGTATATATGTATATATGTATATATGTGTATATATATATATATATATATATATATATATATATATATATGTATATATGTATATATGTATATATATATATATATATATATATATATATATATATATATATATATATATATATATATATATATATATGTATATATGTATATATGTATATATGTATATATGTATATATGTATATATGTATATATATATATATATATATATATGTATATATATATATATATATATATATATATATATATATATATATATATATATAAGTTTCCCAGGAGGTTTTTATTATAAGAATGCCCAGAGGGCATTGCTATAGCGAAACGAATATGTCGCAAAGACGAGAACTTAATAATGGAAGTAACCGGGCGACCCCATCTGATTCTAAGTCCCAATTGTTGACTTCGAAGATCTACTCGAAGTGCGTTAAATAAGAGTAAAAATCTTCTCCATCTTTGTATGCGGGAAGTTTTAATGAGGGCACTTGAGCCTGTTTATTTCGAGATCGAACGGAGTTTATCTCGACTTGGTCACGACTTATCTGTCTCTCATGCTGACTAATTATTTCATTCTCTTCTGCTTCTCTCTGAGCTTTTCCTTCTCTCTCTTCTGCTTCTCTTGGCGCTTTTCTTTCTTCGGCTTCTGATTTTCTCTGTGCTTTTCTTTCTTCAATTTCCGCTTCTCTCTGTCTTTTTCTTACTTCTTCTTCTCTCTGTGTGCTTTTCTTTCTTCTTTTTCTCTCTGTGCTTTTCTTTTCGCACGTTCTTTACGTTCCTCTTCCTGGACGTAAGCGATTCAATCTTTCCCAGATAAGCCTAAGATCTGCCCTTACTTATGAAAGCGAATGAAGACATCCCGAATATGCTACTTGCGGCCTTTGCAGAACGAAGAAGCTGCCATAGCTATTGAAGCTTTACCCCAAAACAAATATAAATTCCACTAACGACAAAAAATATTAAAATTCCTAGTAAAAATCAAGCAAATCACACACAAAAAAGATAAATAAATAGCAGGGGATTTTCTCACGACACATACAAAAAAAAAACGGTTAGTATTACCGCTTAGCTTGCAATCTCTTTTAAGAAACTAGAAAAAATGTGGACACACTACACAAGAATGAGCTTAAAAATTTGTTGTTACCCGTTAATCAAAAAGAAAATTGTCCTAAAATATTGGTGTTCGGATATTCTTGGTAATGCAGCTGCTATCAATTGAACTTGGTGCTTCAAAATCAGGTGGGGAAGACCCAAAGCCTGACGCCAAATATATTTATGTCGTGGTATGGCCAAGTGTACGTGAATATGCGCACACAGGCACTAAGGTAGACCAAGCAAGGCGACAACTGTTATTGTTCTAGGAGTGCGATTTGAATAGATAGCGGCAGCTGCGTGACCAAGGAATATACCAAACACAAGGAAAAAATAGATTTTAATATACGCTGAATAAAAAGACACAACAATAAATATGGATATATATATATATATATATATATATATATATATATATATATATATATATATATATATATATATATATATGGGTACATAAATAAGACGGACTTAACCTCCAAATACTAATTAGATAGATAACCGTGGTTAGGGAATGTTTATAATGGGAGATTGAGGATAAGGAGTGATTTACTTCCTTTGAAACTCGAGAGTAAAGCGGGAAAAAACCTGGGGGAGGTCTTGGTGACCTTGATTACTCACGAGGGTAGCCACAAACCTGCATCGAGTGGGAATACTTTTCTCGACTTGTATTTGCGAGATGCGGGCCTCCTGTCATCAGGGGGTCAGCGAACGAAATTCGAAGGGGAAGGGGAGAGAAGAACTTCAGAGGATGGCTTCTTCAATCCTTGATCCGAAGGCGGATGAGAAAGGTTGACGTTGCCTCACGAGACTCTTCTCCCTGACCCGAAGATACGGGTGTGATCTCCAGCTCTTCCGTAGCTTGCGACCGTCACTCACACTCTTTTGAGGGAGCTCGTTAAATTGCACTCCTTTCGGAGAAGTCGCGTCTAACCAAATCTGCCCCTACTCCGGGAGAGGGTGCATATATACCCAGGGTTCTTCACAACAGGAAGATAGATTGAGACCTTCTTTAACCTTCGTTATCGGGCGTTACAACTCCAGCGTCTCCTTGCTGTGAGGTGTCAAAGGCAGGAACCAACGGGCCAGACGGGCGACCAGCGCTATGAGACATAAAAGCTGTTCACGGTGAACCTACAAAGTAACCTCCCGACCCGAGGGAGGGCGGGAGAGAAGATTGAGACGTCCGGGAGGTAGCCTCGGTGTGAATTTCACGGGGACCTGGCGGCGAGTCGAAAAAGGGTGAAGGTCAAAATAGGGGGGAGGGAGTAACGGCTCGCAACCTCTCCCGAAGTACTGTCTTTGGAGGTGGGAAAATAATTCTATTCTAAGGAGATACCTCCACATACCACAAAGACTATTACAACCTCTTTGTCAAGGCAGTTAAAAACCATTGGAAGTCTCAGTGGTATGCACACGGCCATCAACACCTACGACAAATCAATAATGATGTCAACAAATGAAAGTGCTCTTCCAGAAATTCTCGAAGAGATGATGTCGTCTTAGTACGCCTACGACTAGGACACACAAATCTTACCCACAGCTACCGGTTCTCAAATTCTTCCCCACCTCAATGCACTACTTGGAATACCCAGTTATCTATCCCACACATACTACTAATCTGCACTAGATTCCACCGATACCGGAAAAAATAATTCGGTAACAGACAACAACGAATAAAGTCCTCGCTGACGAACCCAAAACAAGTTCGGTACTGATAGCATACTTAAATGAAAGTAAATTATAGACTAAAATCTAGGAAAAGAAAAGCAAAACCCTGTAAATTATGAAGCTTATGTTCTTGCAATTTTATAAACCTTTTAATTCAGACACCATTTCATTTAAATTCACTTCATCTATCACATTTCCCCCTCCTTCTCTGGGATCTTTTCTTCAGGGGTTGTTCCCAGAGAGGCTCTGGCCTTCTCGTGGCGAGGGGGGTCAGCCCTGGGCCCCCTAGGGGACCCATGGTGCTGCCAACAAGACTTTTAACATACCCCTCTTTCTTTCCTCCTCTATTACGATCTTCCACTGCCCTTTATTTCCCCCTCTTCCTTCATCTATCTAGTGGTCCTTATCAATACCCGACCTCTGCTCGTTTAATGGATTGATTCTGAATTGTTCTTTTATGAAGGTGAAAGAGGCTGGGCATCTCCACCGCCTTCGTCTACCGAATGCCCAAGGAGAAACCCATCGTTGGCCCCTTTTCTCCGTGCGTAGGAGAACTCGGGCAGCCTCTTAGGGTTACAAAGATGGTGTGGTGGATCCGTATCCATTCTCCAAGAGGATATACCGGACGTAACTGATTGCATAGTTGCAGTAGTGCCGGGCCCTTGTAGGCCTCCATGGTGGGGAGCCCCGAGGGAGAATGCGAAGTTTTTTTCTTTTTGCAATGGCTAGCCATAAACCCAAAACCTCCCCTTCTCGTAAGGGTTCTCGTGCCAAACGTTCCTTAGCTTCCCTTTCAGCCTTTCCTCGCTCGTTGGACCCCTATTCCAACGAAGTAGACCCAGATCTTGATTATCCTCGCTTTCTTGTCATGAATTCATCATCTGACATCCCACTTGCAAAAGTCGATGTGTTTGACGTCAATGAATCTTTTGAGTCCCGCTGTGGTGAACCCCGCCGGATGTGGTCAAGAGGAAGTGGTGATGTCGTAGTCGAGGTGTCATCCCACTCTCAACACAACCTTGTGCGAAATCTATCTTCGATAGCTGAAATTCCAATAACTGTCTCGCCCCATCCGCGTCTGAATTTCGTCAAAGGTGTCGTCCGTTCAAACGAACTAAAGGACTACGACCCCACCCGCCTTCAGAGTAAGCTCAGTACCCAACGTGTGACACACGTACACAGGGTAACTAAAACATTAGGCTCCACTAAAGTTCCAACTGCCACACTGATTTTAACATTTGAACGACAACAACTGCCGCAGTATATTAAAGCTGGATACCTTCGTGTCCCGGTAAGTCCCTACATCGAACTACCCAGACGCTGCTTCAATTGCAATCAATTTGGACATGTTGGCCGAGCTTGTCGGCACTCTCGCTCCTGCGTGAATTGTAGCTCTGACTACCATGGCCCCGAATGCACCAAAACGCCCCACTGTGCCAACTGCGGAGGTACCCACAGTGCCGCGTCGAAACTCTGCTCTATATTTTTATATGAAAAGGAAGTTCTCGCTTTGCGCGACTCCCTACGTCTAGATATAAGAGAGGCCCGCCAGCGTGCCCGAGCACAAACCTCGCCACTCGGCCGGCTCTTCTCTGACGTTTTACGTGATGCTGGACGAAACCGACCATCACGCGCGAGTTCCGACCGGCCTGAAGCACCTCACCCTAGATCTACTCGCGGCGTCGAAAATATTCAGAATATGCAGTCGAAGCATCGCTCTCATACCGAGATAATTAATGTAGCCCCCCTCTCTCCAGCAGCTCTAGCTGGGAAAGACGCTCAGGGTGAGACGCTTGAAGACATCAGGCGCTATTTGAAAGAATCCTCAACATCGACCAGTGAAGGATCATCCACCCGGCCACGAGACTCAAAGCCCAGTGGTAAGAGAAAGGATTCCTCACCTGGGTCATCGACCACCATTAAGCGGGCAGCCTCTGGAGCCGACTCGGCCGAACCCCGAGAATCTCCAATGGACTCCTCCCCTATGGTTGAACATTCTCTGCCCTTAAGTCCGTCTCGCCCTTCACAGGACGTAGGCCCCATCCTGATCCAAACGATGGCAGAAATACACCAAGCTCCACACACCTCGCTCAGATCACCTGTTCGCCCCGCTCACCCTTCAAACCAAGATCCGATTGAAGCAGTTGATACTCCAACATCACCAACTGCGGCGGTTGGACCAACTCCTCAGACACCTAAAATACCCTCGACCCATGAATCAGGATCTACCGGCCGAAAATCCCTTCTTGATCTTCCTTTTCCGACAGGTTGCGAGCCCGAATTACAATCAAGGGCCTCGGTCGGTTCTCCAAAACCCACGAAAAAAACCTCAGTTACTACTCCATCTAGGATTTCTCCCCCTGCAAAAGCAGGATCCTCAAAATCAGCTCTCCGTCTCCCAAGCTCTTTGGGAAGAACCTCAAATACATTATCGGCCTCAAAAGAGAAAAAGATATCAACAGTGGTATCTAATCGTCACACATAATATCTTCCATTTTACAATGGAATTGTCAAGGAGTTCTTCCAAAGTGGGAAGAACTCAAAATTCTTTTGACGACTATCCACCCCGCTGTTATTTGTCTCCAGGAGAATAAACTGGGTATACGGCCCTTTCCGCCGGTACCCGGTTTTCTCACTTTCAACTCTATTGCTCCTGCTGGAAGCCCCTCTCATGGAGGGGTGTCAATCATGGTATCTTCATCCCACCATGTTTCTCTCATCTCCCTACATACTACCCTCCAAGCTGTTGCTGTGAGGGTTTTTCTTACTAAGCTTTTTACCGTTTGCTCTATTTACCTACCCCCTTGTTTATCATTGTCAAGATCCGACCTTTTAGAACTTATAGACCAGTTACCCTCCCCATTCTTATTACTAGGAGATTTTAACGCCCGTCACCCATACTGGGGTGACATCACTCGAAATGCCAAAGGCAGTGTTTTAGAGTCTCTTTTATTATCTGACCTTCTTTGTGTTTTAAATACTGGCGATTTTACCTCTTATCATGTCCAGACGGACTCTTTTAGCTGTGTTGACCTTTCTGTTTGTTCCCCTGATTGCTTCACGGAGTTTCGATGGTCAATTCTTGACGATCTCCATGGAAGTGACCACTTCCCTATTGTCTTGTCGGCCCTTCAAGTTAGCCCTCATACAACCATGCCCCTTAAGTGGGACTTAGGTCATGCAGATTGGGAAGGTTTCCAAGAGTCGTCCTTCACAAATGCATCTTTGGGGACCTTCAATGGAGTGGACGCGGCAGTAAAATACTTAACATCTACTATCTACAATGCAGCAACACAAACCATCCCACGGAGGCGACCTGTCACGGGCCGCTCAACCGTGCCCTGGTGGACTTCGACGTGTGCAACAGCTATCAAAAATTACAAGTTAGCCCATGCCCGATTCCGAAAGAACCCAACTTTGTGCAACAAGGTCGACCGAAACCGAGCTCGTGCGCTTCGCCAAAGAACCCTTCGTCAAGCTCGCCGAAATTCATGGCGCAGATACGTTTCATCGATCTCCTCTATGACACCTACTGCTAAGATCTGGAAGAGGATTAATAAGATCAGGGGCCGTTATGCTAATCATCATACCCCCACACTCAACTTAGACGGTTCCTTGGAGAATGACGGCCTGGCGGTCAGCAATGCTTTTGCTGACCATTTTCGCGCCGTCAGCAGTGTCAGCCGTTACGATAAGGCTTTTCAATCCTACAAATCAAAGGAAGAATCTCATTCTCTCAACTTCACAACAAAATCTAACCTTCCGTATAACGCTCTATTCAGCATCTATGAGCTGCAAAGCGCTTTGTCCCTTTGCAGATCTACTTCCCCTGGCCTTGATGAGATCCATTTCGACATGATTCGGCACCTACATCCACACTCTACTCTCTTCCTGCTTGATTTGTACAACCTTATATGGGTGAAGGGTTTTTACCCGTCATCATGGCGCATTGGGATCATCCTTCCCTTTGTCAAACCGGGCAGGGACGGGTTGAATGCAGATCACTACCGCCCTATAGCTCTCACTAGCTGTTTGAGTAAGTTGGTGGAAAAAATGATATTGGAGCGCCTAAACTGGTTCCTAGAAGCCAATCACCTTCTCTCTCCATTTCAATGTGGCTTCCGCAAAGGTCATAGTACCCTTGACCTACTAATACGTTTCGAGGGATCGGTCCGGAAAGCTTTCTCATTAAAGCACCGAGTCCTGGCCATATTTTTCGATATTGAGAAAGCCTACGACACAACATGGAGATACGGCATCTTGAAGCAGTTATACGTCTGGGGGATGAGAGGCCTTTTACCTTCATTTATTCAAAGTTTTTTAGCATCTCGATCCTTCAAGGTACGTGTTGGAGACGCATACTCTGACCTGCAACCCCAAGAGGAGGGAGTTCCTCAGGGCAGTGTTTTAAGTGTCTTATGTTATATAATTGCCATCAATGATATTATTTCGTCTCTCCCAGAAGGTGTATCAGCAACTCTGTTTGTCGATGATTTAGCACTATACTGTTCCTCACCTCGCCTTTCATCAGCAGCGCGTCGGCTACAACTGGCGGTCGATGCTGTATCCAAAAGAGCACAACTTAAGGGATTCCGCTTTTCCACGACCAAAACCAAAGCAATGTATTTTCACCGAGGCAGAGGGGTTCTTTTTCCGCCATCTATATCCCTACAAGGCGAAGAAATAGAGTTCGTCTCCGAGTTTCGGTTCCTTGGCGTAACTCTCGATCCAAAGTTATCCTGGTTACCACACCTACGCCGACTTCGAACAGGCTGTCTGCGGGCTCTAGACATTTTGAAAGTCCTCTCACACACTTCGTGGGGCAGTGACCGACAAACATTGTGGACATTATACACAGCCCTCGTTCAATCCAAATTGGATTATGGCTGTCAAATTTACTCATCGGCTTCCCCTTCAGCCCTTAAAATGCTGAACCCCATTCGAAACCTTGGAGTTCGCCTTTCTAGTAGAGCCTTCCGTACTTCTCCTGTCAACAGCCTTTACTGCGAGAGTGGGGTACTCCCTTTGCCCTACCATAGACTTCAAATCTGCATGCGATACCTCTGCCGAGTACAGCAAGCCCCTGTATCAGAGGTCTACAGATACCTGTATGCTGCCGAATTAACGGCGGCATATGATAAGTTGCCATCTTTACTCCGCCCTTTGAACCTTCGCATAGGAGATCATCTCTCTAACCTGGGTGCTCCAAGGGTCCTTACCCTTCCACCCTTACTGAACCCTAGGTGGCGTGCTCCTCTCCCCACAGTATGTACCAACATGTGGAGCCTGGAGAAGTCCTCCATGGACCCTCGCATCATTAAAAGCCTGTTCTTAGAGCATTCGATCTCCCACAAACAATGCTGCCCACTCTACATGGATGGCTCTAAGTCGGACGGTGGCGTGGGCGCCGCAGCCATCTACCCTGGAGGAGAATTCTTAACTTTATCTTTGCCGCCTAGCATCCATTTTTACCGCTGAACTTTCAGCAATCCTTTTAGCCTTTAGACTCATCCAAATCTTACCTTTTAGTGATTTTGTCATTTTTTCCGACTCAAGGAGTGTCTTACAATCAATTAGATCTTTTAATGCGTCCCATCCCGTGGTCACAGAAATTTGCAACTGGCTGATCCAAAATGCATCCCGATATAGAATTATTTTTTGCTGGGTTCCTGGGCATGTGGGGGTCCTGGGCAACGAGAAGGCTGATCGGCTGGCCCGCTCAGCACATTCTGTGTCCCCTGAGAACTCTGCTCTGCCTTTTAGGGACTACTTTCCTTCAATAAGAAAGTATATTTTTCAACTGTGGCAGAATGAATGGGATGACTGTTCATCATCCAAACTATACAAAATAAAAAATTCTATCCGCTCTTGGCCCTCGAGTCGTCATAGAATGCGGTCGTTGGAGGTGGCCCTTTGCCGAGTTCGCATTGGCCACACGAGACTTACTCACGGCCATCTTGTTTCGGGCGATGCCCATATCAGCCCTCGCTGTCGTTTTTGTGGTGGGGACCAATCGGTTGCCCACCTTTTATTGGATTGTAGCCATTTTACCATTCTCCGGTTGTCCTGTTTCCCGACCCTTTTAACTATTCCTCAACACACCCGTCTTCGATTCATATTAGCGGAGGAATCTTTTAACCCGTCGTTTTTTAAATTTTTGTCACAAAGTGGTCTCCTCCACCTTTTATAGATGATATTTCTCGTTTTACCCTAGCGGCCATATAGAATCCACTTGGATTGGGCAGCAACCCACCGGTAACTTATCTTAAATCTTAAATCTATCACATTACCATTCACTCAGTCATGACTATTATTCACGCTTTTATTTTTTAATCACTGTAAAATACCATGTCTGTTTAGACCCATAAATGGGTAAAAGAGGGCATAAAACGTTTATAAAAAACTGTCCTCAAATCGTGGCAGCTGGTTCTGCCGGCCCCTTGTTCGCCCCTCGCAGAGAGCTACTGCGTGGGGTGATGAGCACTTGCGTCCCGTTCCCCTACTTATCCCTGTAACATCGTCGTAGCCGCCCTCGGGCAGCTCCACCGATAAAATGTAGGTCCTACCTCCCTGTGCTTTCAGCGGGGACCCTCCAAATATCTTCTACCGGAAAGGAGGTTTACTTCTCTCCTTTCATATGGGTGTAGGGAGTCCCTCTCACCCCCTTCTTTAGAGTTTTGGGCGACTAGCTGATTCCAGCAGCAGTCCCTCCTTTGCTTTTCCAAGGGGACTGCCAAGAAGACAGACAGGCGGTCCATAATTGACCGCTCCCACTGGCCTGGTACGATAGCGACTACCTAGATACGCAAAACAATTGAGCAGCCATGTGCCCGCTCGATTAATAGTCCAAAGGTACCCTCCTTGAATGGACCGTAAGGTCTCCTAGGGTACCTTATTTCCTTGTTGTTACTCCTTGTTGTTAAATCCCTACTTACTGTAAACCAATATCCCATACAGAAGCCATATAAGAAATGGAAGGCTTATCATCAGGCAGAGTGGACAAAGTACAAGGATATTCTAAAAATTATGAACCAAGGACACAACGAAGCGACAATCGAGGATATCGAGGAGGACTCAGAGAAATCAGACGAGCTTTGATCAATGCAGACGAGGAGGCAATCCCAAAGAGATCATACAGAACCATAAAAAACTTCAGATGAACACCAGAAATAGTGAACACTAACAAGAATTAAAATTGACTTCGGAACAGATACTGAGGGACGGACCAAGCAGGAAACTTTGTAACCAATTAAGATGGAAAAAGAGAATTAGCGTTAATTATACAAGATAAGCAACAATAACACTGGAATAACCATATAAGTAAAATATATAAGGAAGTATGACCGAAACAGTTATGGAAATAGGTAAACAGATTGAAGGAAAAGACCAGAACTAAAAGTGAGAGAGGAAACCTACTGGAAAAAGAAACCGAGGTTGGAAAATTTTTTTAGGGTTCATTGGAGGAACGTTTTTCGCATCAGCGAGGAAGAAAATGGAAACATGCGACACTGACTTTGAGAATGAAATTGTTGGAGAACTGAACTGGGTAAGATAAAGGACTCATCATTACCATTCTATCGAGTCAAATAGAAACACTAACGATGGAATTGATGCAATAATAACAATGCAAGAGCTTAAAAATGCGATGAGTTTAAACAGAAAACGCCAGGGGTCTCAGGGCTCCCTAAAGAGAAACTACATCAAAGCAACGGATAACATTCTAGAAGGCTTAAGAAATGTCTTTAATGCATGCCTAAATACGGGCTACTTTCCTAGATACCTGAAAGTAGCGAAAATGATTTTTATAGCAAACCCAGGAAAATCCCCATGCCGGGTGGAAAATTCCCGAACTATTTCGCTACTAGATTTCATCGGGAAAGTATGCGAGAAGATATTAAAGCACAGACTCGAACAACATCTAGAGGAAAATAACCTTTACAATGAGTGCTAATTCGGTTTCCGGAAAAACAGGACAGGCATATGGCACTCTGCCTAATAATGGAAAAACTAACAAAGGGAAAAGGCGAAAAGATGAGCGTGGACATCGTCTGTAGAGATTTGTCCCAAGCCTTCGATAAAGTTTGGCAACAGAGCATGCAATACAAGATAGTTCGACTTGCAATAAGCAATAAACTTGAAACATTATTGTGCAACTAAGTAATAGATAGATATGCGTATATAGACACAGGTATAGCAAAGCCCTCTGGGCATTCCTATAATAAAATCCTCCTAAAAAACTTAAATATATATATCATCATTTATTCTGTATAAAATTCAAATCATTCAATTATTTTACTTAACTTTTGTAAATTAAATCATTCATGCAAATTTATGCACAACTTAATAATTCATTCAATTATTTTAATTAACTTTTTGTCAATACAATCATTCAATTAATTTATCCATAACTTTTTGCAACTCAATTATTTTATGTAACCTTTAATAATTCAAATATCCTGTGACAAAAAAACTGATTTCATTTAAAGTACTGGTTCAAACAATATCTCTTAGAATTTCATGCACACACAAACAAACACACACTTTCAGCTCAACCAAATTGAACAAGAATATTTACCATTCGTCTCCTGCCATTCTCAGCATAAAGGTCGATAATTATTCGTTCTACATTTAGTCATTTAACTCCAAACAAATCATACTTAGTTTAATTCCTCATCCTCTCACAATTTTTCTCTGCAAACTGCCATACGAGAGCAGGTCCTAATTCTATTTACTTCTCGTATTGCAGACCCCAATTCACACTCCATCATAGTCATTTTTATTTCACTTTTATTTCACTCTTACTTCAATTTCACTTCACATCTTAATTTACATCTTGTTACTTTAAAACAGTTACTTTATTATATTTATTTACCACATTTTATATTGTATTCCAAATTCAAATCTCATTGTGCATTCGTTAATTCTGTGAATATATTTATATTTGTTTAATTGTTTTTCTTAATAACCTAGTTCAGAAGTTCAAAATTTATTTCACTTTAGTCGTAGGCCTAAACATTAGCAGACGACGATTTCATCTAAACTCAAAATTTATGGTGATGGTTTTCTAATAGCTAATTAGGCTGATTTATTAACCAAAAATAAATCCCATTAATAAACAAATACTATACGGGCAATCACCAAGGGTAGCGCTTTAATTTGGAGGCCTGGGTTCCACAGGGTGGTGCCTAAGTCCGCTATTATATGAAGTCTACACAGCAGACATACTACTTCGATAAATGGAAGGGTGTATAAATATACAATTTACTTATGACATAACGCAAGTTGTCACCATGCAGGCACGCTCAGTTCCAAATCGAGAGCAATGGGAGAAGAGATACGGAGGATAAACGAGTACGAACGGAGATGGAAGATTAGTACGAACCGCGAGCAATTCAAAATTGTTCCAGTAAAATAAATGTAGATAATGAAAGATATACATACAGTAATGAATGTAAAGTACTGGGGCTAACGATAACTAAAACCGGTTATAATAAACACGTAACCGACAGAATAGATAAAGGCAAAATAGGACTACACCTTTATATAAATTAAGAACGCTCAACCAACGAAAAAAAACGAATATTTTATAATTCAATAATCCAACCGACGCTAATCTATCCTGCAATTACGATGTGTACATTGTCGAGGAGTAATCTCAAATTACAGAGAATACAAAACAAGGCAATGTACTTACAACTGACACAAGAAGGATAGAGAGAAGAAAAATGGAAGACCTACACAGGAAAGATAATAAAGAAAAGAGCGAAAGCGGTCGTTGAAAAGACACGCGCAGAGATTGGAGAAGAACTTGCAAATCAAATACAACTAAGAGCAGGATTGAGACCTCACCGACTGTTCCTAAGCAGGATGAGGGTAAGAGATGAAGAAGAGGTAGATGGTATATTAATATAGAAGGAATAATCAACAACTCGAAAACGAATCAACATTGCAAGGACTAATCCACTAATACGACAACCGATTAGAGAATCTAAAGAGAACATAGACATTAGAAAGAAATAGGCAGCTAACAACTAAAAAACAAATACTTAGCAGTAAAAGACTTACAACTAGCAACGGTTTGAACGCGTACATTAAACACTAGAAAACTAACGGAATGCACAACAACCTGGATCTCAGGTACTTACTCTTTGACTATAATTCATTATTATAACTATTTCAAAATGATCAGAGATTAGCTTGATCTCCAAGCATCTTGCAACTTTCCAACTTACTTCCATTCCTCACTAACACTTTAAACACTGTCTTTCAAATGGGCTCTACATACATAGGAGGGTGGGCGATACACACCGTGTTATTAGCAACGTGTTTAGATGTATGTAGGGCCATGATACACTAGGTCGACTGTCTAGTCTCCTACTAGTTTCTTGCTATACTATCGCTCCCTCTCTCTGTCCTCCTCCTCCCCCTCTCTCCTCTGTAACCTTCACTCCGGTGACATAGTGCAGAAGGAGGTGGAGTCTGTGCTCTCCCGCCCCTTCTCTTCTCCTCTGGACCCGAAAAGGAGCCAGAGGAGAGAGGAAGGGTTGGGGTACTCTGGATGCACTAGCCTTTTACTCTCTCACACCTTTCCTTACATTCTATTATATTCTCTTACCCCCCTGACTGGACAGCCATAGTAAGAAAAATCGAGCTACTCTGAAGAAGTTCACCACCGGCTAAGGAGTAAAAGAAAAGGGCAAGGCGCCTGAAAAACGTCAATTTTCTTTCACATTTCCCTACGGGGATTTTAAAGAGATATTAATACACAGAGCCTCTAATAGTCGAAATAAGGCGTCCCATCCCCCCTACTGCGGGGTATTGGAACTGAAGTGAACTGAACTGCCATTCATCAAGTCTCGTTCCAACTATGTCGTTCTCTATGATAGACATAATTAGGTGCACCAAAGAAAGCAGGTTTGAGGAGTAGTCCACTGTGGAACTCGGTGTCAGAGGCATCCGGACAAGAGGCAGGACTGCAACTTCTGGGGATGGGGTGAGCACCCCCCCTGCCTCTACCCGGGAGCCCAGCGACGACCATAGAGGAAAACAACACCCTTCTTTATATATGCCAGCTGGAGTTCTGATACACAAGCCTTCAAGGGGCGGCACCCTCGGTTAGCAATGGTTGATTCCGCGCTAACCAACAAAAAGTCCGCCATACAATCGCACCTCGTGAGGGGCCTTCCGGGTTCACCTCTAATCATTCATCCATCCATCCCATCCGGCAGTTCACGTTCATGGAAACTTGCTTGACGAGGAGTGGGCTGCCCATAAAGCACTCTATTTACAAGAAAGGATAACGTCCCAACTCAAGAGGGCTCACCATTGGATACAAAGCAGCAGAAGAGTAATAACCACAGAGAAGGAACACACCGAAAATAGAACCGGCCCCGAAGGGTCATCCCCGGGAAAAAAATGGACCAGAATGGGGCATCGGGATCTCCCTGCGCATCAACAGCAGAGATAGCAGACCAAGCAGAGAAAAGGTTTTCGAGGTTGTCTACGGGCGACTGAAAATTGCCATGCTCAGACTGCTTGAGTTTTCCACAGGCTATGTTGCAATCTGTGAAAAGGAAAATGGACGTGGAGAGCATTACAAAGGAAGAGACCGTAGAAACACTTCGATAGATTGGCCTGCAACCAGCAATTTCCCCACAGATTTTAACCCACAGGAGCGCTGTCTGCCAGAGGCTGGACCCTTGGATTGGGCAACACTCCAAGGACCAGATAAAAGAAGAAATAATGAAGAATCAGACATGGGCTAAAGGGACAGAAATCATAAATTCTAGAACAGGAGAGAAAACTGAGTATACGCATGTTTTAAGATCGATTTAGCGATACTTTGATGGCACATAAAGCAAAGGAAAATGGTCTCCTGCTATTTAACGCTAAAATCAGTGGGGAGCAGATAGATAGGGAGGAATTTACTCCCATACAATTCTGATTCCGCTGTTGCAAGATGGAAGCCCACACAACGAGGGAATTCAAGGAACCACAGGAGATATGTTCAAAATGCAGTGAACCAGGCCACCACTGGAAGGATTGTAAAAGTCTCCGTAAGAAATGTGTTAACTGCGGGCAAGGTCATCGTTCCATGGCTATGGCCTGTCCATTGAAGAAGGAACTCATAAAGAAAAAGGCACAATAGAAGAAAGAAGAACAAACCAGGAGGTTCAACACTACGTATGTAAAGGTGGCTTATTCTGAGGCGGAAACAAAAAAGACATACCTCAAACTAGAAAATGAGAACTCAACCAAAATTATGACGTGCATCTTGTATGCTCACATCAGAAACTTGACACAACCCGGATCATTCGCAAAGGAATTGAACCAAATATTCGCCATGAACGGCATGAGTGAGATGCGGTTCCCTGATCATCCTCCATTAGGGGACGTGCTCCAACTGAAAATGGCACCGAAGTAGATGACAAGACAGACCCCTAAACACCAAAAGAATGAACCAAAATCAAAAGAAGAGGGCAGACGGCCAGACCCGAGGATAGAAGCCAGGAAAGAGAGGGAGGCAGCTGTCAAAGCAGCTAACACGCCCAAACAAATGGAGGCGCCAACATCCAAAAAGGAAGACACGGAATCCTCAGATTGCACGGACACTTCTGACTCCTCGGACTCAGAGGTCACTACCAATGATGTTCGCCGCAAGAAAGGAAAGATGGAGGCCAAGAACAAGCTCGATGCAGATTGAGTTAACCTCTCAATCTATGCATCCGAACAGTTTCCCTTCCCTTACAGAATCTCCCTAGCCAAGAGAGAGTTTGAGAAACTTTACAGATTCAAAAGTCTCAGCGCAAATAACATCAAGAAGCTGTACACTGTTCTGATACGCTCAGCATTGGTGTACCCAGCTGTGGCATGCAGACCACGAGTTCTGCCTCTCTCAGGCAAATGCAGAGAGTGCAGAACAAAGCAGCCCTGCTGATAGCTGGAGCGCGCAGGACGGACCATATTCAGCAGATAGAACTGCACGCAAGAGCAGGACTGAAGGCATTGAATATGGAACACCAGAGGCTAGGGAGAAAGACCTGGGACAAAGTCGAAGAGGAAATAATCCCAAACATGGACATCGATATTGACATTCCGAGAAAGGAAATTGGAGGCGCCACCAAGAGAGGCCTATTTCCGTGTGGAAGAACATGCTCCCGAGAGAACTCAAATGGAATATTCACTTGATCACGACCAAAAAAAGTATAACAAATACAAAATAAGACCAAAAGAGGCGAAATTCCCAACTTCAATTATATCTTGACACCTAAAATGAAAAACGAACAATAATATTAAGAAGAGGCAAAGTGCGTTCTCGAGGTCGCGAAAACAAATTCCGTTCTCACTGCGCAGCGTACATTTAGAAGGCGATTCGTCATTTATGCAAACGTTGAATACTACCGGGTGCCCCAGAAAAAAGTTAACCGTACTTTGAATTAGTACTTTGAATTAGTATAACTAAAAACTTAATCGAGATTTTTGTGTCCTGCTAAAGGTGTGTTATTTAACAACTATTTATCTGTCGATTCTGAAAATTTCGTTAAATTCCCTTTTATGGTATTGATACACTAATGGGTTTAGTGGAGGCTATCAAAAATATGTTTGCGCAAGGAAGTAAAATAATGAAACGAAGCCTAGGAAGGCTAGGCCACCGTGCACTTTCAAGAGAAGCGTAGGGAGCCTAAGTAGCCTAAGTCACTGCGCGATTCTTTAAGCAAAATCCTCGCCATTTTACAGGGGTTTTGACCACGCTGTGTTATGGTCTCACCACTATTGCTTACTAAGCAAATCAAAGCGTTTCTGTGTAAAGGTTTACTTCCATAGAACTTTTTTAATCATGCAGTTAAGAAAAAATCAACGCGTATTTGTAGTCACAAACTTTATTAAGATTGCCAGTATTAAACAAGTACAAGATTCATTTGAACAACGTTTTCCATGTAGGCACCCACCAAGTAAGCCCACAATTTGGAAAAAATGTTCGCAAATACCAACATGAAGGAACATGCTTAAATCTAAATAAAGGTCGTTCGGGTCGTATGAGAACTATAAAAACAACAGAAAATATCGAAAATCTTCAGATGACACTTCTTCAAAATCCACATGTATCAGTCAGAAAGAATGGGTTACAATTGTCAAAGTCGTTATTTAACCGCATTATTCAACATGACTTAAAATGGAAAACATTGTGATTGGTGACAAGGCTGCCTTTTTCATGAATGGAAAGGTAAATAACCATAACATTCGGCAGTTTGCGCCGCTAAACCGCCCATCCCCCAGCATTCAACTTTGACACACGTATTTGTCAGCAGAAAGTGTCTCTGCGGATCGGAATATGCGGGAATGGCTATCTTGAATGGTGCTGCGTACCTGAGCATGATCAACGGAAGGATCTTCCCGGACCTCCGCCAGATTTACGGCAATCAATTCAATAGACTTTGGTGCATTCAGGACGTCGCACCATACATATATATATATATATATATATATATATATATATATATATATATATATATATATATATATATATATATATATATATATATATATATATATATATAACTGGTGTTCCAATAACTTGGACCGATTTTAAACGTGAGTCAGGTTTAAGTGTCTAAAGATTTCTTTCTTTTTCTTTCAGATCAAGCAACTTCTGTCTTTGGCAATTTCAACAATGAAAAGATTAACAATCGAACAACGTGTTAGAGTTATCGAAGCCTATTACGAAAATGGACGTTCAAACAGAAACGCATTTCGGGCACTTCGCGATTGTTTTGCTCATTATAATCGACCAACCGAGAGTGAAATTGGGAAAATTGTTCGTAAATTCAAACAAACGGGGTCAGTGGCAGATATGAAAACGCCATTGCGTGCTTGTTTACGCCGTTCAGCTGAAAACATTGCTGCAATGCGCGAGAATTTGGCCGAAGATCAAGACACCTCTATTCGTCATCGCGCGCAGGAATTGAATCTCTCTACAACAACGTTACATCAAATTTTGAAAAAAAGATTTGTCTCTACACGCTTACAAAATTCAATTGACACAAGAACTGAAGACGCTGACCATTTGAAGTGCCGTACATTCGTCAATTGGGTGCACAAGCAAAGTCAAGCCGATGATGATTTTTCGCAAAAAATCATCTTTAGTGATGAAGTCCATTTTCATCTTGGTGGATTCGTTAATAAACAGAATTGTCGCATTTGGGATGATGGAAATCCAAGGAAGATTGTTGAAAGGCCACTGCATCCACAAAAGATCATTGTTTGGTGTGCATTTTTGCTATCGGAATCATTGGGCCGTATTTCTTCGAAAATGATGCCGGGAACTCTGTTACGGTGACAGGCGAGCGATAACGTTCTATGATAACCAACTTTTTATGGCCTGAATTAAATTCTATGGATGTCGAAGATTTGTAGTTTCAACAGGATGGCGCCACATGCCACACAGTCAATGAACCCCGCCGGCTGTTGTCAAGAGGTAGTGGTGATGTCGTAGTCGAGGTGTCATCACACTCTCAAAATAACCTTGTGCGAAATCTATCTTCGAGAGCTAAAATTCCAGGAACTGTCTCGCCCCATCCGCGACCGAATTTTTTCAAAGGTGTCGTCCGTTCAAACGAACTAAGGGATTACGACCCCACCCGCCTTCAGAGTAAACTTATTACCAAACGTGTCACACACGTACACAGGGTAACTAAAACATTAGGCTCCACTAGAGTCCCAACCGCCACACTGATTTTAACATTCGAACGACAAGAACTGCCACAGTATATTAAAGCTGGATACCTTCGTGTCCCGGTAAGTCCCTACATCGAACTACCCAGACGCTGCTTCAATTGCAATCAATTTGGAAATGTTGGCCGTGCCTGTCGGCACCCCCGCTCTTGCGTGAATTGTAGCTCTGACTACCATGGCCCCAAATGCACCAAAACACCTCGGTGTGCTAACTGTGGAGGTACCCACAGTGCTGCGTCAAAACTCTGCTCTATATTTTTATATGAAAAGGAGGTGCTCGCTTTGCGCGACTCCCTACGTCTAGATATAAAAGAGGCCCACCAGCGTGCTGGAGCACAAACCTCACCACTCGGCCGGCTCTTCTCTGACGTTTTACATGACGCTGGATGAAACCAAACATCACGCTCGAGTTCCGACCAGCCTGAAGCACTTCATCTTCCATCTACTCGCAGAGTCCGAAACTTTCAGGATATGCAATCGAAGCATCGCTCTCACACCGAGATAACCAATGTAGCATCCCCCCCCCCTCTCTCTCCAGCAGCTCTATCTAGGAGAGACGCTCAGAGTGAGACACTTGAAGGCATCAGACGTTATTTGAAAGAATCCTCAACATCAACCAGTGAAGGCTCATCCACCTGGCCCCGAGACCCAAAGCCCAGTGGTAAGAGGAAGGATTCCTCACCTGTGTCATCAACCACCAATAAACGGGCAGCCTCTAGAGCTGAATCGGCCGAACCCCGAGAATCTTCAATGGACTCTTTCCCTATGGCTGAACATTCTATGCCCTTAAGTCCAACCCATCCTTCACAGGACTTAGGCCCCATCCTGATCCAAACGATAGCTGATATACACCCAGCTCCATACACCTCGCTCAGATCGCCTGTTCGTTCCACTCACCCTTCTGCCCATGATCCAATGGAAGCAGTTGATACTCCAACATCACCAATCGCGGTGGTCGGACCAACTCCTCAGACACCGAAAATACCCTCGACCCATGAATCCGGATCTACAGGCCGAAAATGACTTCTCGATTTTCCTTTTCCGCCAGGTTGTGAGCCCGAATTACAATCAAGGGCCTTGGTTGATTCTCCAAAACCTCCTAGGATCTCTTCCCCTTCCAAAAGCAGGCTCCTCAAAATCAACTGCCCATCTCCCAAGCTCTTTGGGACGAACCTCAAATACAATATCGGCCACAAAAGAGAAAAAGTTATCCACAGTGGTATCTAACCGTCCCACATAATATCTTCCATTTTACAATGTAATTGTCAAGGTGTTCTTCCAAAGTGAGAAGAACTCAAAATTCTTTTGACGACTATCCACCCCACTTCAGGAGAATAAACTGGGTATACGGCAATTTCCGCCGGTACCTGGCTTTCTCACTTTGAACTCTATTGCTCCTGCTGGAAGCTCCTCTCATGCGGGTGTGTCAATCATAGTATCTTCATCCCACCATGTTTCTCCCATCCCTCTACATACTACCCTCCAAGCTGTTGCCGTGAGGGTTTTTCTTAATAAGCTTTTTTACCGTTTGCTCTTTTTACCTACCCCCTTGTTTATCATTGTCAAGAACCGACCTTTTAGAACTTATAGACCGGTTGCCCTCCCCATTCTTATTACTAGGAGATTATAACGCTCGTCACCCATACTGGAGTGACATCACTCGAAATGCCAAAGCAGTGTTTTAAAGTCTTTTATTACCTGACTTTCTTTGTGTTTTAAATACTGGCGATTTCACCGCTTATCATGTCCAGACGGACTCTTTTGGCTGTGTTGACATGTCTGTTTGTTTCCCAGATTGCTTCACGGAATTTCGATGGTCTTGTCTCTGTTCCTTTTTTATCTTTGTTATTTTCTTTCTACTAATTACGGCCACTTTTGCTCTAGTTGGTAGTCGCCAGATGGGCTCTTTTAAAATTTAAAAAATATATATTTTAATCCTTGTCTTTATTATCAGTTCTTGTTTATTTCTACCGTTTTTCTTCCCTTTTTACTTGTGATATTTATCTATCTGTCCCCCCCCCCTATCATTCCGTGTAAAAAACAAAGACTTCATTGAGTCGTTTCAGAAACGGTCATGCTTAGAACCGAACTTTTATTCCGTCCTATGAGGAAGTAAGGTGCTCCATATCGCATCTCTCTCTTCTCTCGAATTCTAGGCTGGGATATAGCCACACAACGCTGTAAAAATATGTCTGTATCTGCCATTCGTTCATTGTTAATGGTGCCTCTAAAGATTATTTATCCTTAGAAGAGAATTCGCATTCCAAAGGCAAACCAAATTAGATACCATCATCATATTTAAAATATGCCAAAATATCTGATTTGATGTTAAATAAAAACTTGAACATTTTTTTTTAATTAATATAGTATAAAAGTAATAACCATTATGAGGACAAATAAAAAAAATATAAACCACAAAGCAAATGTCTACGAAGCATTAAATTTCTTTTATATCAAATATAGAAAGCACCTTCCTATAAGGGTGCTTAGAACTTAATTTTAGGCAGCTTAAGCTTCCTGCACGTTCAGCCTAATTAGGATTACATTAAAAGTGACTAGAAATATAAAAAATATATATTTAGTGAGATTGTAGCAGAATTATGAAGGGAGAAAATTGTCCGAAAAATAAACAGGGAGAATTTGGGATAAGATTACAATTTAATAAATATTAAAGGCCGCTTTGAAAGCTCTTAATAAGCTTTTGGTGAGTTGTACACCTCACAATCAGATATACAACTTGAATTTTACTTTTCCTTAAAAATCATGATCCATTAATCTCAGTTTATACAAACTACTATAATTTCGTACCTTCAACGAGCCTTGACACCCCCCCCCCATTCTTTTCCATAGTTGATAGTTCTATGAAACCACGTGGCTTTGAATGGCACTGCACAAAAATCCCTATTATTATTATTATCCATCCATAATAATCCTCCATAACCCTATATTTTAAGAACGAGATTTTTTGAAGGTTTGAATAAGATTTTTTCTTTTAGTTCGGTTGTCACCTAAGTAGATTTAATCTTTTTATCAAAGTTATTTCTAATAATTCCTTTATAATATAAAAAAAAATAAAATGGTAAAGTTCAGAAATAAATATAAGTATCGAATTTTTCTGAATTTTTTCAAAACTAAAAGAATTATAAATGGTGAAGTTCAGAAAATTGATTAAAATTCGGCATGGAAATTATTAGAGGAAATTTAGATGGAGAAAATAAAGAATCATGATAGGCCGTAGGACACAGACCGAAAGTCTGCCAGCGAAGCGCAAGCTCCTTCTGTAAGGAGGAGTGGCGAAGCTGCTCTTGTTATTATTATAATTTCATTAGGGAAAATTACAAAAATATCTTGGTTTTATCTGAAGAGCTACAACGAGTGTTGTTCAAGCATTGCCTAACCTCATTTTTCACCTTTCTTATCAAGTTTACAAAAAGCATAAAACAAAAAATTAAAAAAGCTCAAAAGGAAAACAAGCATTTGGGGGTCATTAAAATAAATTATAGTGCAGCAAAGAGAAATATGAAATTAAAGGGACAAATAAGGAAAAGAATATCACAAAGGTTTCTTTCAATTATACAGGACTAAGACTAGAGATAAAATTTGCACACTTAAAACTAAAGACCGAGAGTTATTGAATAAAAGTGACACATAAAATGGCTAGGATGATAAATATTTAACAATTTTCTGACAGTATTTACACTAGAAAATAACCTAATTGTACCTGATGGAACCTTGATTTTAAGGAATAATGAGGAGGAGAAATTACAAGATATTTTAATTACCAAGGAACTAGTCTCAAAGGAAATATATATAATTAAATCTAGTAAAGCATCGGGGCCTCGCGAGATTTTTCCTAGGATTTTGAAGGGATGTAAAACATGTAGGAGAAAGCCAATGTGATATTTGTGTTTAAGAAGGGGAATAAAACGATTCTGTCTATTTACCAGACAATGAGTTTGACATCGGTGGAGGGAAAAGATGATGGAATTTGTAATAGCGAAATCTATTAGAGATAACTTAGATAAACATGAATTGATTAAGGAATCTTAATAAGACTTTACTAGAGGCAAATCGTGTTCGACTAATTTAAGGCCTTTTCATACATAGAAAGGAGTACGATGCTACCGATAGAGATGAGAATTACGATATTGTTTCTTTGGATTCTAGTAAGGCTTTTGACAGGGGGCCACTCTTACAACTTTTGAATAAAGTTAAAGTGCATGAGATCGATGGAAGTATTTTTAGGTGGATTCAGTCGTGGCTTAGTGACAGACAGCAAAGAGTCAGTATAGATGGAATTAAATCTGAGTAGGGGAATGTTACCAGTGTTGGGACCTATATTAATTAGTATAGGTAGTATAAATTGAATGGGAGAGTTTTAGGATGGTCAGAATGCGAAAGAGACTAACGGTCGTTTTGACCTCCAGCCTAAAAAGCAATGCTTAAGCGCTAAGAATAAAGGTGATAGGCTATTGGGGTTTAGTGGGGGGGATTGTAAGTAATAGGAGCGCTGATGTCATTCTGGAACTGTACCTGGCATTAGTTCCACCTCATGATGAATATGCGATACAAGTTTGGTCTCCATATTATAGGATGGATATTGGTTTGCTTGAATCTAGTGAAAGGCTTAGGAGACTAAATCTATATTCGTTAGAATGAAGAAGAGTCCGAAGGGACTTGATTGAGGTCTTCAAATGGGTAAAAGGTTATAATAAGCGAGACCTAGGTAAGGTTTTTATTTTTATTGAACAAGGTTGGACAGGTAACAATGGGTTTAAGCTGCACAAGTTTAGGTTTAAGAAATACATTGGTAGAAATTGATTTACAAATCGCATGGTAGATGAGAGGATTAAGATCAGTAGTTATGTGATTGAAGCGTCCTCCCTGAGAGTTTTAAGAATAGACTGGATATATTTATGGTTAAGGATTCTAGGTGGTACTGAATGGGGGATGAGAGTAGGACCTGCCTCGCATAGGTAATTGATTAAACTTTTACAGATTTCTTCTTTTCTTATGTTATCTAAAATTTAAGAGGAGGCATTCGTCTGAGGCATTATTTCGTATTCGCAGATGTTCATCTGTCTAAAAAGAATTGTGGACGGTTGAAGCCTGAGCGTGAAATTTTAGAGTAGGTAAGATTTTGCACATATTCTGTCTACTATCTTCATAAAAGGTATTTTTTATCAGGTGGCAATGGGGTTCATGATAACGAGAAGAGTTCCTTTGTTGCAAGCCCTATCTGCCTCCACATCCATAATTAGACGTTCGCCCATATGCCTGATCAGCTGTTGGGGATTTTACATCGTAACTCCTTTAGCCTACTTACGTTTTCAGCTTCCTCACACGCGAGTCTTTTCAGGTTCCAAATGATTCAGATTGAGCCGGCGATGTTATTCGAGCAGTTTGAGAGAATTTCAAAGTGGTATCGCTGCTGCAGTAGATGGAGACAGAGGTTGAAATTCTTCGTCTGAAGGAGGAGATTGCGCATCTTTCTTCTAATCTGGATGCAGTGACTGTTAAAGCTTATAAAGGAAGAGCAGCAAGAAGTAGCAGCACTTGAACTTACTCCTAAGTTTCTTTTAAACCACCGCTGCGTCTAGGTGGCTCCCCGAAGACCTCCAAGTTAACCAAAGCCAATGGTAGGAAGTAAAATAATGATACTTAAAAAAATATCATTTCACTTTGATAAGTATACGAAGTCTTAAAAAAAAATGTCTTAGGCATACCTAAAGACAAGATAATCATTCTCGAGCTAAATGTCTCCCATTTGAGGGATATTTGAGATACATGGGGAAGATGCCGAAACGCGTGGTTAAAGACAAGTTCGAGAGGAATGTTGGATTGCTCTGTAACGAATAAGGCGAATGATCTTAGCAGACTTAAATTTTCGCACAACTAGGCTGGCGTGGCATGTCCAAAGAACCTTAGCTAATGGAGTCCTTAAGAATGATGGAAATGGACCTAATACACTTAGATGTAATCTGCTGGCCTCCAATGTTTGGGGTTTATAAGGAAAAACAAAATCACAGCTTTACTGCCAAAGTAAACCAAAATATGAGAAATCTTAGATGATCGCTAGCCGCAGTTGATCAGTTGAGCCGCAAATGCACATTTTGCAGCCATGATTGTGGTTAAGTTCATTCTTTTTGAAAGTTTAACGCATCCTCTCACCCTGCATTGGGTGAGAGGTTTGAGAGGTACAAATAACGTCCCGAGAGAAAGCATCAGTTTCCCATGGGGGCGATTCGGTCTCGAGACGGTGTGTCGCTCCTCCAGGTATGCCTTTACCCCAGCCTCATAGATTAGCTTTGAACAGAGACCTTAAATTATAAGCAGTAGCTATTTGAAAAGGGAGTTAACACATGCTCTACTTCTCAAAAGAGTTCATGATGATACTGAAGAAAATTATTACAGGCAAAAGAGTTAAACATTGCAATGGTGGAGGGGTGATATCGAAATCAACCTTGTTTTTTTAACTTTCATATTGATGTTGGTGGGGAGTAAATTCAATTAAAAAGCTGTCGTACACAATAAATGTCACCAAGCCTTATAAAAAAATCTAGAACTAAAAATATAAAAAAATGTAAACCCACTACAAAAATCTCTCCCTAAAGATCATAATGTTTTTATAAAGATAAAGCTTAGATTTAGGATCTATTAGAGATCACCTCAAAAATAAAATTATTTTATTGTGCTAAAAGTCATAATTCTAAGAGTTTCATGCTCATTTAAATATTAGGATTATAGGCGATTTAAATAGCTGCCTTTATTACTTTATTAAAATTTAAATTTGTTCCAAGAGCTTTTATTTTCAGCTCACAGAACAAGTTCAAGCAAGGAATTATTTTCACAAACTTATTTTTTTTCGGCGTATTGTAAAGAATTGCAATTTTATGTTCCAAATTCGAGAATACTAAATTACATTAAAATTAATGCAAATAGTCGTGTGTATAAAAAAAGAATAGAAGCTAACTTAAAACTATTACTTGTACAAAATGAAGTAACATGTGTAAAATTTGTAAGAGTAAAAACATCACAGTTATTCAGCCAACATGTGACAGAGCATCACTATTTGCACTGCAGTGGTTCATCAAAGTTTTGCTTTTAACATTAGGTTCTGCGTCAACGTGACGTATTTGGAAATCAACATTTCACCTGGCCCTTTGCTTAGAGGTCGTCCCACTCGTGTTTTTCAGGGGGAGAAACTTCAATTTCCACTGTGGTAATTCCTTTTATGAACTCGTGTGAGGATTTACTTAGTGGATTCTCACGTGCATCAATTTGCTGGAGGCTCGTCTCTTTCGGAAGTACCATCAAATCAGCATCTGAAGAAAATTGTTGGATTAATACTACAAAAATATCCGAGTGAAAGCAAAAATTTTTCCAAGAAAATATCGAGAAGAACAGAATCATCTTTGTTGTTGAAACGAATTAAAAGATGATTACTTGAAAGAGTCAACCTAGGTTTCAATAGTCAAATAGTTGGCTAAGAGGTACGGGAGTATTGACTTCCTACGTCACTTACCCATGATGAAATTGTTGCTCACATTGACTTTTCTAAGTTTTGGAAGCTTGAACACAACATGAGGGATATTAACGAAGGAATTATGGCTAATGTCGAGTTCTCGGAGCTCTATGCAGTCTACCAGTTCATCAGGAAGCTTCGACATTTTGTTGTGAGATAAATTTAACTCTGGGAGTAAAAAAAAAGAAATCAGTCAAGAGAATACAAATTCGAGAATACTAAATTACATTAAAATTAATGCAAATAGTCGTGTGTATAAAAAAAGAATAGAAGCTAACTTAAAACTATTACTTGTACAAAATGAAGTAACATATGTAAAATTTGTAAGAGTAAAAACATCACAGTTATTCAACCAACATGTGACAGAGCATCACTATTTGCACTGCAGAGGTTCTAGTCAAGAGACTAGAAAAAGTCAAATGCCAAGTAAAGGATGGTGTTTGAGACCATCCCGTAGGTTACGTGCTTCAGACTGTTCGTGCTAACGACTGGCATAAAAACATGGGATTTCTTTTTTACTACAATATATTCTCATTTAAAAGAATTCTGGAGAAGCTTCAAATTTCTTCAAGTGAGTTTACTGTATTTAATGAATTAAATTTGACTGGTTTCCATAAATATATGCCTTGAGAGGGCTAATTCCCAAACTGATCCTGGCACTTAATGGATCGCAATGACAGGCTACTTTAAATTGTCGCGTGCTGTCTCCCATCATCTTTGCTGTCCAGCGGTAAGGGCCGACCTGATCCTTCCATTTAGTCGTTGTTCATCAGCACGATCATTTTTAGCAACCCATTTACAAGTCTAGGATAAAATAATATTGACGCGCAGGAGACATGGCGTCACGAATTCTACGAACCATGTGATCTGGAAATCACAATGTCTCTATGGAATTAAACGCGGTCTGTGAATTGATATAGAATACAATTAAGTCTCCTAATCGGGGACAGTGCGCGCAATCAGTATAATGCAATAGTTTCGGACTTAGAGTCATATGTGTTCACTGGCACGGCTCTGTTGTGAAAGGGTGCACCCTCCAAGAAATACGGACACAATAGTCCCGGTGCGGCTAAAACTTTGGAAGCAGAGACATAACGAAAAACGTTTAAGTGCAGTATCATCCAGTTGGGATCTTGAGCTAAACCATCGAAATAACCGTTAGGGGGAATTATATCTAACTCTCAGAGGAGTTTCCTTGCGCTGAACCTTACAGGTTTACAGTTTTATTGGTCTATCGGTAGCATAGGGACAGTCTAGATCGCTCATGGACGAAATGAAAGTCGTAGGTATTTGAGGGAGAGACTCAAACCTCCCGCCCGTACAAGCGTATGGTGCACCATGTGCTCAGTAAATCAGGTGGCATCCCATCTCTATTAGCACAGATGTTCTCTGTATGGGACGTGTGAAAGGCATCAGTCGCCGACAAAGGTGATGTGGTAAATCGAATCCACCTTCCGTAATAGATGCTTGGGTGCCGAGGACTATATCTGGCATCCAAATCAATCTTTGAGCTAACAAATAAAAAGTAAAACAAGAGGAAGGTAGCTCTATCAGAATCCATATGCTAAATCCCACAGAACGTTGAATGTCTATGGAGTGTATGAGATACTAAGGCTGCGAATATGCGTCTCTCAATAGAGAGTTAGTTAAGTAGAATGCCAGGAAATCAGTGCGAGTCCACTACGTCCAGCCGAGACCCAATGAAGAACAAGTCATAGTAGGAATGAAGCACATAAATGTTGCCGAAGTGTAACACCTTGGTCTTGGGCAAAGAAAATCTTGACCCGTGCGTTCCGGCATAAAGAGAGAAGCGGTTCAGATTTTGTGGAGCCGGCGATCTAGGAGAAGCTTCTAAGCCACCCTAAAAGGGGATAAAAAATTGTCTACTTATAAGGTAGCGAGAACCATCTATCAGCAGCAAGGAGGTGATATCTATGGTGTTCACTGTAAAGAAGCCAAAGACACCTAAGGGGCACACCTCTCTTGCCTAATTGGTTTAGAGGTGGCTCCCACGACACTTACGCGGGATCAACGATCTCATAAGAACTCAAAACACAAAAGGGAATGCGTCCTATCTAACCCATGGAAAGGAGAGTTTTCCCATAGCCTATCGCCATGCGGTATCATAGGCTTTCTCAAAATTAGGAAAACACTGTGGCGAAATGTTACCTACGAACGATAGTATCGCAGATCACATCTTACAACTGGAGCTTGGCATCGGAAGTAGAGTGGAACCTATGTAATCCGCATTGTGCATAAAACAGGTTACTTCTGTTGTCAAGGAATTAAGTTTACCTAATATTCACCAATTTCTCCATCAAATTTTATACGCATGAGATCAGGGAAATTTAACAGAAACTATCCAAGATAGAGAATCTCTCTACTGTAATGAGAAAAACAACCAAGGAGGCCTTTTGCAAGTAATCTTTTGAAACGCCCTCTTTCCGGATTGTGCTGAACAAAGATAACAGAAAGGCCAAGCCTCGTTCACCCATGTGTTGAAGCATGGTGTACGAGATATTGTCCGGACCAGGAGCGTTCGCCGCGCAGCAAAAACATGTCATTGAAGGGTTTCCAGCCTCGGGATGTGAAGATTATTCAGTTTTTTTTTCTAAAACTGTCAGAGCTGGAGAATGGGGGAAAAGTGGGGACGAAAGATTCAGCCAGGGACGCGGAAACAGATGTTGGTCCCGTCCTCCTGGAGAACGAAACTGGGGTAGGCAGGTCTCCAAGAAATTACCCAGAATCCTTCTGACACTCTCAAACCAACCTAAGACGTATGGCCGCTATGAAGAGCGGCGAGCGCGCTTCGAAACAACACCTGCAGCACTTATAGGCATATTGCTTCTCTGGGGATCATCTTACATAGGTCGAGCACAAAGGAAGCTGATGGCGAGAAAAATAAAACCACACGTTCAAGGAATGTTAGTCAAGTGTGCGGCGATGAGCCCCCCCTCCCCCCAACAAAACCAAATAGCCTCATGAACAGAAATAAATTCCTCATTTCGTTGAAATAGATGTCAGTCATTATTTCCGCTAATATTCAAAAAGTCTGTTTTCATTCCTTTCTACAAATAACTACCAACTAACGAGATAATTTGAGTCCAAACAAACTGGGAGGTTCCGTACTAACAATGGCTTCTTAGGGGGGAGGGGACAACGGCCCTTTAATAAAAAAAATTGAATGGATAAGTAATCGCTGCCATGGAGGTCGTCGATCACCCACACCCAAAGTTGGGTTGTGCATCAGGGGAGCACAGGACAAAGATCAAGACAAGAAAACGAAGCGGTTTTCACATCCAAAACTCCAGCTCTTCCAACAGTTCCACTCGGGTCTGAACCCTGTGATTGACCGTGTATCCCTCTCCTGGGTTTTCTACCGTTCAGACCTGCGATAAGAAATAGCTCGGCAACTGATGCGGCAAAATTCCGCCCTGTCGAAGCAGGCTGACGAGGAGTGAGAATACCTCATGTCGAGGATAAGTTGGACTGGTACCGCCTGAAGGTCAATTGGTCGAGTCACAGAAGGAATTGAGACAATACATCGGATATAACTTGCAAGCTACGATCCCATTTCTATGTGGTGGTAGCTTACCACCACATAGAAATGGGATCGTGTACCCTTTGTACACCGAGAAGGTGGGCGGACAGCTTAAGGGAACAAGCCTCCCAAGCTCCTCCCAGTTAGCCAACTAATAGGGCGGGGTCGGGGCAGCTTTTTTTTCCGAACCTAGCCCGGTTCTGCAATGATAAATTAACGCTAGAGGAGGAGAGGTGTCAAAGTTAGAATTTAGTTCTTTTCTGCGAAGCACCCGACTTGGGCATGAAGTTGTTCTGATGATGGTAACAGAAAAAAAAATAGCCACAGCATCATGTGAGAGCATGCGTTGCCTCCCATGTGACGTTATACATTTCAGAAAGATGCTGCGTCGTATATCTTTCTCGCTCGAGAAAAGAAAAAAAAGCTGCTCCTAACAACGGGTGCATTTCAAGTGGAGAATGAGGGGTGGAATGACCGACAAATGAGGATAAGTTTAGACCAATAAAACAGGAATAATGAAAGGATTAAAAATAAAAAATTCCAATATTAAATCTCGTTAACTCTAAATGCTGACTTATGCGCACTTATTTCGTAATAAAAGAACAATCTAAGTACGAATTTCTAACTCGTAAAGGGCGTTCCAAAACGCCACAGCACTTCGTTCCATACATCAATAACTAGACAAATGTCTATCCTCCTTGGAGTGTCTTTGAAACTATCACCACTCTCGTTTGGAGGCATAAGATAACAAAGCCATCGGCAAAGGTCTACTTAACCAGATGCCAGATGTTACATCTTTTCCAACATCGTGTTTCAACCTTCAATCATACAGTAAAAGAGTGAAGTTGAGCGGGCATTTAAGAGACGAATAGCCCTCTCTTCCTGGTTCAGCAAAGGTCCTTGGAGCGGTATCCTACCAAAAGCTAACAACAAATGGAGTCGTGGTAGGAACCTGAATCATTTCTCGAAACTCACTCGACAACCTTCGTGTTTTCGTCCGCCGCAACGAGCTGTTTGGGGTGCGTAAATCTACGAGAACGTGGGTGCGTGAGTGCGTGTGTGAGAACGTGCGTGCGTAAATGTGCGAGAATGCAAAAATATGCTAGTTTGAGAAAATGAACGAGAGTATGCGTAAGTGTGTACGAGTGCTTAGGAGGAAACGTGTGCAGTAGTAAATGCGCGAGTGCTTAAATGTCCCAAGGTATGCGTATATATGCGAGGATGTGCGTATATGTGCGGGAGTGTATCTATATATGCGGGAGTGTGCGTATTCGTGTGAGAGTACGTACATGTACAAGATTGTGTTACAAGTGCAATAGCGTGCGTACCTGTGAAAGTGTTTGTAAAGGTGAGAATTTAATATGAATTTGTGTAGTTTCGAATGATTCGTTTCTGCACAAAACACAGATGCATCACAACGTCCAGCGTTTGTTTTGTTGCTGCAGGTTGTATTTTTCAGTTCCGTTGATGTACGACGTGATGGTCGTTTTGTGTGTTTCCAAATATCCCCCCTCCCCCTCCGCTCGCTGCTGCCGCCGCGAGGATTTGCATAACTAGACTCGGTCTAACCATTCATCTTCTGCAGCTCCCCCCTCCCCCCTCCACCCCCACTCCACGCCCGCCTACTAGTGGATGAGGTTAGCACGTTGTTCTTCTGACGTCGAGGAGCCGGGTTCAATCCCCACCTGACGAATATGTCTGGTCACCAATTGATTGACGCGATGTGCTTACTCCCGCGGGGATAGGTTTTAAACAGCCAATCACAGCCCCGCTGGCTTTCCCCTCCCGTCCTCACAGCACAACGCGTGCGCTCATCTCTGTGCCAACGAGGGTTCCAAACTGATCGCCGTTTGTTATGAAAACATAAAATAACCCCCACAAAATCGGAGCGGCTCTTGGTGCCACCAGACTCAACAGCGATTGTCATACTAACCTTTATGCTGGTTTCATTATCCGGGCGGTGGGTCCACCCTAACCAAGAAACGGATGGCTTTTCCTACATACACTACCTCCAACTTCTTCACATGTTCCTTTTTCTCATTCCTCGCATATGAAAATTGTTTCGCTCGTAGCATCATCGGCGTCTTTCTTTTTATCATTTAACAATTAAGAAATGTCAAACCGGTGATTCCTTCATTTGTTTAATGCCACTTCTGCGCGTGCGAGTTTGGCATAACCACGAGTACTAGATTTTGCTTCACATCATACCTGTGATGAGTGGAAATTTGAGAGCAAACTTGGGGGGGAGTTTTGAGAGATGATTTCCCGACAGGTTGCAGACTGTGAGCGGAGTGTTGCGCATCAGATGATAGACTGCATCAGGCACCTGGCAGAGTTGGCACTCACTCAGATCTGCAGGGGTGGGGTGGAAATAGAGTTAGGGAAGTATGCTTCGCCTTCACTAACCCCTAACTATAGCGGGGTTTTCCCGTTCTGAAAAAGCCCAAAGTTTGTCGTGACCGAGTTTGAAGAAAAATGTGGCACCAGCGAATTCCCCAAACATTTCAAAAGTAATGTAATAAATATAATGGCGAGAAGCAAACTTATAACCTAACAAAAGTAAACCAAAATACAAGTAAAAATGTTCAAAAGGTAATATCTCAAGTAGGTAAAAGAGTAGACTACTTGGGTCGGCGAATTTGCTTCATTTTACCGATGAGCGCAGGTCCTAGTGTGGGAGAGAAACCAATGCATAATTGTCGGAATGAACTAAATTAGCTTCGTATCGAGGTCCCGTTCTACTCTGGGGAAACCTCATTAGTGAATGAAATAACCCATATTCTCTTGCGCAATTGCGCGTTAGTTATTAACCTTTGTTTATTTCTAAATTGCTTCTCAGCCGGTGGCTTTGTTTTTACTTACAAAAGCCCAAGGTCACAACTGCAAATAACTCATTTAAATACTTTTTAATGGACGAGTTACCCAAGCGTTTTGTTTCCTTAATTCGGTTAAATATTTTGTAGAGGATTTGAGAATAAGATTAGTGCGAAGAAATGTGGTTCTGTTTATCACGTAGTTAAGCCAATTATATATGTATTTAATCAGCAAACGTACACAGGAAGCGAATTCCCTCATACTTCACTACGTGCGATACGAAGATGACGCAATTACTCACCTAAAATTCCTCCATTTTGCTGGGTGGCCAAGCAACGGGCAGCTACCTGAGCAGCTTCTCTAGCCATTTTTTATATTTAAACGTTGCTTCAATGACGACCCGATCACGATTACACGTCACGATTATCAAAAATGTATTTTAAGGTATCGAAGAGCAACTATCTACGCACTTTCATTCAGATTAAACGACTTGCACACCATATGGTAAGTAATTAGGAACCACCAGTAAATACGTGAGTATTTTGCCAAAACGAAAATAGTCTTTCAGCAGTGGCAGGGACATTAATAGAAAACGGAAGAGAAAACGAACTTACACCTAGACTAATTATAATTGGTCCACGTGCCCAGTGTATTTGCTCTGAAAAAGTCGTGAAAAATGTTTGTAAAGTACACAACTGTAGTTAAATAATAATACTAAATAAATTTATTTTAACAAATATGGCAGATCGCTGGAATACATTTGATTTGGTTATTATTGACGTTCCCGTAATCACTTTGCTTTGTTCAATTAAAGAAGAGAAGAAAAATATTAAAATTCAGACTTATTATAATAATAGTAACATCAACCGCTCAATAAATTCAATTAAGCTTGATTTTTAGCAATATTTCAATTCTCCTTTGATTATAATTCATGAATAAGAAAACACAATCCTGTCCTCATTCCATTCCTAGGTTGCTCTCGCTAGACATTGGATGCCCCGTTGGATTTCTAGCGTCGAGGCACAAGTTCGATACCAGCGATCGCGGAGACAAAACTTCCAGTGGCGCCACGAACTGGAAGCCCATTGGTGGATACGCTGAACGTAACTCGCAAGAGAAAGTAGTTCCACGCACATCATGCGCAAAGCCTATCACAACCCTGCTATCATTCCTTCCCCGTATTCACAACACAGCATACACAATCTCCTCTGTTTCGGCACCCTGTCCGGGATGGCGCAACTTGCTTATACCGCTCTTAAGATGTCTGCTAATAAATGGTGAAGGTACAATAGCTCGTGTCCCTCCACGGAGTGATTTCCATCCGAACAGTGCGCTGTCACCGCCCAAACATTGGATCGAGTAATGGCGCACGACTTGTTACAACATCCCGTCAAGGTCTAGCTACTGAATGAGGTAATGTAAGTGGCTGATTGCTTCTAATTACGAAACTAGAAATGCAAACCTTTCCTACGGTAAATTAGGTCACTAATTCAAATTCAGCCGTTTCTCCTCCATTATGAAATCTATTCTTGAGGTACAAACGGAATTTTAGTAGTTGCATTTGCAGTCTGAATTAATAATTAGTCCGTGTCTACCGTTCTCTACCAAAATCCAACCATTTAAAGATAAGAGCTCAGTTGGATATTTGAGGAATTATAATCGGCCAAGAAAGGTTTATGTTTTGTTTTTGTTTTGTTGTTCCTGTTGTCTTTCAGTGTTTATCTATGTGCTAAAGGCACCTAATATAACCAACAAGAGAGACGGGTTCAGTAAAATAAACTTTAATAAATGCCAGTAAAAAAAGAGGAACGGAGGAAGAAAAATAAAGGAGCTCCGGCACCGACGTTTGCCTGCTTGCGACGACCGAGCGATGGTGTTGTTGCTCAAGCGGAATTTGTGCAATGACGTCATGATGGTTACGAAGAGGTCAAAGATAAGACAAGGTGAAAAGGCGAATATCCATGACCAGCTCCTTATACGAGATCGAAAGATTGGGGTGACATTTCTAAAAACTCCCCGGAATTCACAGTTATAAAGAATCACGGACTTAAAATGACGACTTCTGCGGAAGGCAAAATATGGACAAAAGAATTGGTCGCACCACCAAGTCATTGATTTCCTTCCCTGTCACTGCGATTCCACCTCCCCCCTCAGCCCCGCTAGAAAGAGACCTGTCTCTACTGTTCAGCTAGTCACGCCCCGTGGGTGGTGTAGCAAGGGTAATTAATACCCCTGCTAGAAGTGAAACATGGAGGAACGGCACGCCCTTCCGTCCCCATTGCCTGCAGTTGTGCACCCCCATGCCGGACCCAATGCCTGCAAAAGGACCTGCGGCCATATATCTTCCGCTATTTTCACTAAATTCTTTATATATATATATATATATATATATATATATATATATATATATATATATATATATATATATATATATATATATATATATATATATATATATATATATATATATATATATATATCCTTACTAACTTTCAGCGTGAAGCGGCCTCATTGCTATTGCGCTTTAAATTTCGAAGGAAAAGTACTTGCATTTGTTAGAGAACGGCACTTCAGAGCCTAAGTAGTTCCATTCAATGGGGCCATTTGCTTCCCACGCGTTAATAACCTTTTGAAAGCTTCTCCTCACTGACGAGGATCGAACGCTTTCGGATGTAAGGAAATGGGCCGTGCATTCGCGAGTATAGTGACCTTCCACACTGTCATTAATTCCTCGGACTTTGCGAATTCCATTATAATGGAGGTACGGTGCATACCATCGCGACCAGTAACCAGCTAAGGTAATTACTGGGACATATGCACGAGTAAAATATTTTACTTTCCGCAATGCAATTAGACACATTTCTAACATGAAGTCATTTTATTGTAACTTTTTAAGTGAAAACCCACTTCAGCGTGAAAGTGGTGAAATTAGAGGAGCGAAAATGTAAAAAAAAAGGACCTAAGGATGAAAGAGATACTCCTTGGAGTGCCTAAAACGGACAGGGCACGCAATCATTCTGAAGAAGCCTCCTCAGAGCTGATTCTATTAGGTGTCTTTGTATATAATTGTGGGAATTATAAATTATTTTAGCATTATCAATGGCATGGTCTTCACAGGTTAGAAAATACATAGACTTCCACGACACATGTCGCATTTGTGTTCCTTCATTCTCTTGGAGAATCTACTGCTTTTCCCAATGAACACTACCGATCAAAATAAGAGAACAATTTTCCTTTATTAAATTTAAAAAAAATATGATCAGTAGGTAAAGGAAGATTTCTTATGATACAATCGTATATTTAAGAAATTATACTGAATAAACTAACAAAATAAGATATTGACACGTTGCAAATTAAGAGAACGATTTTTTTTTCAAGAATAATCTAGAGATTTCCTGAAATCATCTGGCAACATTTTATTCTGTAGGTAAGAACTGTACCTCCGCCATGTTTGTCGAACTCACTCTGCAGAGATGCTACCACATGTGAGAGAATTGTTCGCCGGAAGACTTAGGAGAGGACTCTCCGTGATTTCAAGAGCGGCAGGAAGGTCCAATAGTGTGATTTCGTGCGTTCGGAAGTTATAAAAAAAAGAACGTATAATTCTCCTGCAAAAGTCGGTCAAAATCGCATAACCACCGTCCAAAAAGACTGTGCTATTTAGAGCTTCTCTATGAAGGATACCTTCGAGACTGTAGCAGGAATTTCTCTACAAATTAAGACCAATATAGGCAAAGAAGTGTGCCGTTTCACTGTGTTTCGTCGTATCAATATCTCTGGTTTAAAAGCTCGTTCTCCAGCAACTAAACCAATCATCAGTAAGAAGAACCAGAAGGCGAGACTAATATGCTGAAGCTTTTTTTTTTGAAGGATGAAAATTTGGAGAGAATTCAGCTCGGCGACGAAGATAAATATAAATTTGTTAGCTCTGATGGCAGACACATTGTGAGGTGCAGTTCAGGTGGCACACTAAACCCTAAATGTGTTAAAAAGTTTGCCAAACATGGAAAAGGCAGCGTCATAATATGGGGGATGTTTTTGTATGATTGAGTTGGTCCACTAGTTCGAATAATTGGAACGATAAATGTGAATGTCTACCTAAACCTCGACAACATGTTATACCTTCACTTTGAGAATCTCTGAACCAGCCAGAAGTATTTATAGAGGACAATGCACCATGCCATACTGCAAAGCTCGTAAAATACTATTTCGAACGAGAAGATATCGAAGTACTGAAGTAGCCTGTTCAGAGCCTGGACCTAAACTCAATTGAGAACTTCTGGAAAATCATTGGAAACAAAGTTCGAGACCAACAGACTTCAACTATGATGTATTTGTGAAAGAAAATTGAGCAACGATGGAACAAAATAACACAAGAAAGTGGCAAAAAACTGGTGAGGTCATGTGGTCGTCGTTGCGCCGAAGTAATATAAAAAAAAAACAACGGCTTCAACACATCTTATTAAGTGTTTTAAGTTTGATCGTCTTCAAATTTTGCTTGGTTTCTATTCTATTTGCTTGCTAAGCAATTCAGTGAATGATCGTTCTCTTATTTTGTACGTACCAATATTTTATTCTGTTAGTTTATATAGTATAATTTCTTGAATATAGAATAGTATCATATGAAATATTCATAAAATATATTAATTATATGCCTCTATGTACCATGGAAATTACATTTACCTACTCATCATATTTTTGTAAATATTTTAATATAGATCGAAAATTTTGCATTGGATAAACGCTCTGTTATTTATCAGTGGATCTGTTTTTGGCCAGATAATTTCATATCGTATTTTTTAAATTAATTAATTTGGGTAAATATGGAAATATATAATTATTATTATGCGCGTTTTCTTAGGATTAGATGGTGAATAAAAGTTGGTTCGGGCTTTATGCTGACATTTTGTTATGAACCATAGGGGATACTGCAGTGCAATGAAATTGGGGGTGATTGTGTTAATTTCATCCAACAGGAAACAAGGATCACATATGCAATGTGCTCTCAAGAAAAGGGAAGAAGCTACGGGCCTTTTAACAGATTCGTCATTGCAAAAGAAATAATTAATGGAGGCATTAGAGTTGGTTGGTTGCCAGTAAACAAACCAATATGCTTTATTGTTTACTTTAGATATTTTGACATCAAGAAAGGCCAATGAGTAGTTTAGTTCCGATTCAACTATAAAAGTAGTGGTGGGGTGAATGTTGTTTAACTGTTCAACAAATAAATCAAATCAAATATATTATCATTAATGGGCCATATATATATATATATATATATATATATATATATATATATATATATATATATATATATATATACATATACATATACATATACATATACATATACATATACATATACATATACATATACATATACATATACATATACATATACATATACATATACATATACATATATATATATATATATATATATATATATATATATATATATATATATATATATATATATATATATATATATATATATATGATAAACATGAAGAACCATGTGATAACTCTAAACATTTATTTGCCGGACGTTTCGGTCTTTAGCAATGACCATCTTCAGCGGATTGATCGCTAATACGGATACAAGAAATTTTAAGAATTAGATGACAAAATTGTAAAAATAGCACACACAATTCAATATTAGTTACAATATGAAAAATAAGTTGAACTCAACAAGAGAGATAACAGAATTGAAACCAGAATGATAAGCAAGTAGTTAAATATAAGTTAATTTACGGATATATGATATTGAAAAATATGTTAAAAACAGATGAATGGTAGGGATAAAGCGATCGATAAATACGAGTTTAACCAAGAAACGGAAATTTAAAATTTGAATCTAAATTAAACAACAAATATGAATAATTAACATGAATCAAACTCAATATGAATAAAAGAAATTTGTTTTTAAAGTAATACCCGAAAAAAATTGCAAAGGCAGGGCGAACAATAAAAAATGACCAGGAATCCGAAAGGAAAACAAAAAGCAAAGCAAACAGTTCAACATAAGTTAAAATACAAATATATGATTATTAATTAATTAATTAGTGAAAATGATGTATTGTGTGGTAGGTTTATAAAGGTGTGAAAATGGTTTCTAGTTTGCCCTGGTGTTAGGGCATCACTAGCATTCTTCTCATTTTTTCTTTTTAATAATAAAATATTCCTCCGTGAAAAATACAGATAAAAAAACAGTTGAATACAGGGAGTAAAGATAATTCAAACGATCAATAAATGCGAGTAAACTAGGAAACGAAAGTTTAAAACTTAATAAAGCAATAGTGAAGCAAAAAAATAAGAATGAAAAACATGAAACTAAGGGAAAACTTTTATATATAAGATCATTTAGATACTGAGGGAACAAATATTTAAAATAAACACAAAGAATAAAAATGAAACTGAGAAACTAACCTTTTTTCGTTGGAGCTGATGATATCGACTGATTACAATGATCGGGACTAGCCAGGATTAAAGCTATGTAGGAGGACGGGGGGGATTTTGTTTGGTTGTATGTTCCTTTATTTGATTATATAGTGAACAATTTGAGGGGTGAGGAATAATCATTAAGTTCTGGGTTTACTTTTTTAATGAAAAGTGATTCTAGAATTTTTAAATCCAGAGAAGAGGAAGCGGAAGATAATAAACTAAAAGGATCAGGGTCGAGCAGTGGTTAAGATTTTGAGAGTGTTCAGGTTTAGAGATAGGAATGTTAGTTCTATATGACACTCCCATATGCTTAGCAATCCTACATTTTAATTGTAGACTAGTTTGGCCTACATAGTGACTTTGGCAGGTCGCACACGTAAATTTATAAATAATGGAAGATCGCAAGCATAATGAGAGTGATTCCTTGTGTCGAAAGAAAGAATTGAGAGAAAGAGGATTAGAATTAATAGGAAAGAACTGGTATTGAGGAAAGTACTTATTAAAAATCGAGAGTAAATTTTTATTGAATTTAGTGGTCAAATGTTGAAGATATGGAAGATTCATGAATATTTTTTTGTTTAGGGACTGTGGTTGGTTGGATTCGGTAAGGAAATTTTTTTTTAGAAGAAATTAGAGGTTAATCTGTCAAATATGTGGTCTAGGAAGAAATTGAAGTTGATAAAGTTCCTATGGTATTGTATTTCAGAATCAAAGAGACACCAATTTGAGCAAATCTTGTACGCTCTTTCTATACGGCTTTTGATGCTGGCAAATTTAAAATGTATAGGAGTACAACTAAAGAAATAGGTGCCAAGTGTGGTGGTAGTGGGTTTTCAGGAAACTGAGGTACTGAATCTGGAGCCAATTTTTGTAACTTTGACGTCAAGAAAAGAGATTTTATTGTTTGTTTCTGTTTATATTGAAAATTTAATATTAGGGTGTTGTTGATTTAAGTAACTAAAAAATAAAGGGGCATGGTCTTTGTGTTTAAAAATGAGGAAGCAGTCGTCAACATATCTTTTAAACACTATCGGTTTAAATTCAGCGAGATAGTCCGTTAATCAGTTATTTTATAATGAAAATAACTGGTTAACGGACTGTCCCGCTGAATTTAAACCGATAGTGTTTAAGATATGTTGACGACTGCTTCCTCATTTTTAAACACAAAGGCTATGCCACTTTATCTACATATCTCTTTCTGTATTTATATATCTCCTTTTTTATATATGTCCCTTTTTCTTTATATACCTATCTATCTTTCTTTATCTATCTCTGCATCTCCTTATCTTTCTTTATCTATATGTGTCTCTTTACTTACCTTTCTTTTTTTTCCTTATGTATATATCTCTTTTTTTATCTATATCGCTCTTTTTCTTTACCTTTCTCGTGTTTACAAGGAAAGAAGACGGTCCCACCCCAAGGACTGTGGTATATCTCAATGAAGAGGAGAACCTAAGCGAGATAATATTAGACGATGAGGAAGTGAAGACTAGAATAAAGAACCTTAACCCGTAAAAGTCTTCAGGTCCAGATGGCTTTCTCCCTAGAGTCCCTTGGGAAGTGAGGAGTGAGGTTGCTCCACAACTTACTGCGATCTTTATCGAATCCCTAGAAATGGGAAAGTAACAGAGAACTGGAGGACGGCGGACGTGACCCCCATATTTAAGAAGGGAGAGCACGAAAACCCGGATAACTACCGGTCTATAAGTTGATCACCATTGTGGGCAAAATGTTAGAGAGCATAATAGCAAAAAAAATAGTAAAGCACCTAGAAACAAACAACTTGATCCTCGATTCCCAACACGGCTTTCGCAGGAACCGATCATGTCTCACAAATCTACTAGAATTCTTTCACGGCATTCTTGGTGAGTACGATCGTAGTTGGGTTGTGGACATCTTATACCTGGAATTTCAAAAGGCCTTTGATAAGGTGCCACACCATAAGTTGATGTGCAAAGTCTACGAGGTTGTCAGGCAGGCGACAACGAGGAGTGAAAATCAACGGGATAGCCTCGAGATGGGCCCCCGTGAGTAGTGGGGTGCCCCAGGGTTTCGTGTTTAGTTCTTTCTTGTTCATCATCTATATAAATGATAGAAGATAGGTTGCTTTGTTCGATATCCAAGTTCGTGGACAAAATAAAATTAGGAGGCGGCCTGAGCTCACGCGAATGGGTGGAAAACCTACAAAACAGTGTTCAGAGGTTAGTAGAGTGGTCTGAGACTTGTTAGATGCTATTCAACATTGACAAGTGCAAGGTGATGCACATTGACAATGCAAATCCTCGAGAAGACTACGACTTGTTAGGTAGAGTTCTGGAGGTGACTGACCTGGAAAAGGACTTGGATGTGAAAATCAGCAGCGACCTAAAGTTTTCCAGGCAGTATATCGATTTAGAAAAAAAAGCCACAAAGACTATTGGGATACATAAAGAGACAATTACGCTTCCGAAACAATGAGATTGTCCTCAAATTGTACTTATCTCTAGTCAGACCTCACCTGGAGTACGCCGTTCAATTCTGGTCCTCTACAATGCGTAAGAACGTAAACTGAAATGGGTCCAGGCTTAGGCACAAAGGCTATCAGCGTTGGCCTAAGAATTGCGGCTTTTCTGCCTGGAGACCCGCCGATTACGATGCCAGCTAATAGAGAACTCCAAGATTGTAAGGGGTGTCAAAAATGTGGACTACAGAAGGATGTTCACTTGAACACAAATCCGAGCTGGCTTTGCCCACATTCCAGACTAGTATTTGCGGGAACTACTTATCGTATAAGATCTGCAGTACATGGAACATTCTTGCGGTTCGTCTGTAGAACAGTTCAAATCTAGACTGGATAATGTAATCCATGAATATGTATATAAATTAGGGTCAAGAAGATTATAAAAGTAGGTTTCAGCTATTCTATTAAAATTTCCTGATTTTTCACATCACAATCAGGTATCTTTTCCGCTTTCTGTTCCCGCAAAAGCGGATGGGAGGTGGGCGGGGAGAGTCTTCATCTATGCTACGCTTTCTCTAGTGCTATAGGTTAGGGCCTTCCCAAAATAGTACCTCCTTGGTATGGTCAGCAATGTCCTTTGAGGTACTACTATTCCTTTTGACTCTCTCTTCTTTGTTTATTTAAATCTTTCTCTTACTTTATCTCTATCTATTTATTTTTCTTTATATATCTTTAGTTCTCTTTATTAATTAATCTATCTCTGTCTCTTTCTTTATTTATCTCTCTTTCCTTATTCATTTATCTATTTTTTTATCCTTTTCTCCTTCTATATATATATATATATATATATATATATATATATATATATATATATATATATATATATATATATATATATATATATATATATATATATATATATATATATATATCTTTTTATATCTTTCTCCCTATTTCTATATCTAGATCGCTTTTTACTTATCTCTCCATCTCTATTTATTTATCTTGCACTTTCTTCCTTACATCTTCCTCTTTCTTTCTCCCTCTTTCTTTATATATCTCTTTTTACCTATCTATCTTTATCGAATTCTCTTTTCTTTATCTATCTATCTTTCTTTATCTTTTTCTTGTCTATCTCTATAACTGTCATCATCTGTCTCTTTATTTATTTCTGCATTTGTATCTATTATATATATATATATATATATATATATATATATATATATATATATATATATATATATATATATATATATATATATATATATATATATATTCTATTTTATCATTTTCTTTATCTATCGCCCTTCAATTATCTAACTATTTCTTTATCTATCTATCTCATTTTTTATCTATCAATCTCTTTCTTAATCTATCAGTCTCTTTATTTATCTATATCTCTCTTTCTCTAAAAATCTTTCATTATTAATCTACCTCTTATTCTTTATCTATCAATCTCGTTTTTTATCTAACTCTCTCCCTTCTTTATATATCTATTTTATCTTTCTCTTATCTCTCTTTCTTCATCAATCTCTTTTTATCTATCTCTCACTATTTCTATTTTTCTTCGACTATCTCCACTCTTTCTTTATCTTAAACTCTCTCTCTCTCTTTATCTATATCTCTCCTTATATTTCTCTCTTTCTTTATCTCTCTATCTCCTAAACGCAATCAGGAGTCAAAGCGTTCAAAGCTCACTGGTTATTTGCTTATTTACCCCCTTTGTCTACACCACCCATCCGCGCCTATAGTCACTCCACCTCAAATTTAAAATTGAACTGAAAATGAATAAAAGTGAATCTCTGTTCCCAAAATGATTGGGAAAATTGGTAAAACCATCGGAAATGTGAAGAAAATGCTTACCTACACCAATGATAGATAGTCATATCGAGGTTGGCTAAAGACTGATTCAATAACAAAACCCTATCACCCTTTAGAGGCTGGTAAGGAATATTATAAAGAGGAAGAAGTTGAATGACAATGGAAGGGGCAAGTTAAAAACAACCTTGGTTTGAGAATGACAATTGGGCAATATTTAATCGCAACATGACAACTAAAAGATAAGTAAATCCATGATCTCGATACAACTCAATGTTTAAATTAAAATGAAATTATTAAACTATGAGAAATGAACAAACCTTTTCAATGAAAAAATAATTTCTCACTTACTTAGCTCATTGTTTTCCTTCGCTGTATTGCATTGATTGACCACTTTAATTACTGCTCTTCCAGCGAGCCTCGTTTGAATGAGTTGACTCTGCCTCAAAATAGTGTTCGTCAGGTCATTACCAAATTCTTGCTTCATTTTGGATATTTTGAAATATAAAGTAAGACGAGCACAATCACCTTAATGAAATCGTTAGTTTGACACTGAGTTATCTACCTTGCAAGACATGTGCGTTTTGTTTTTATACTGCAGCCTGCCCCCGACGTCACAGTGATGTAAGAAACGAGTTGCCATTGTTTCCTAGCCCCCCCAAAGTTTTCCTCTAATTTAATTTTTAGTTCTTCGATGTACAAAATGTGTAATTTCTTTTCTTGAAAGTCATCAAGATGTGAATTTGACAGATGAAATAAATTTGAACAATAATATAATAAAATGAATATAGAATAAAAGCACAACATTATACGTAAAATGCAATGCAAAAAAACCAACATTCTTTTGAAACCTTCTCTTTATTGGTTAGAATTACTTAGAATTTAGCGTCGAAATACATCCTGATTGGTGGAGAAGTGTGTAAACAAAGACTGGTTGTACACGCGGTCCTATAAACAAAGAAGCGACTATAATATCACTATTATGTACATGTAATGCTTTGAAGGTTATCGATTCCTATTGCACAATCTCCTCCATGACGTTCGCAACTAAACAAACAAACATAACTTTTTGCGGCAAAGAAATCCGCCCCTACAAAACCTCTCTCTTTTAAAATGATTTAATTTCCTCTACCTTATTAAAGGACTAAAATGTTAACCCTTTGTTTTAAATATATTCCAGAATTTTAAACAGAAATTAATCATCATGTTGAAATTTTGTATGACTATAAGAAAAATTTTCTTCTCTAAAATTCTGCGAAACAGTTCTGCTAAAGTTATTTATAACCACAATTTCGCGATAAAGTGTAATGCGCTCAGCCACCACTAAAATAGTTTTGGTTTAAAACGAAAGCACGTTTGATGTGTTGTAGTTAATTAATCGAAGTACTACGTTTCTTTTAATTGGTGGTGTGCGCACTGTTTCTATCGTCTTATCACAATATTAAATCCACTGAAAGCGAAGCTGAGTTAAAATGGGTGATGCTTCCTCCATCTCTACTAGAACTTCTTTTTTTTTAATGCCAAAACCAACGAGGGCAACTCCCGAGGAAAGTTTGTAAGGGGAGCCCCGGGAGCAAAAGCAAAAGCTATGGGTGAGGGATGTTAAAATGGCTGATTGAATATAAACTGGAGGAGTAGATGGTGATTAGGTATTTCCTTCAAGTAAGTTTGCTAGAACGGCCACAAATCAAGATTGACTTTTTAATTAATGCGGGCGTTGGAACCGAAGGTAACGCAATCTTCCATGACAGGGGCAGCACGCTGGCACGAACTACACCTGACATCGTATATCAAAGCGATTTCACCAACGGTCCATATTCTAACAGCTTCGTCTTCTCAACGGGAATGAATATAAGCAGGGTGATAGGTAGCTATTTTGAGCATTACACACACACACACACAAACACACACACACACACACACATTATATATATATATATATATATATATATATATATATATATATATATATATATATATATATATATATATATACTCGTATATATGTGTATGTAGTTAGGTAAAAAGGCCATGTTGTATGCAGGTTCTATTGAAGTCCACAGCTGTGGCAGCATTATTAATTTTAACTTGTATTTTCTTAATATTTCTTACAAGTTTTTAACGGGGTCTTCTAGGCGAGAAAAAACATCCGCGAATGACATGCTTTATTCCTAGACCCCTTTCGACCATGTTAGGTCATCTTCAGGGAATGAACAGAAATGGAATTGATCGATGATATACTCAGTTTTTAGTAGAAGTTACAAGGAGTTACAAGGAAAGAGAGTACCCTAAGAGACCTTACGGTCCATTCAAAGAGGGTACCTTTGGACTAGCAATCGAGCGGGCACATGGCTGCTCAATTGTTTTGCATCCCTAAACGGCCACTTTTCAAGACTTTGTCTAGTCTTGACTTGAACTGGTCAACATATTCACTGTTGACAACTTCCACTGGAAGTGCCTTCCACTTATCGAGATACTGTAGGTGAAAAAATTTCCACACAGATTGCGCGTTCTGTTCTCACTCAGTGTGAAAATATCCCGGTAATCAACATTGTCGAACCCTCGAAGTATTTTGAAAACTTCGATGAGCTGACCACGCAGTCTACAGGTTTCCAGCGAGAACAGATCTAATTCCCTTAGTCTATCCTCATAACTTTTATGTCGGATAGAGGGAATCAGTTTGGTTGCCCTAGCTTGTACGCGTTCCAACCTTGCGATGTCCTTTTGAAACGAAGGACTCCAAAATCGTACGGCATACTCCAGGTGCGGCCGAACGAGGGAGAGGAACAGACAAAATACTATCTCCTTGTTACGGTATCCAAACTGGCGCTTTATGTAGCCTAACATCCTTTGGGCTTTCTTCTCTGCCTCGATGCACTGTTTCGAGAGTTTGAGGTCGCTAGTGATAGTTACACCCAAGTCCTTCTCAGTGTCACTCGATTCAAGAGCAGTGCCCTTAAGGATATATTGAGATTGGGGGTTTCTGTGGCCGATATGCATTACTTAGCATTTCACCACGTTAAAAGGCATTTGCCACGTGTCCGACCACTCCCCAATCTTCGCAAAATCTTCCTGCAGGCGGGCAGTATTTCCATCCTTTGCAACGTTCATACCAAGCTTGGTATCGTCGGCAAATTTGGAGATTTTGGCAACCATGTCACCGTCCATGTCGTTTATGTAGATGATAAATAGTAGTGGTCCCAACACAGAACCTTGAGGCACCCCGCTAGTAACGGGCACCCACTCAGAAGCCTGTCCCTTCACCACCACCCGTTGCTGTCTGCCACTTAGTCAGTTCTTGATCCAGCCGGCTACTTTTCCGTCTATGCCCAGCGCTCGCACTTTCCGGAGAAGGCGGCGGTGTGGTACCTTATCAAAGGCTTTCTGAAAGTCTAAGTACACCACATCCACCGCCTTGTCCCGATCGTGCTCACTGAACACGAAGTGGAAGAATTCCACAAGGTTCGTCAGGCATGACCGTTGCCTTCGGAAGCCGTGCTGGGAACTCCTCAGTAGCAATTTTGACTCTAAATACGACGTCATTTTGTCCACCATCATGCTTTCCATGAGTTTACCGACTATCGAAGTCAGACTGATAGGTCGGTAGTTTGACGGATAGCTGGGGTCTCTTTTCTTGAAGATCGGAGTCACCTCCGCCTCACGCCAGTCTCTAGAAACGCATCCGGTCCGGATTGACATGTTAAAGATAGCGCACAGATGTCGTGATACTTCATCGCACACTTCCTTCAACACCTTGGATGGAAACCCGTCGGGTCCAGGGGACTTATTCGTCTTTAGGTCAGCGATCTTTTTCTATATTTCTCCTTCGGTGAAGTCCATTGCCTCCAGCTTTTCCCCCGAGTAGGAATCCGTGAGTTAATGCACCCTCCTCGTCCACCTAGGGCCCAATCCTACGATGGATTGGTATACGGCTATTTACATAGCCGAAGAACTCCTTGGGATTCTCCTTGCAGAGTCTCGCCACTCGGAGTTCCTCAGTACGCTTAGCCGCCTTTATGCTGGACTTCACTCTACTGGCTAGCCTCCGGTACTCGTCAAAGTCACCCGAGATCTTCGATCGCTGGTATGCATTTCTCTTCTCCCTAAGCAGTTGGCCGATTTCTCGATTAAACCACTTTGGTTGCACAAAAGACTGACGGAGGCATTTCAGAGGGATACAACTTGATTGAAGACTCATGAACTTATTTCTGAAATTGTTCCACTAATTCTCAACCTCTTCGCATACCGCTAGCCTTACATCAGTCAACCCAGCACGAAGGCTTGCAAAGTCTGCTCTTCTCAAGTTAAGTTTCCTTGATTGACTGGCAAAAGACCTTACCTTCGGGATCTTGACGCTAAATCTAACTAGCTGGTGATCACTGCAACTGAGCTCTTCGCCAAAAGAGACATCTTCAACGATATCATCCTCAGAGGTGAAGACCAAGTCGAGGATATTGTCTCCTCTGGTCGGTTCTCTGACCCATTGAGTGAGGAACTCGTTGTTCGCGAACTCCAGGAGTAGCGCGCTCTCGCCACAGGCTGCTCTGGTTTCCCAGTCAACTTGTCTGTTGAAGTCGCCCATAACGATGCACACTCTGCCTTGAACAAGCTCATCCAGAAGCTCGTACAGTTCCCTGTCCTTCTCAACGGTTGGGAAGGGGGTCTGTAAAGCACCAGGGTCCTGTATCTGACAAGACCTATCTCTAGGTCAACGCCTAGGAGCTCGTGATCGGATATAATGTTGGAGTTCGTAGATTTGATTGTATCCTTGACATACAACATTACACCGCCACCCTCTCTGTCTGGCCTATATTTGTGGAAGAGTTGGTAGCCAGGAACCATGAATTCGCCTTCAAAGTCTCGGTTTGAGGTTTTTATCCACGATTCTGTCATGGCTACCATTTCGGGTTCTTCCGTTGCTATGAGGCCACGGAGCTCAGGAAACTTGTTCCTGATTGACCTCGCATTGAACAGAAGAACTTTCTGGGAGTCCCCTAATGTAGGACCCCCTATACTCTTCCGTTTCCCGGCTTCTTGGTCGTCGCGCTGGCACCATTTTTGACAACCTCCGAGAAGGTTGTTTGGGGAGTGACTCGGGCGTACTGGCGTACGTCCGCTTTCCCAATGGGCCGGAATAGTGGAAGATATATTAGGTGTTCTTCTTATTGTTTGTTCTCTAATGATTAGTTGTACTTATTTTTGTTATAAACCTTCAGCTTTCAAGCCTTTGTTAGCTCAAATTGCTGACAACTTACCTCGTGTTTCTTGGGTTGTAATAATTGTATTGTTCGCTGTTTTCATCTATGTATTTATCGATGCAATGTTCTTATATGTTGTATTGTGTTTTGTTTATGTATAAATTGGTGTAATGACTTCTTGTATGCACAATTTTGTGCTTGGGAACTGATGTTGGCGTGAGACTTTCACCAGTAGCCTTGCAGGTATATTAAGCCTGCCGCCTGTTCCCTGTCACTCAAGAATGGCATCATTCGTTAGAGTGGACCAAACCTTTTTTCCAAGTTTTGGGGTGACGACATTGATAGGCTCCAAACGTTTCCTCCTGTGCAAATCTCTTTGCCTAAGTGTATCACGCCTTCTGACTTTGTTGATAAGAAGAGAAGCAGTGTTCTGGACACGTTGCAGCCCTTTCATCGAAGATTTGCTGGCCGCTTGAGTAACCACTGCGGGGTAGATGAGCTTAGCCCGGACATACATCAGATATATTTTCCTGATGTTGGCCGAGCTAAGATCTCTAAACCTGTATAGCTTGGAGATTTCTCTCCTTGCCAGGTTTCGCCTCTCCGTGTGGTGTCTCGAGTATCCATGGTCAAGAATTTTAAGGCCCAGGACCGTGCCTTCAGCAAAGTAGCCGTCTCTCCTCCCATCTATGATGATGGGCCATGTCAACTCGCGGTTCAGCGGGACGATCTTGAATTTGTCCCTGTTGGTCCTGATCTTTCATCGTCTCTCGTACTGGCTGATATTGTTGATTTCCGCTATTGTGCGAACCCCAGAAGAGTTCAAAAAGAAGAGGAAGGGGAAACGCAAGTCAACAACCCGTAAACACTAAGTCACCCCCCTAAGCCAGAACAGAGAATGGAAAACCAGAACAACAGGTTAAGGATCTTGACACTCAACGTGTGCTTGATCCCAACATCATATTAATCATGGAGCATGGTATCTATACGACCAACAAGCAGTTAAAGATACCAGCCTACAGAGTGACCTCAAAAAAGCATTCTCAGGAGAGGCACGATGGTGCTGCCGTTGCCGTCAGAAGGAATCTCTCGTTTAGACACCTTTCGGATATAGACGAGTCCTTCGTAGCGGTAGAGTTGCACACTCTAGTGGGCAAGCTCATAATCGCAGGGGCATACCAAGCACCTAGACAAAATTACCTTCCTCTCACAAACTTTTACACTCTGTTTGGCCACGTCAGACTTGGTATTACTTCGGCGCGACTTCAATGACAGATGCCGAACGGCTGGCTATGGTAACACGAACGAAAGAGGCCATAACTTGGAAATGATTATGCAAAGGAAAAACATTCAGCGGATAGGTCCGGAATTTCCGACCTATTTTACCGTAAGGTCAGCAACAAAGCCCGACATAATCATGACAAGCGATGGCTTCCCCTTCAATTACCGTAGTGAACCAGGCCAAACAGTCCCCAGCGAGCACATAGCGATTTTGACGACCATTTCTCTCGCGCCAATACAACTCCCAATCCCTCTTAGAAAATGCTACGCTTCGGCCAACTGGGAACGCTACAAGGAAATTCTTGCTAGATTCGAACCAGCGGACTTAAACGGAGCAAGGCTAGATAGGATAGATGATGAGCTGGAGAAGATAACTGCCCACATCATCAAAGCAGATCGCGAGAGTGTACCGATGAAGAGGTACAAACTCTCCCACAACCCAGATGAACCGAAGAAATGAGAGAGATCGCTAGAGTGCACAGGGAGGTGTACGAGGAAATCAGGAGAGAATGTACAAATCGGGAAAGAACCACGCTGCTACGACGCCTGAGTGAAGAACTTAAGCAGGCCATTAACCAGCAACAGGCTGAAATCTGGGACAGCCTGATTGAAAAAGTTGACAGCGAGGTGCGACCCGATGTGTTCTGGCGACTTGTGAACAAGTTGAAAGGTCTTACAAGTAGAAAAAAAGATCCGCATTAAGGAGGGCGATGACTACTTGGAAGACCGGGTGGTATTGGAAGAAAAATTCCCAATATTCTGGAAGGATGTCTTCAAGATAACATCAGAAGAAAATGCGGAATTCGACCAGGAATTCGAGGGCCACTACTGATTGAAGATAACATAAGAACATAAGAAAAGAAGGAGACTGCAAAAGACCATTCATGGCCTACACTTGATCAGATTGTGCATCGCACACTCCCACGTGCCTATGTCGATGGGGGGAGGATTTTGGCAGACCCTGGCCGTCCAACTACACCTGAAGAGGTCATGGCAGTCATAAAAACCTTCAAACAAAAGGCACCAGGCTGGACAGGCATCACCAAAAATAACTTGGTGCATGCCCCCCGGCAGGTCATTCAGGAAATCACGAACATCTACAATGCTTCCCTGAATACGGGCTACTTCCCCGGCGGTTTAAAGATAGCTAAAATCATCTTTATACCTAAAGAGAGGAAGCCTGATCATCTTGTGGACTACAGGCCAATATCCCTCCTGGAGATTATAGGCAAAGTCTGCGAGAAGCTTCTAGCCAACAGGTTACAAGACCAACTGACCGAGCTGGAAGCCCACAGCCCTCAGCAACACGGGTTACGCAAGAGAAGGGGGCTGACACAGCCCTTGCCCTTCTTACCGAAAAGCTCGCCCGCTGTAAAGCTGAGAGGAAATATGTAGACGTTGTAATGCGAGATGTACAAAAGGCCTTCGACAAGGTTTGGCTAAGAGGCCTAAAATACAAGATCTTAGGCCACCAGCTGAACTTAATCCTGGAAAGAGTTCTCTGCGACTACATTATGTGCAGAAAAGCCCAAATTTCGATCGAGAGCTACAGAGGACCCTAGTTTGAAATTGAGGTGGGTGTTCCACAAGGTAGCTGTCTGAGTTCGCTGCTGTACCTTTTGTACACACTAGACTTACCTGATTCGGTAGGGAAGGAAGTGATGTACATGCAGTTTGCAGACGACATCACACAAATCGTTCCCAGTTACTACAAACATGCTGGATATCAAACAAGGCAGACAACCATCGAAATCG